>JAJMLM010000027.1:0-44095 GCA_030569635.1 Pichia thaimueangensis | reverse complement strand
TCTTTCGACAAACGCCACTTTTCCTGCCCATAAAGCATCTGGAATTGATCTTTGTTTCCACAATTTACTGATGTGAAATAAGTTTGAGCGCTTTCTTAATAACCTTGA
Source organism: Pichia thaimueangensis (assembly GCA_030569635.1). NCBI lineage: Eukaryota > Fungi > Ascomycota > Pichiomycetes > Pichiales > Pichiaceae > Pichia > Pichia thaimueangensis. Next base: position 43,987 of record JAJMLM010000027.1, on the reverse strand, counting down.
ACAAGCCTTCATAATTTTGTCTCAAAGTAACATTCAACAGTTGTTGTTTGCAAATTTCTACAAGTTTCTTTTGCTCAATCTTGGCTTGATTGGTTAGTTCAATTTTTACAAAGTGATACACATTTTTTGATCATTTATAAACGATATCAATAATAACTTGAGGCAGATGGTGGTTATTCGATAGATTTTTCAACCGGTTTTTTATATTTCAAAGACAAGCTTTACTTGCCTGCGTCATTATATCAACATATCTTAGATGAATCTTATGATATTTATTGTATTGGTCATCCTGGTATAAACCATATAGAATTGTGGATGATAAAATCATGTTATCTTTTTCCGATACTTGAAATCATTGTTGGCGTACTAAAGCTTCCTCCACATCTAGTTTTTTCAACTCACAGCTGTTCCTGTTTTCCGTTGGTCTAATAATGCCATGAATATTGCCTCTGGTTTTTTGGCTGTTGTTGTTGGTTTGAGTCCTGTTAATTCTGTTTTAGTCACTGTCGATTGATTTTGTTCACATGGGCATTTTCACTCGAATACTTTTTCTTTTGCTGCCGGTGGTCTGGTAGATTATTTTATTAAAACAAACTTTTTCTCAAATGGATTTTCATTGAGTTTTGTTGTTGATAGTGGTTCTCGATTAAATTCATATTTTGTTTCAATAAATTGTTTGAAACTCTTGGTATACAATGACATCTCTCTGTTGCTCCTTATCACGAAAGTAATGGTAAGGTTGAACTTTATATTACAAGTCTTCAATATTATTTACGTTTATATATTCATATAAATAAGGATTGATTACAATTAATTCATATTGCTTAATTTGTTATTATTTTTACTCTAATATCTCCTTAGGTTTTTTATCTACTTTTCACATTGATCTTGGGTGTGTGCTTTCTTCTTTTCTTACTATCAAAAATTTCATAATGAAGAGGAGCGAGATGCTGATAACGCTACGGAATATTTGGATGGACATGAAAATACTGCCAAAGTTACTTCAAAAGAAGTATTCAATAGAAAAAAAAGGATTTTAATCAAAGAAGGTCTGGAGTTGAATTTGATGTCAGTACCATGTCTTTGTTAAATCAAAAGGCGGCAAGCATGGCCATTTCTGATTATAATAAACAGTTGAATGCTAATTTAAGGCAAAAGTTTGAAGGTCTATTTAAGATTATTAAAAAGGATTCTACTGTGAATTACCGCCTGGAATTACCAGATAAGGCCAAGAGATCAAATGTATTTTGCATCAGTCAATTATAGAAACAGAATTCAATTCTGGATGGTTTAGTCAAGGCTCCTATATCAAAGATACAATAAGAGCAAATTGCATAGTCAAATCTTTTAAAATACATTGTTATAATATTAAGCCACAAAAAATTAGCCATGGGTTATCATTTAAAGGTTTAATTCGCAAATAATGAAATTGAAATGGTCAGGAAAGCTGACCTTGTACGAAAGGCACCTAGTGTTTACAAGAGATATTGCGAAGCTAATACTTAATTAAATTGGAAGTAAGTGTTATTCATTTTAGTTCTTCATTTTTGTTGTTCATTTGTGGTTGTTGAAATTTTGTTGTTGAAATTTTGTTAATTATTTTTATTAGAAATCTGCGTTTATTACTGGATTTTCCATCTTCAAAGAAGGAGCGTTTAATATCTTGGGCGAGTTCGGCATGGTATAAAAATCTTAGCTGGGATTCCCGTCAAAGTAACGTTTTCTCTTTTTATGAGTAGCTTTAACTTTTTACAACTTATAAACTTTGTATATTTTTCAGAACCAGACAATTTAATTACCTAATCAGGTACTACATTGGTATAAGAGTAGACTAACCATTTCGTTAATATCACCCCAGATTTATTATTAATATATTTTAAATACTGATGATTATGCCATCATAATCAAATAATAAAATTGCTACTCTAATTTTTCCCTATTGTACCTTTTCATTACACCAATGAAGAATTCGTAACAAGCAAGTGATATTCCTGTAGCGGGTGCACTTTTCAATATGGCTGGTATTAATCCTCTATACAACCCCGAGATGCCATCTGTTTTAACGACAGTTTTCAAAACTGAAACCATATCTGTTCCCCATCTCATCTGTAACCTTCTTTTCACGAGATCGAGGGGATATACTAACGTTTTCGACACTACACCAGCGGCCAATCCAGCAAACGAAGTTATTCCTCCTGTATATATTGATTTAAATCTTTCATCATTTTTCAGATTCTCAAAATATCCTTTTTTATCACATCCCATAATATACGAATACGTGCCAAAGGAGATACCTGCACTAAGTGCAACATAATTGACACCGACAAGACCACCACTGAAAAATCCGAGTATTCCATTTTGTTTGAAAATAAGGGAAATTTCATTAATCATTGATTTGAAACTTTTTGAATCGTTTGAGGCCAATCTAGTGCGTAAAAGATCCAGTGGGTATGATATACATGTAGCTGTACAGCCTGATAATGCACCTATTCCAACATTTTGTAACGTGTTACTGAAATCGGTATGAGGTTTTTTAATATTGAAATGGGCACGTATTTGCTCAGAAAGATTTGAAAATGTTGTAAATGCCGTAAATTGGGCACCACCATAAATTATGTACATAATTTCTGCTGGTAGATTACCCTTCCAAAATGCCTTGATACCTTCATTTTTCAAGATCGAACTTACAGTTGATGTTATTGACCTATATTTGGCGGAATCTTTTTGAAGTTGCAGCCTAATTTTGACAATATCTATTGGTGCAACAAAAAAGCGGACAACTAGACCGGATAAAGAGCCAGCCAAAACTGACATTGTAGGAGTTATCCCATTTGATGATGAGATAAAACTATCTGGCATCTATTGAAATTTTTGTTCCGGGTTTTGTTTGAATGGAATATGCTGGTCATATATGGGAGGTAGAAAAAAAAAAGCAGCTGGCTCAAAGCTGAAAATAAAATTCACCAAATAGACAACATTTCTCTTTCCTTTTTCCCCGCTGTCTAGTCCCAATGGAGGGGTCAACTCCGACGCGGGATTGAGTATATTGCGTTTTGTAGTCTACATTATCATTTATAATTTACACAGAGAATTAAAAACAGCTAAATAAGTAAAATCTATTTACATTTAATGCAGTCAAATGGTGGTTTCGAGTTTTTGCTGTTCAAGAATGGCCTCTTTAATTTCATCAGAAACAAAACCATCGAAAATTTCCAAAGGAATATCAGAAAGACCAGTGTTCACTTTACTACTTCCTCCAATGACGGTATCAAATATGAGTTTGCTTTTAGTATCGTCTGTATTTGATTTCAATTTTCTAATTTTACATTTTGTAGGTTGTGTTATATCCGGGACAAAATTCAAATTTGTGTATAAATCTCTTTGAACTTGTCTTTTCAACAGCTCGTTACGATCATAGAAAAGCATGGAATCAAATTGACGGCATTTTAATGCATGATCATAAACCCAACTTGTTTCAGTTTCTAAGATAGTAGTATTTGATAAAAGTTGCGCAATATTTCTCTGTTTGTCAAACAATGACTGATTATCAGTGATGGAATTATTATAACCATCATTTGACAGTACGGGATTAATTAAAGCACCTTCGATTGCACCATCCTTTCTTGCCTGTTCTTCATAATAATCATCGAGAATTTGTCTACCTTCGTTGATTATTCTGGCACCGAATTCTTTGTATGCGGAACGTGCAGTGATCAAATATGCTGCTCTTGTTTTAAATGTACCAGGTAAATAACCGTCATTAATTAGAGACATTTTCGATTCTTCATCGATTCGAACTCTGTATAAATTAGTATGTTTTTGAAATAAGAAATAAGAATCTCTATAACCAACCAATCTTGCGACATCTGTTGATATGGCATACATTCTATCACCACGACCTGGAACTTTAAAAGTTTTAACACGGAACTGTCTCCCGCCTAACAATACACCCAAAGGGGAAACTTTTTTGTCACCATTAACATCACTTGGAGTTATGAATTCATCATTTTCAACGGGTGGTGAGTTTTCATCCAGATCATCATCGGGACCACCAGAAGTAAATTGACGCTTTTTATTAACAGCGTTCAAATTTGAATGTTTTTGACGACGTGGTGCTGGGAATTTCTTTCTGTGGGTTGTACTTGGTGTTGATTCCTTAGGGGTATCATTATTTGTACTGTCAGACTGTGTTTCATTTTCTTTTTCCTCCTTTATTGAATTGTTTTCTTTTGTTTTGCTTTCCCCTTTCAGTTCCTCTTCGGCTTCTTCGTCATCCTCCTCCATTGCATCATCAACATCTGGATCATTGTAATTATCATCATCATCATCACCTTCTGGTTGGTATTCCCCATCATCGTCCTTATCGTTATCTGGGAGTTCTATATCCTGATCTTGGGCAACATCATCCTGTGCAGAAACGTCAGCAATAGCGTTGTCGCCCATATCCTGTTGATCGTTGGATACACTTGCAGAATTGTTTGTATTTCTCGAAGACCTCCTTTGTGCCATGGTTGTTGTTGTGTGGTTATATATTGTTATGCACTGTACTTTGAGCTTGACGGGCACACCAAAACTCCCGTCACCAACACGTAACAGTGTCCAGCCTCAGGAATCTGCAAACTGAAATCTGAGAGCAAACCCTCTTTCCTTTTTCCTCTTTGCAAACAAAATTCAAAATTCAAAATCCATAGAGGCGCGAATCGCGCGTTGACAGTGAAAGTTTTTCATTTTTCATTTTTCATGTTTCATTTTCAACTATAAAAGAGACACATTTTGCTCAACCATGTCTCTAGCAAATTCTTTTGTGGGGAGGTCCTGTGATAGTGAAACTCTTTGAAACCCCTTCTTTCTCCAATTTGATTACCAACCGAGTCGGAGACATGGATAGGGTGACCGTCATTTCGATAGCCGTTTGTACGCCGAAGGTTTTCTTCACAGTACTGTGCCGTCAGCTCGACGGTGTTACTCGACCCCCCGCCGGGCAAGTTCCACTTGGCAGACGTATGTCTCCGACTCCAGAACAACACGCCGGATTTATCGTATCCTTTACGTTTGCCCATCGTACCGATACTTCATGCTCTGGGGACATTTTACCGTATAATTTACGTGTGTAGGTGTAATAAGTAGAACTGTGTCTATTGCAGATCCATTGTAAGCTTGTTCCTTCTTCACTCTCTCTCTATGCTATACGCTCTCTGAGCTCTAAAAGATTTTACTTCTCCGTCTCCCCTCCCCCTCCCCGGCAAGTGCACACCGCGGCAAACACACCCACACAATTCCCGTTCCAGCCACCACAGGGACAGGGGATCCATCTTCACGTTGTAACATGAATGCAGCACTTTTTAAAGCTTTTACACTTGATAATAATAGCCTACCTGATAACAGCAGCAGATAAGGAATCTATTTTTTTTTACATTCAAGTTCTACATTGATATTGCAGAATATTGTTAATGTGGACTCCAGAAAGAAACCCTCTTTTACGTATAATTAAGATATACAATCAACAGTCACACTCAGCACTCGATTTTTTTTTGTATGGTATCGTATGGATTTTTTTTTCTTTTTTTTGGTTTTTGATTTTTCATGAAATTTTTTGAAAGAGACATACGCGGCCCATATCTTCTTCCATCTTCCCACTTTTCTTTTTATCTTCTTCCAAGATATAAAATTGTTAAACAAACCAATAGCTAAAAATAGTTTCTTCTTTTTTAACAAAAATCTTAAAGATTGAAAAAGGTGCAACATCTATTATCATCTTTGTTTACCCATTGAAAACTTCCACATCAATTCAATTGCCTTCTTTTTTTTTTAAATATTAATCGACGTATGTTTTATCATTTCCCAACAGCTAACTCATTTTCAAAACCTGGATAACTTTATAGGAAAAACAAAACCAAAAATAATAGAATAAAAATGACACCATCAATCATCTTTAAATCACACCAAGAATTAAACGATTATAAAGGTTCAAACAATAATCTGGATTATATAGATCATGAATTATCAGTTAATCTGGATTCAACAGATGCATTTGAAGGGCCTGAAAAATTATTAGAATTATGGTTCTCACCAAGTGCTACAGACTTACCCCCAACTTGGCCTATAAATGGATTGAGGGCAATACCAAGAAATGAAATTGAAAAATTGTTGGATGTTGTCCATTGTGAGATTTTATCTAAAATTTCATCACCAATTATGGATGCCTATTTATTAAGTGAATCATCACTTTTCGTTTATCCAAATAAATTCATTTTAAAGACTTGTGGTACAACAACAACCCTATTATGTTTTGATAAACTAAAAGAATTGATTCAATTATATTGTCATGATGATAGTGATAAAGCATTTGATAATATCTACAGAATTTTTTATTCACGTCGCTCTTTCATGTTTCCTGAAAGACAAAAATCTGTTCATAAAAGTTGGGAATTAGAATTAAACTATTTACATCAATATTTTGATGAATCAACTTCAAAATCTTATATTTTAGGTGATTCCAAAACAACGACAGTTGACGGTAATAATGATGAAAATTGGTATTTATATATTAATGGTAATAACAAATTTAAACATCATGAAGATGGAGATGCTGATGTAAAGTTTCAAACTAATGATTTCTCTGTTGAATTGATTATGACCGATCTAGATGTTAATAAATCGTCACAATTCCAATTATCATCAAATGAGGATAAATTCAAAATATCTAATCCTGAAACGGAAGATGCTGGACATTTACTTGGTGAATATATGATGAAAGAATACAAATTAGATGAGATTATTCATCATGAAGAAATTAAACATGATGGGTTTGCATTCACTCCATGTGGATTTTCCTCCAATTCGATCATTGAGGAAGATAAATATTATACGATACATATAACACCGGAACGGGGATGGTCATACGCGTCATTTGAAACCAATTATAAACCTCAAAATTTGAAAGAATTCATAGAAATGATAAGAAATGTACTTAGAATTGTCAAACCAGGGAAATTTGCATTGATTGTATTCAATGAAGATTCCGAGTTTGAAATTGAATTAAATGAATTACATGAAGAATATACATGTGAAAATGTCGTTACGCAATCCATTGAACATGGATATGGGCTTGTTTATTCCATGTATTCTAGTAAATAAAAGTTTAATTGTTTATTGTATTTAAGGTTTATAGTTTTCTTTTTGGAAAAAAGCTATTCGATGCCTCTTCTATGATAAAAAAATTGCTCTTATTGGCTCAACTAACAACAAAATGTTTAATTTAATATTTAAGTTTCTTATTAATATTAATTGTTATACACATGTGTATAATAAAATTGCGTATTGTGTAATATTAATATACAGTCTTATTAAACTAATTGTATCAATTAGTAAGTTTCGATAGTGAACAGTAACTTTGGACCAATCGCCGATGCATCAAACAGCATACAGTCGCGTCGATTGGCGGCTGTTATAAAATTACTGTTCATTAAAAAAAGTTACTAGCTGATGCAATCTCGTTAATAACACTGTATATAGTTGTTAATACTAAATTCTATAGTTGTATTACTAAATAATCGGGGAACCAGAGATGCCGACGCGTCGATCCTTTAAAACATTTTTATGCGGACTGCAGGCTAAGACATAATAATTACGCGAAAGGTGGGAATGGAAGAGGCTATTTTACTTTACCTTATGAATAAAACGGTGTATGGAAACTGGAAAACTGAAATTAGAAATTAGATTGAATAAATGGTGAAAATCCTTTTTTCCTGGAAGTATGGGTGTAAGAAGTAGGAAAGGTGGAATGTGAGAAGGAGATTCTAATGAGCTTACAATTACAACACCTGTATCTGTAAGTTAATCGTTGAGTTATGTCAATATTATAAATGAAAATTTTTATTGAAGTTACTTGATATATAAGTGCATATAGTTTGTTACTATAGCTGTATCAGAGTTCAGAGCCAAGAACCCAAAGCCATTGAAGGTTTAATCACTTTGTGCTTTTTCTTGTAATTTTGTATTGCATATATTCATGTAGAAGGTATTCGGTTTAGCCTAATTTATATGTTTTCGAGTAATTTTACGTTTAGAAATTAAAGTAATTAATTGGTGATTGCTAGCGTTGCTAACTGATGTGGTATAGTGACGACAGTAAAGTTGTGAGTTGTTTTACATATAAGAGAACTGCTATTTATACAATCTTACATCCTAAAAATATTACTGAGAGATCTGCAAGAAGCACCAGACGACTTTTTTAAATTTAATTTTTTTAAAAAATATTAAAGATCTCTCTTAAAGATCTATCAAACTCTCAACATTTCTCATCTCTTTTCTTCCTGTACAAAGTCAATGATGTAAGGTGTAGGGGATAAGTATGTCTATTAATAATGAACCGTTTTGAATCGACCTTTGAAGATTTTGTTATGTTCGGGTTCAAAAACCAGTTGATTATGAAGATTATGAAACCACCACTATCGCAGAACATTACATGAGGGGGATGTTTATTGTTGCGCCAGATTTCTGGATTCGGACGAACTGGGATCAGCTGGGTGCAGTAAGGAGTCATATATTAATTTATAATTTCGCTATATATAGTAAATTTAAAATTAGCGCAGAACGTACGCGGACTGCCAGTTGGGTCACGTAATTGACATTAATAATGTATATATAGAAATTCTGGGTATAATTTTAGGTGCGATGGATAATAATTTAATTCTTGGAAGGGGGAGGAATCCCGGACGGAAGAGTAAAGATGCCGGATCTGGGAGATCTCAGCGATGGGCCCACGTCTCGCTACTATTGTTAATTGCCAGAACTGCCCGACGTGGCCTCATGAAGTCATGGACCCACCTGGACCGTAGCCTGTCCCGCAGGTTGCGCCGGTGGCGCAGCGCGCTAGCCCCATTTTCAGACCTTTTCCAGACGCAGTGGAAGCTTGGGGCTGAGCTGCGCCGAGGGCGGCTGCGTGCGTATTAACCGTCAATGCGAGGCCTGCACGCTCTGCAAAGTCTGCAAAGTCTGCAAAGTCTGCAAAGTCTGCAAAGCTGGCTCTTTTGCCTGCGCTGCAATATAATGCTTCCAAACCGTTGTCACCTTTTGGCTAGCTGTCGATTGATACCGTCGCCAATTGTGTGTTTCTTCTCGTTTCCTTGTATCCAGTTTCAAGCTTTACAGTTTCCACTTTCTTTTCACTTCCTATACCTTTCACTTCGACACTGTTTCTTTCATTCTCTTCCCCTTGAATCCTTTCAGCGCAAACTTTCCCTTGTCGAAAAAGTAAGGAAAACAAATCACCTTCTTCTTATACAATATCCACATTTATAGATTCTCTATTAGTTTTTAATTTTTTTCAATTTTTCTCTCAATCATAGTATGTACAACAACCAGGGTTATAATAATTCCTACCAAAACAGGTATTATTCTCCACAACTTTCACAAACCCAAGCACAACCTTTAGATACTCAAGGTCAAGGACAAAACAATTCTCAAAGTCAAGGGCAAATGCAATCACAGTCTCAACCACAGACCCAACCTCAACAACAACAACAGTCACACCCCCAATCACAACAACCATCTCAAGCTCAAGCTCAAGCACAAGCTCAACAACAATCACAGGATCAACAACAACAGCAAACATCACAATCTTATTATCCGTCAAATCCTACAAATCCTTCATATTCTTACTCTCAAAATTATCCTTCATATTCAAATCAAATGTACCCAAATGGATATTTACCAGATTCGAATCAACCCTCCTCAAACAGTGTAAATCAATCTCAAACAGTACAACCACAGAACCAACAGTCTCAACAAGGACAGCCTCAAGATCCATATTACGTCCAACAACAACAATCAATGATGGATCCAATGGGCCCATACGCTTCCCAAATGTATCAACCTTATGCCGCCACTGCTTATCAAAATCCAAAAATGGGCTATAGGGGATACCCAGCTACAGCGAATTCTCAAATACCAAATTATCCAATCTATCCAGAATATAACAACCAAATTCCACCAAATAATAGCATGTCTAAACAATATAGTGGTTTAAGTATTCCAACTATGAATGTCGCTATAAATGCAAATCAAAATCAAAATTTGAGACAACAAACTGGTTCAGGTACTACTGTTCCTGGTAATCCACCACCACAACAACAACAACAACCACAACCACAACAACCCCAGCCACAACAATCCCAACAATCTCAACCTCATTCAGCTGCTCCTTCATCTTTACAAAATCCACAACATTCAAGACCAGTTAATCCAGCCACAATTGTTTCAAATGCAAATTCAAGCGGTTTCCAATTGAGTCCAACTGCAGGTCAAATTCAGCCTCCAGGTTCAAGACCTAAAATTACGACTACAATGTGGGAAGATGAGAAAACATTATGTTATCAGGTTGAAGCAAATGGTGTGTCAGTTGTTCGTAGAGCTGATAATAACATGATCAATGGTACAAAATTATTAAATGTTGCCAAAATGACAAGGGGTCGTAGAGATGGTATTTTAAAAGCTGAAAAGACCAGATATGTCGTTAAAATTGGTTCGATGCATTTAAAGGGTGTATGGATTCCTTTTGAAAGAGCATTGATCATGGCTCAAAGAGAAGGTATAGCAGATTCTCTATATCCTCTATTTGTTAAAGATATCCAAAAGATTATCCAACAGGGAACTCCAACAGTTAAAATGGGTCAGTATGCATTGAATCCAAAACCTAATAATCCTCAACAACAACAACAACAACAGCCTCAACAAATGATGCAACATCCACCATCTGCTAATGATATAGCATCATCTGCATCTTTAAAACAGACGAATAATTCTAATTCAACTTCTAATACTAACAGTAGTGAGAATGTTAAATATGAAAAATCTGAACAATTTGATAAGGTGGGTAATGGTAGTCGTAACGATCCATCATCCGCAACTGGGCCCACTTATGTTAATAGAAATTCCACTGATCTGAAAAATCAGATTTATGGTCAAACAGGTGAAGCTTCCAATAACAACAATATTAATACCAACAATAATTCTACGCCAATGATGTATCCATCATATTATAACGCTGGTCAACAATCACCACCACAGGCACATTCTCAACCACAGATTCAACCACCGCCTCAAACTCAGCAACCTCAACAGTCACCTCAAAATCAAGCTTTTTATTATGGAGGTTATTATTCCCAACAATTACCACCTCCACAACAACAACAACAACAACAACAACAACAACAAGGTCTGCCTGGGCCAGCACCGGGTGGTATGATAAATGGTGATGGTGGCAACCCTAATATTCCGGTCAATCATACTAATGAGATGTAATATAGTATATATCCTACTGCTACTACTACTACTACTACTACTACTACTACTATCAATAATATTAATAAATTCACTCTAAGCACTTTTATTTTTTTAATAAACTATAATATCAGGAGAAAAAAAGAAAAAAAGAAAAAAATTGAGAAAAATTTGAAAAAAAAGATTCCTTTGAAAAAATTGTGTTATAGAACTGTTATATAATGTATTTCCGACTTGTTATATATATATATATATATATTTTTATAATTTCCTATTTAGACTTAATGTACCATTTAACAATATATAATCACCATAGTCTATAGTATGTAGCCTGTAGCCCCTAGTGTTTCAACCTATTTGGTCCTTAGTTCCATAATATATATATTGCCGCTGCTGGCTGCGAATAGGTGAATAGGGTGAGTAAATGCTGCATGCGTGCAGAGTTCTATGCAGAAACTAATATATATATGGAGCCGGGGAGTGGTGCCGGAGATCCACGGCGACGGAAGGGTTAGAAATAAACCGCGCTGCGCCTGCCGCGTCTGCCGCGTCTGCTGCAAAGCTGCAAAGCTGCGGGTCGATCGGCTGGACACAGATCTTCGCGATTATGAGATCGCGCGTTTCTGTTTTCTGCTTTCTGCCCCCCTTCCCCGGAGTTACCGCTGTACTCTGCACACTGCACACTGCACAGTGGCGGCTCGTTTCTCGTCATTTCCCCGATTTCTAACGATTCTTTTGAATTGAAAAACTATACACAAGTTATTAAATATATTAAAAGAACAACAAAATATTTGGCCACCTTCATTCTTTATCTAATGGTGGTGGAGAAATATCCGATGGCCAAGATACCTTTATAACATGAGCCTTCCAATCTCTTTCTAATTGTTCAGCATTTCTGTGGTTCTCTACATACTCACATACTCTTTCAAATTGGGGATATTTTTCAAGGTATACATTAACCACAGATCTTGAAGTCATGTTTGTTTTATATGCTAACAGCTTTGTCAATATCACTTCCTCAGACCTAGAATTTATATCCTCGCCTTCGGTATGAGAAAGAAGTTCTGTCAAGTAATCAAAGTAAACGGTATATTTAATATTGATACCATACTTTGTTTGAACATATTCCACAAATGGAATAACTTTATCAGCATAACCCTCCTGTGTGGCTAGCTTTGATCCGAGATATTGGCATAATTTAACAAATAATGGTGGATTTAACTTGCTGAATGGCTCGACTTTTTCAATCCATGCACGTTCCCATTCTTCATCTCTAACATATTCGTCAATTTCTCCACATAGTATATCATATTTCTTATATGATGGGAATAACTTATAAATTGGTTCTAACTGGTTACCGAATCCCGGTCTTAATGTAGCCGGTGACGTGACATAGATCGTCTCAAATAACCTTTGAAGTTCAAAAAACTCAGGAGTATTTACTGGTTGCTCAAGTAGATCTATTAAATCACTTCTCTTATTGTTTTCGAGCAAATCATACAATTCACGCTTGAATATACCAACTTGCCAATTACTTACACCAAAAATGAGTTTGTGCAAAATGGCAACTTCCCTGGTGGCTATCTTAGTACCCAATAACATCTTACTCAATCTATTAAGGACGTATGCTTTCAAAGAACATCCGGTAATTTTTTGTAATGCTAATGCAGCAGGAATGCCTAAATGTTGTTCACGTGATAGAATCATGTCAACAGTATATTTACATAGCATTAACGGAATTTCCACACGATGTAATAAAATTAAACTGTGAAGAAAATTCATACCTTCCATAACTCTGCCTTCTTTAACCATCAATTTAACCAATTGGATAAAACTAGCATATGAAAATTCAATGTCAGTAGAGAATAGTTTATCCCTAACTTCATCATATGACTTCATTTTTAAAACTTCAGAATCAAATAAAATATCATTAACAGAAACCGATGGTATGCTATTCAATTCCGTAATTAAAAATCTGGCCAACTCGATTGGTAATGCATAATATAACTTGTAAATCAATTCGTTAGTGATTGGAATGTTATTGTCACTTAATTGTTTAGTAATCGATCTCAATGAACCAGTACTATTCTTAGAATTTTTAAAAATTGCTGTCATATCTAGTAGTGCTGAAAATGCAACTGGGCTTTTGTCATATCTACCACTTTTCATCAATTGATTCACATTGGATCCGTTGTTCTTTTTAGTGTTAAAATAGAAGTATTCATCTCTAATTTCAGGTAATGATCTATATTTTTGATAGATTGGTTTAACAGTGGTTTGAATGTATCTTTCTTTTTTAGGGTATGAGAATCTGGTTATTTCTCTCATATAATCGAGAACCATCTTCTTATCTTCATCATCCATTTCTTTGAATTTCAAGTTTTTCATTGCATCTGGCATTTGAGGTATATTACTTCTAATTGGATTCTTGTTCAGATGAAGGAAAACAGTGAAATCATGATTACTTTCCGGGAATGCATCCTGTTTAGACAGCCAATCACCTAAATGCTTCTTTATGTAAAATTTGTATGGGTCTCTTCCATGTTTTGATGGATCAAATTCATCATCAGGACTTGCATTATCAGCATTAGCAACTTCCACAATTTTTTGTGTAAGTTGACTGTGTGGCGTGTCTAAACTACAGTATTCAACAGTGTAGTTTCTCACAAACGTGAGTGCTAACCGTGATCCCTGTGGTATAAATCTCATTGTAAGTTAGAATGAGTATATATATAGTTATTTCTCAAAGTAAACGTGCCCGTCATGTATCCGGATATTTCAGGAGAAAGTAGAATTGTCTTTTTAATGTAGCAGAAAAATGGAAGAGAAAAATAAAAAAAAATGAAAAATGAACCATTCCCCGCGGCAGCTTAAAATTAGAAATCAAAAAGCTGTCATCACATTATCCATTATCTATTGTCTGTTGTAAACCCACTTACACCTGGTCTCTAAACTGCACTCCCGTTCTTTGCTCTCTCTCTCTTTCTCTCTTCTTCTCTTTTCCACACCGGAATATTCAAAAATACCCCATCCATGACTAAATCAATTATACGTTCGGCCTCTCATGCTGGGTCCTGGTATACATCAAACCCGGAGGCGTTAAATGCTCAGATTCAAAGATTATTGAACTCCGCCACAGAAGTGAACACTATACCGGGTGCAAGAGTAGTTATTGGCCCCCATGCCGGGTATACCTATGCCGGTTCAATTTTGGCGAATACGTATAAATCTTTTGATTCAACCGATATTGAAAGAATATTCATTATGGGTCCTTCACATCATGTCTATTTTAAAGGTTGTGTTTTAACTACAAATTGTGATTATTATGACACTCCTTTAGGTAAGCTTGAGGTTGATACCGATGTTATTGATGAGTTAACCGATGATGATCCGAAATTATTTAAGAGGATGAATTTGGAAGTTGATGAAGATGAACATTCTTTTGAAATGCATATGCCATTCCTATATAAAGTCACTAATGACCTGGGCAGACATCCTAAAATTATACCAATCATGGTCAGTGCAACTGATGAAGATTTTGAAAAAAAAATAGCATCACGTTTAAAACCTTACTTTGAAGACAAATCAAATGCTTTCATTGTGAGTACAGATTTCTGCCATTGGGGGTCAAGATTCTCATATGTTGCGTACACACCAACGGGTAAATTGACTGATATCGAGGACATTTCTAAAAACAAAAAGATTCCATCATCTCAATTGCCTATTTATAAAAGTATTGAATATTTGGATAGATCGGCCATGAGTGTAATGTCGACTGGCTCTTACAGATCTTTTAAAGATTATATCTATCTCACGGAAAATACCATTTGTGGTGCAAAACCTTTGGCGATTTTGATGTTATTAATGCAGGATTCTTTGGTGGACAATTCGAAAAACACTTTAATATGGAATGGATATGACCAAAGTTCAAATGTAGTTTCTCCTCGTGACAGCAGTGTTAGCTATGCTAGTGGATATGCTGTTGTTTAAATATATTAATGTTGGGTATCTCAGTAAAGATGTGTCGGATTTTATAGGTTTTTTAGTAGCATTTCTTTCTATATATATATATACAGTGGGGTTTTATAACAAATACACGGTTACAAGTCTTTTATTATTGAGAGTGTGGTCTAGCAGTAAAGTTATGGATAAGGTTGAAAAATGGGAAACCAAGTTTATAAACTTTAAATCTCCTTGCTCTCGTGCGAGACGGGGATACTTCTTTATCGTGTTCCGTATCATCTTTTGTTGGATTTTTCTAGATTTTCATGATTTATACATTTAGTACTGGATTTAAAACAACAAGACTTTGCTAGAAAGAAGTAAAGGTAATAGAGCATCTCTTTGTGTAAATATCTATCTGAGTAATGATAGACCTAAGTAAGCACATCAAGAATCAACTGTTGGCTGATACTGACGATCTTATCGAAAAATGGCGGGTTGCTGTTCAACATGAAATATCTACGATGAATGTGGACATGATAAAAAAAATAAATTATCATCGGCCAAACGTAAACCTTGACGAGATAGCCAGCCATAAAAAGGCAACAAATAATTCTGCAACTCCGGAAAATGAGAACGATTTTGTCACGATAAACGAATATTATAAAATCCAAGCCAGCTTTGCAACTATTCAATATAATGAAATACCGGCAGTGTATTATAAAACGGTGAAGGATTATGGCAAAACTGAATTTTGGAAGTTCAATGATAGAAACTACCAAGTTCCAGATAAATTAAATCCACAAAGGTTTCATCATCATAAAATTACACCAAAAGTGATAGAACAGAGTAATAACCTTAATCATTATTCCGCCAATAATAGATGTCTAAGAAGTGCAAATCCTTTTGAACTTGATTATCATAACCTCGAAAGAAGGACAAACCTAGGGGAAAATGCAATGACGCCGGAATATTCAAGAAGATGCAAAACAGCATGCAATGAAGGCAAACACTTGTGTCAGCTATGTGCATTTAAAAGGTGGGTACCTGATAGTAAACTTAAGAAGCATATGGAAGTGGCGCATGGAGTGGTCGAGATGAATGAGTTAGGATATGTGGCTTATCCATTACCATCAGAGCTTTTCGAGCTGAGTCCGGGGAGACTTAAATGTTACTATTGCAAATGTCCAAAATGTGGCAATTGGATCAGATTGGGTAAATTGGTTGAAGTTGGACGTTTAAGCATGTGCCAACAAGTTCAGGAGATGCACAATGAAGAGGAAGAAGATGTTGAAGTAGAAGGATTGTTCAGCAACTATTTCCGCCATTATGCCCGCTGTAGCGAGCAGGCTGTGTAGTTGACGCTGTACGTGTGTAGTTTGTGCTCAACCAGAAGACGGGAAGTCTACATGTGCCTATGATTGCCCTGGCAATCATGTAAATAGGGTTGTCCACCAGAAGCTTGAAATAATACACAAAATGTTTGAGGAGGAAAATACGATTGATCTTGCGATTTACGCCCATTATATTGTATCTACTGCTGTCACTGTTGACGAACTGAAATCACCACTACTGAAACTGCTTTCAGCTTCGAATAATGATGGTTTGACCTTACAATACTTGGTCAAATTATTAATAACTGGTTCCCCAACACTAATTTCTTTAACCGATTTAGCCAAATGTGTCCAAGACTTGATCAAATGTTCCGGTAATCTAGAAAATGACGAAAAAGGTCTTGATTATTTGGACCTTATTGAGCCAAGAAATAAGCTGCCTTCTCCATTAGTTAACTTGATCGCTTTACCATTTGAGCAAAAAAAAGAAATGTTTGATCAATTAAATGATTTCATGGAGACAGAAGCCACTAAATTCAATTTTATTTTGGAAAATAAATCCCCAAAATTTTTTTTCACAGCATTTATGAGATCCATTATCTTTAAAATTAACTATAAATTATCAGATATTGATTACACAAATAAATTTTTAGATACTACACCACACACTGATGAATCTGTGTTTTCTGATTGGCTGGATGGTTTTTATTATCCTATGACAAAATTAATAAGTTTGACTAATATTGATTATTGTTTATTAGACTATGCAAATCTTTTATCCTTGGAGGACGTTGTTGAAATTATTATGTCATACATCCGAAGGGAACCATCAGATTCTGCCATTATTGGTGAGGTTTTGATTCCATATTTTAAATACACTGGAGTTGATGCTTGGAACTTTTTTAATGGACAAATTCTAAAGTTTGGACATAAATGTATTTCTCAAACTGATCATTCAAACCTTATGACCAATTACAAAACCCTTTTGTCAATACTAAGGCATGATCAATTGCTTTTATCTTTAGATAAACAAGATCATGTTATTAAATCAAGATTTATCACTTCAATCTTGGCCATAATTTATCTCTGTCCAAAGGCAATATTACAAGTGTTTGTTTATTCGAAAGAAATGCTAATGTTGTTAAAATCATTAAATTTAGATCCTATTGAAACAGCCAGTTTAAATTTAGAAAATCTTTTTGGGCTATCTTTAGATGAAACTGCCAAGAAGTTGATAGCATCTTATAGCACGATAGATTATATGATAAATATTATCAATATTGGTGAAACCCTATATTCTAATGAACTTTCATTTGTTGAAATCATATCACTAGAGCATTCTGAAAAAGATGTCCAATATACACAACTGATTAAATTTATAAATAGCGAGGTTACTAATGAAACAAGTATGAAGAAATGGTCATTGTTTTTAAATTCACTTTATACAACATTGAGAAAGACTTCAATTTTTAACAAAATAGACCTAGAAGAGGTTAGTGAGGTCGTTTTGCACAAGCTGCTTGAGCTAAAACAATTTTCTGTAATTAAGGATATTTTCATCAAAGATTTTAATGATATACCGAATGATAAATATCAAGGTATTATAGGTAAATATTGTTGGAGTTTATATATGAGGGCAAAAAACTGCGATCAAAAGATTGGTTCTTTGAAAGATTGTGTTAATTGTCTGAAACTTTTAGATCCCGAATCAAAAAATTTTAAAAGACTGACCTTGTTGATTGAAGCAAATACAAAAATATTAGAGTGGAAGTTCTATTTAAAATCAGGTGTACCGATTACCCCAAAAGATATATTAGAAGTGAACGACCCAATAGCCATTATTAGGAGGATTCTTGAATTAAATGAGAAGGCATACTTTTATGCTGGTGATCTATATTATGTTTTGATTCAATTGATTGATGGAATGGATGTAAGTGCTGGCGATATCCTGTTTTCGCATAAAGATAAAACATATGATGATCCAACAAATCTATTGGTGGTAAAGATTAAATTAATATGTTTAGAATTTTCATCTGCCTTTGACTACCATTATTCTTTTGAATTAGCATTTGTCCTTTTGCAAAATGCAATAAAACAGAAATACAATGTTGATGGGTTATATGATTTAATTTGCGAACATTGGTTTTTATTTTATCAGTTATCGAAAAATGACTATGATGATGATGTATCAGCCAGTGAATTACTTGATAAAAAATTGAAGTTATTAGGAAAATTATTGTTGGTTGCACCAACAGAGTTTAATATTAGCGTTTTGGAACATTGGCAAATGCTGAATTCGCAAAAGGAACAGATGCTTCTAAATGACAATGTGGGCCCTTCAACTACACAGTACAACAGTAAAGAACATACGGCCGCTAATACGATAGAATCATCGTTGGGTGATGTTCATGCTCGTTTACAGAGATCGTTAAAATCATCTGCTCAAGAATTGCTAAATACAGATGGCTCAGAAATTGGAAAGAATATTATCGGCTGGATTGTTGGTGCAAACTGATTGGCTGATTTACGTTTATGTGTTTTATAATAATATATAAAAAACAGCCAGTTATAAAATAATTTATAAATCATTAATTTCCCTCAAATAACCGTGCAAAACTATCTTGTTCATCCTCGGAAAGTAGCATATCATTAGAAAGATTTGGTGAATCATGTTTACTTGCCTCCATAGGTTTCACATTTTCCTTATTAGCTTTGGTTGGCGGGGTATCTTCAGTTGTTGGCTGTTCTTGGGACAACCTCTTCTGACTCAAAAGAGCAGTAATATCAGGCGACTTCTTTTTGCTTTTGGAGATTTTGGCATACTTGGCAAATCTTTCAGGGCTTGCAGAGAAATCTTGAAGGTGTTTCACTTGGGTATGAAATCCAGCGGGCCCATTAAATATGTCGTCATCGGATGACTTAACAGTAATGAATGACTTTAGGTTGTTATAAACAGTTTCAACATCCTTCAAGTTTGCATAAAATTGTTTCACCTTTGGATCGGTTCTAATCTTGGAAGGTTGAAAATTTAACACCTGTAATCCCCTCCTCTGTTCAGCTCTGGAAAGTGCAACATATGCCTGTCCATTCTCAAAGATCCTTCGCAAATCAACAGAAACCAGCTTCAGTGTTTGACCCTGCGCTTTATGAATTGATAATGCCCATGCTAACATTAGAGGAATTTGAGATCTTGCGACGAGCGGCCTGTGGAAATCATCCTCAACACTAAAAGATTCTCTTTCAACTAACACTGTTCTGGATTTACCATTGGCAAGTCTAAAACAAACTAATGGATATACATTCTTACCACTTTCATTAGCATTCAAACTTTTTAGAAGCTCCTCTTTTCTTTCGATGTATGCAATACGTTCATCCACTCTTGGTTTTTTATCAACTTCAATACTTAGTTTAGATGTATCCTCAATGTTTGACGTTTCAGAGGGTTTATATTCTGATGTGTCTGTTTCTCCAGATACGGTCACTTTATCTGGAAATTCCTTCTCTTGAGGTGCATCTTTATCCTTATTATTTTCTAACTCTTCCATAATTTTTGCTTTGGCATCTTTTAAGAAATCAAAAATAGATTCTTCCAACTGATAATTTGGTTCTTCAAGTTTTTTTCTCAAACCATAACTATCTGCATCTTCCTTCTCATTTAACTCTAACTCGTGAGACAAAGAAGTGTATGTGTTATAGGTATCAGCACTCAAAAATCCCACAACAGTACCCAATGATCCGTTGACTAAAGTTTCATCAATATTTTTAATCATCATAACTTGAGCACCTGCCTTGAGAGTAATTGATTTAGGAGCTAAAAATGAATCTAGCATTTTGTCACCTTGTGGTTTTCCTGCTAATGAACCCGAATCATATGCTGAATAAGTCAGCATCCCCCCTGATAACTGATCCATCATTTTACCATTTGCTATATCAACTTCTTTTCTTGTAGGAAATAATCTTGTAGGTATAAGAGAGCCAGTAACTTCTGGTGGGATTGGTCTACTTAGATATTTAAACTTTTTCTCTGTTGCCTCAGATACTTGGCCATTTCTCACATCTTGAAGCATATCTAAAAATATCTTATCTCCTATCTGTCTGAAAACTTTCTTAAGAATAACTTGAACCTTTATATGATTCTTCCATACATTACTTTGAAAAGCAAATATCGTGTCACCTGACTTTGAAACAGGCGGTAATTGATAAAAATCACCACACAAAATAACTTGAGTTCCACCAAATGGTTTGCTGGAATCATTCAATCTTCTGCCGATTGTATCAAGTTTATCTAATAAATTACCATCAATCATTGAAATTTCATCAATGATCAAAACTTTCATTTTCTGCCAACGATCACGTATTTTCTTATTTCGTTTTATGTTTCGCAGCATATCTTCAACTTTACCTTTCCCCAATCCAATTCCAGTGTATGAGTTGATTGTCATACCACCTATATTATATGCAGCCAAACCTGTTGATGCGGTAACACCAATTGTATCGGGAGAGTGTTGCCCTTTCAAATTAGTAATCAACTTTCTCAATAATAACGATTTACCCGTACCAGCAGAACCAGTGTAAAAAATATTATGCCCCTGTCTGGCAAGTTCGGCAACCAATTCTTGCTCTCGACTCAATACTATGGGTTTTACATATTTTGCTTTATTTTTTTGTTCGTAGAGCGGTTGGTCCGATGTTGGTGAAGGTTTGAGTGGCTGCGCTTGTGTTGCCAGTTGCAGTGTTCCGTATAGTCTTTTTGGAACTGCAGAAAAGACTGAGGGTTGTTCGGACTTCGGTATCGGAAGAGGGGATGAAGCTATATTCGCAATAGGACCCAAATTAGTAGTGTCCAGTTGAATTGATTGTGAGGAAAACAGAACCTCCATCATGGGCTGGTTCTTATGTTCGTTGAGAGTTATTGATTTCGTTGAAGGGATTGGAGCATTGGTTAAAGATTGCGGTTGACAAAGCAATTTATTTTCGTTGATTTTGTCCGGTGATTCATCGATGGAGCTTGTTGCTTGTTTGTTGCCAAAATATTTTGATTCAACAAAAAGAACCGGCCTGTCATCAACATCGTGAATCTCATTCTTTAATATGTCTATGATTGAAGTGATCACATGCTGCTTTGTACTATATTCCCGTTTTACTCCATTGAGTGTATCAATTAATTGTCTACAAAAATTTGGAAAAGGAATCGGGCGTCCGTCTATTTTTAAATCTTTATTATTTTCTAAAACTGGTGTAACTAAATTGGCACGCTTGTTTTTATTAGAATTATAGTAATAATTTTCTTGCTCTAATTGTCGTTTGTGTGATAAATGAGTATCACTATTGTGTGTGGTGCTATCATTTGTATACTGATGTGGTTGAAACTTTGCTGTTTCGTGATCTTCTGTTGGATTATTTTCCATAATGAAAGTTAAATATGTTTTGTATTGGTAATGGTAACAATTCAATGCTTGAATTTTCTTGATAAATAAGTGAAAATGATTGTAACTGTATCTACTTATGCACATAGTATAAATTTGCCTTTATGCTGTTTGACAATTTTGTTTTGAATTGAAATTATAAGACACGAAACTTCAATCAAAACGAAAACAAGGAGTTTATAACGTGGATATTGCAAGTCCCTGAAATGTTCTAAAAATAAAAAATACTCTTGAAAACAATTTAAATACAGCTTGGGTTCTGGGAAAGGCAATATTGGGTAGATCCAAATCTAAAGTGTGTGAACCCCGTATCCCGTGTTGTAAAAAACAATCTGATTAGAGAATCATGTTAGACGAAGGCTGAAAGCAGAGAAGTGAGAACAAAGAAGAAAGAAGACATTACAAGTCGATCGACGGCACTTTCTGCTTAGTGGCGCTGATGGCGAGTGGCGTAACGGTGCAGTGTGTTTGTGTGTGAAAAATACGCTCGGGCTATTTGAATTTGGTCTTGGAGGGATGCACTGTCTTTACTCCCGTCTTCCTGTCTATTTCACAGAGGAATAACAAAATAGGGCCCGTTGACAGTTTATTGGACAGATACAATGTTGATTGAGCAGAAGAAAACTCTTGAACAGGATGACGATATTGTATGTTACCTTCTTTTTTTCATTTTACCATGATCTCGGAATTGCCTATTTGGATCAACTTACTAACATTGTGTTATTTTTTTATTCTCTTTCTTTAAACAGCCTACTGGTTTGTCACCTGTGGTCGAAGATTTAGCAACGTGCTCTCTTGAACAATTGATAAGAAAATTAAAATCATTTTATCCAAAAGAATGGGATGGTACACGTCCTAATTTGAAACATTATATCCCGATATTGAATAGAATTGATTCAATCTATGAAGAACATATTAAAAAATATAAATTGAATGAAGACTATATTGCACCTTTAGATGTTCCCAGTAAGGAAGTTGAAATAATTACCACGTGCGTTGAATATTCAAATCAACTTCTCGAATACAGTACCAGCAGAGATATATATAATTCTCACGGACATATTGCCGATTTACTGTATTCCAACTCTCTTGAGATTAAAATAGCTGCATTAAAATTAACGTGTTGTTTATCGGAGAAATTTGCCTCTCATTATCCAATCAAATTTACATTACAAAAAAAACACAGAGATTTATTGATTGATTATATCAAAAGTTTCCCTCCTCAATCCATCAGTACTACTCCTGGACCGACTCCAATAGAAGTAAAAACTTCCGTCGGTGATTTTAAAAGTAAAACTTCTGCAACATCATCGTCATCATCATCAACTTTAACAAATAAAAAAATATCATCAATTTCGCCTGAAACGGATACATATTTACATTCCCTAAGTAAAAAACAGAAAAAGTCAAAATCAAAAAACTCAGATAGTAGAGATATTGTCCACATTACGTTGTATGATTGCGTCCGTGCAGATTTTGTGACTCCAGATTCTTGGAAGTGTTTAAATTATGAATATTATAAAACAGGCACTTCAACAATTCAATATGAAGATAAACATGGTAAAAAAAAGAAGATGAAAAAAGATATATCTGGTGAAGGTCTTCGTACGTTCAAATTAAGTTCAGATTCTTTAAAAAAACTATCAATTCAACAAATATTTGATAAGGCAGCAAACGTAATTCCAAAGGAAAAATGGGGTCATTTTGTATTGCAACTTTATATTGCCAAAGCTTATAGTGGAAAGTCGTTTGATTGTTTGACACTAAGAAGTCGGTTAGTAACTTTAAAATGTTTATCTGTTGCTGCTGCCGCTTCCAACATAACTTATGGTACATTTGTTGGGCTTGTTTTTGATGATGAACCTTACTTATTAAGTTATATGGCTGACTTAATTAACCCGGATCATAACATTGCTAATGGTGTACGTATGGCATCACTGAGAGCATTTGTTAATATATCAAATAGAAAAAATGGAGCATCTGATTTGATGAGAGCATTAGGTGGGAATGTAAGCCATGGTCTTCTATTCTATACTCTTAAAAAAATTTTGAAGCTAACTGAAGAGGGTAAATTCAAAAATGATCAAATGTATATGAATTATATTTACAATATCTTGGCAAATCTGTTGGAAAACAAGGCTCTTGCCATTCATCTGCGTGCTGCTGGCTTGATGAAAATCTTTCTTGACTTTTTATCTTTGAGGAATAATTATAGAATGACTAGGTCAGGACCTTTACATTTAATTGAATTGTTCATTGAAAGGTTACCTGATGCATTTGATGAATTTGTCTCCCTTGATGGTTTTAATATTATTATCAACTTACTGGAATTTGAAGTAGATTTTGCAATCAAACATCCAGATTATGAGGGTGGTGCTCCAAAAAACTCGAAGTTATCACATATAATCACTGCAAGGCAGGTCAAATTAATTAATTTTTTACTCAGGTTGGTTATATCCCTAATTACAACATATCCTGGTGATCAGATGAGAAATCTTTATGATTCGCCAATGTTAAAAAGTTTAATAAAAATTTTAGAGCATCCAAAAATATTTGGTTATGAATTACTCTTCGATTGTATTCGCATTATTACTACCATTATTAACAGTGAACCAACTGCATACTCTATCCTCAATGAAGCCGGTGTTATTGATACATTTTTCAATAAATTTTCTACATTTTTATTGCCTGATTGTGAGTTGTTGTTAGAATTGCCTGATGCTATTAATGCGATCTCCTTGAATAATGGTGGTTTGATAAAAGTGAAAGAGTCGAAGATTATATCTACATTGTTTACTATTTTCACTGATCATGACATTTGTAAACAATTGGTAGAAATTGAAAATGTCATGAGTTTAGGACATGCAATTGACGAACTTGCGAGACATCATCCTGAATTGAAAGAAACTATACAAACAGAAGTTATAAACTTGATTCATAATATTCCAGACTCTGTTCATTTCGATGCAGTCGACTTTTACCAATCACCAAAGGGTTCATTATACAAAAATCAAAGTGAACCAAATATTCACAATGAACCAGATGGAACTCCATTAGAAAGATGGGAAACTGCAAGGGAAGCTACTATCATTCAATGTACCTTGATTTTCCTTGCATCAACCTTTGAAAATTCCAAAGAATGGAAGAAAGTTTATAGTGTACTAAATATGGATAAATTGTTTAAATTTATCACCTTACAAAATGCTCCTTTTGACTATTCTCTGTCGAAAACTATTATTCATTTTAGAAATATCATTAAGTGGGTTGACCAGGCTTCTCGGTCATATTCCTTACCACATTTAAATAGGCAAATTGAGATTACTCTGGAAAATTTACATGAATTTATTCATTTTGAAAATGATGATGAGTCCTACTTTCTCCAATTTGAAAATGCAGGTGAAGAGAGAAGAGCTGATGCACGATCCATCATCTCAAATCTTGGTATTATCAATTGTCTTTTATTTGTTCTTTCAGATTTCTATTCCAAACTTCACAAATATCAACCAAGTAAGATTTTAGATATTGTAGAAACATTTGGTTCTGAGTCGGGTTTAAAACTAATAAATAATTTAAGTCTATTCTATCGTAGATTGGCCATTGAAGAAGTTTTACTCCATGTTAATACACCAACTGAGGTTGCATCAAATGCGTTTACTATGGTTCAATCTATTTCTCCAAAACAAAGGGAAATTGGTATTCCCCACGCTGGTAATAATGATTGGAATGGTAATAGTGCAAAATTCAAAAACATTTCAATTTTATATTTTAATTTTTCACGATCTAAATTTTGGTTAAAAAATATTTTCAACAGTTTCTGTTCGCTCAATTGGGGTAGAAGGAATGACAATAAGACATTGTCTGGTTATCATGCTCGTTATGCTGTGGGGATAATTAACGAATACACAAACACCACTTTACAATCATTAACTGACATTAAAACTGAAAACTTGCAAAAAAAGTATGGATATTATTTCTGTATGTTGAATCAACTTTACCTTAATATATTTCATTCATTTGGTGTTTCTGCAGCTGTTAATCCGACAATGTGTATTAGTTTATTACAAAACAAGGAATTTCCGACTATTACAAAATTAGCTGTTGAATTATTTACATTTTTGGGTACATTGGATGAAGAAAAGACAAAAACATTTTCTGAGGGAACATATACCTCAATAGAATTGGAAAGTTTAGTCCCAGCAACTTTAGATCAAATTTTAAATCTGCATGCGGATATTGGTACAGTCCCATCAATTGGTGGTATTCCTAATTCAGATAAATTATATTCACATTTAGGTGCTGAAAAAGTTGAGTATGGTACAGAGGTAGCTGTTTCAATTAGGGTCCAAGCAGCAATAGCCAATTATATTTTGTTGCAAGAATTATTTTCCCCAAATGGTTTAAATATATTACATAAATTTCCAAATAAAATTACAAGCGTTTTGGTAGAAGATATTATCCTTGTCAGTAAGTGCGCTTACAGGAGTTTTAACCTTAATTCACTCAAATTCAAGGGCAGACTATATCCTATTTCTCCAGAAACGACCTTACCATCTGATTACAATGTTAATTTCTTGCGTGGCTTGGGTATTACGAAGGAGGATGCTGACGAACTTCTTATGTTTTTTGGCGATGATATTCCAAAATTGTTTCAACAAAACATAGAAGATCTTGAAGACACTTTTGAAAATATGAAGATTGATTGGAAAAATATTGTTATTAAAAATTATATTCCTCCAAAGCTTGAACCAATTCACTTAAATTATTCAAACGCTTATGATATTGATACAATTGATGATCTTTATTTCCATAGAGGTGCAGAAGAAATGAATTTTATATCATACTGGATTGAGCTTGCCCAATTGTATCCAGATTGTGTAGCTAGTATCTCAGATTTGGCCTTCTATGTTTTTAGTGGGGTATACACTGAAAGCATGGGAGACTTTTTGACTCCGTTATTTGATAAAGTTATAGAAATGGATTTCAAGTCCGACGAGATATCATACAATGTTAAATTATCATCTACGTTACAACTTCTTGGTTTTATTGTTAGCCGTTTATCACTTCCGTCATACTTTCCGACGGTTACGAAAATTGCAAAATTTATATCACAACATATGATTGAGGAAAATATTGACAAACCGTGGTTTGCAGGTGCCTTAACAATTTTTAGTAAGTTATTCTCAGAATCCAAAATTCCTTTTGCTCCAAAACCTCCGAAAATCACACCATCTGTTAGTCTTTCTCCATATTTAACATCACATCCAGATGTTTTCTCGTTTGATGAAACCATAGAATCGTCGTTATTAGATTTGATTTTTAACCTCAATGAAATAAAATCAGAAGAAATCGCTTTGGAAGTTTCTAACATAATTATCTTACTGTGTGTTTCTGATGAAAGGATTAAAATGTTATCGAAATCACGTGTATTGCATCAGTTGGTTGTATTTATAAAGAATAATAAAGTTCCCGTGCGTTTACAGTCTCAGGTGATCAATGTTTTAAGAAGGTCGGTTGAATCAAAGTATATTGTCAAAGCCTATTTTGAAAATGGTGTTAACCAGTCATTACCTAACCGTTATAAGAAATCAAAAGACATCAAGCTATTTTTAGAGGATACATCTGTGTTTGTTCTTCGTGATGCATCGTTATTTTGTGATGTTTTTGAAGAATCATGTTACATCAAAAATTTAAATAAAGGTTTGAAAACTCCTACGGTCTCTAAACTTTTTGATATTGAAAAATCTATGTTAAAACAAGCAAATGCTTTACCCAAGGAAGTTTCACATCCTAATCAAAACACTTCTGGAATTATGGAATTTTTATTAACTGAATTAATGAATCTCAACAGAAAAGATCTTTTTAAGAACTTAAAGTCAGATGATAAAACAAATGGAAAGGAAAACGAGGATCTCAACACAATGCTTGCAAATAATAGTTCACTTGCTTATGCTGTGTTTTTACTCCAATCAATTGCAGAATTGTTATTTTCTTACACATTATGTAAAACAGAGTTTTTGACTTTTTCCAAGAAGGAAAAAAATAAATTAGAGAAAAAGCCACGTCCTACTGCATTGAATATGTTGATTCATAGATTTATAACCGTTAACAAATTTGAAAAAGAATCTCTATCAACTCAAAGAGTTCATCATATTCTCACGTCATTGGGTTATGCTTGTATATTAGGATTAGTATCTAGTGTGCAAAACCAAGGAGTTGAATCTATTGACACCACCAATGAGGATAATGACGTTGCCTTTGCCAGAAAGTTTACTGTGGATGTTTTGATCAAGATTATTAGGGAAACGGAACAGTCAAATAAATCTTCTCTTGTCAAATATGGTAGAATTGTGGATATTATGAATTTAGTTAGAAAATTATGTGGTGAAGCATTTAGTAATAATGTTTCAGTTTCTATGGATTTGCTTATTACTAAAAATGATAAATATTTTTTGGCTAAAGATTTATTAGATAAAAAATTTAGTAATATTGCTGGTACTATTCTTTCGAAGTTGGATATCAATTTCCCATATACAGATCAAGTTGCAGATAGTATTTTAAAATTGATTGCTTTACTTGGTGAAATAAAGGTTGAATATCAAGAGGCCTTTAAAGCCGCAGAACAATCTGCAGATCTTGAAGAAGAAGTTTATGATGAGGAATTAGAAGAGAAATATGATGCCCCAAACTTATTGAAAAATTCGACATTGGGTATGTTTGATTTAGAGGATAGTGAGAATGAAGATGACGATGAATTCGATGATGAATTTGACGATGAATTTGATGATGAATTTTTAGCTGATGATGGTATTGAAATTATTCTTTCGGATAATGATAGACAAGATCCAGGCGATGAAATAGAAAATGACGACGATAATGGGGATGCTATTGATGTTGATGAAATGGATGATATTGATGATGATAATGATCTTGAAAGTTCAGATTTGGATAGTCATGGATTACATGATGAACAAATTGATTTCGTTTATGATTCAGAAGATAGTGATGATGATATGGTAATGGACGATCATGACATTGAAGACTATGTATCCGGGGATGATGCGAGTG
Source organism: Pichia thaimueangensis (assembly GCA_030569635.1). Lineage (NCBI taxonomy): Eukaryota > Fungi > Ascomycota > Pichiomycetes > Pichiales > Pichiaceae > Pichia > Pichia thaimueangensis. The sequence goes on along the minus strand of JAJMLM010000027.1, from coordinate 14,937 downwards.
TTGATATGTTTGATGGTGATGATTATATAATGGATGAAGGCTCTGGGTCTGTTGAAAGTTCGGATTCCGTGGATGGTGGAAGTGTTATTGAATTGGATCTTGATTCTATTGATCAAAATGGGGATAGTGGAGATGATAGTGATGATACTGCCATCCTTGATGATTGGCTTAGCGAGTTGAATAATGAACCTAGAAGAAATAGTGTCAGTGCTGGGTCAAGAGGGAGACGTGCATCCGTCATTTCAATGAATGCTCCCAATGATTCATTGTTTGGATCTCGGTTGGTATTTCCTTCACATGGATCAAGCATTCCTTTGCCTATGGAATCCAACAGTACAGATTCTAGATCTGCCATATTAGAATTCACGCAATCTCTGTTTGATAGGAGAAATAATAATCAGATCCAAGGTTTGTTAGATTTCAGACGTGTGTTTGAACCGCTGATGTATTCTAAACGTGCCTCCCAGCTTAACAGTATTTTTATTAAGTCGACTACACAAAGATGGCAGGAAAACGCAGAATTATATTCAGGTAAAAACGTAACATATCGGGCTATTCCAGAGTTGATAAACAGGGTTTATCAAAGAAGTGAAATTATAGCAGAAGAATTTAAGAATATTAAAAAGGCTAGAGAAAAGAAGGAAAGGGAGAAAAAAGAGGAAGCTGCGAGAAAACAACAAGAAAGGTGGAAGAAAAAGGCAGAGTTGGAAGCTAATATTGTAGAACAAGGAGAACAAAACTTAAATAGTACAGTTAATACCGATCCTGTTTATGTTGATATTGGAGGTTCTCCTGTTGACATCAGTGGTACTGGAATAGATCCGGAATTTTTGTTGGCATTACCAGATGATATGAGAATAGAAGTTTATGATCAACACATGAGTCAAGCTAGACTTGAAAGGAGTAGAGAAGCAATAAGTTCAATTAGAGATTTATCACTGGGTTCTAATAGGTACGATGTAGGCTTCGGCTCTGGTGATGGCGAAGAACATATATTTGAAGAATATGATGAAAACGAAGATGATGAGGTTGATAACAACGGTAACAATAGTGATGATTATGATGACGATGATGACAATGATGAGGATGATGAGGATGATGATAACGAAGATACCGAAAGATTTTCATATCATTTAGATGGAGATGATGATGATGATGACGATGATGATGAAGGTGCTGCACCTACTTTGATGCAGCTTGAATTAAATGATGTAGTGTCCGATTATTCTCATCTTTGGAGGGATAGAAGCAATACAGCTTCTCAAAGGCCCACTCAATCACAGTCAACGGTTACAATAGAGAAAAGAAAAAAACAAGCCAAAATTCACTTTACTGCCCTTCTTGATAAACCTGGTATTGCCGGTATGTTAAAATTGTTATTTTTACCACAAGTTTACTACAAGAGAGAACTGTTTTTTAAAGCTCTCGCATTTATTTGTTTAAGTAGACATTCGAGGGCGGAGGTTATTGCTATAGTATTATACATCTTGCAAGAAGGTATTAAAGATCAAAATTCATTGTTCAATGTATTTAATCAAATAAGCATAAAAGCCAATGCTACTGTGCATCGTGAGCCGGTTGATGTGTCACAAGCCAGCGCCGGACAGAATTTTCAACCCCCAAATGTTTGTACTATTATTTCATTAGCAACACAATCAATTGATTCTATTCAATATCTACTTGAAAATGAAACCAGCATGAGATTTCATTTTTTGACTGATCAAGAATGTATATCTTTCATGAAGAAATCTTCGAAGAAACATAAATTCAATGATAATAGTTACAAATTTCCTATCAATATTTTGCTAAACTTATTGGATAATAGAATAATAAAAGAAGATGGTAATTTGATGGATATTTTGTCTAGATCTATTCAGATAGCTACAAGACCTTTACCGACTATGAAACATAAATTAATCGAACTTGGAAAGGAATCAGAACAGTTAAAGAAAGTGCCTCAGTTGCCTAATGTTCCTGATAAAAGTTTAAAGCAAATTATCAATATTCTAGTAGCTGATGAATGTGCAAATAAAGTATTCCAGCAAACGATTGTGTCTATTCAAAACCTTTCTGTCTTAGATAATGCGAAAATTGTTTTTCCTAAAGAGTTATCCAAGAAAGCCACCGTTTTAAGTTCCAAGATAGCTAAAGAATTGAGAGAACTTATTGTCGAATTACAGAATCAAAAGAAAAATGTTGAAAAATTAGCATCATTAACTCAATTTTCATCGAGTGCCTCTGATCAAGCCAAATTATTACGTGTTTTAACTGCATTGGACTATTTATATCAAAGTAAAGATAATGAAGCTGATGATATTGAAGAACTTAAATCGCTCTATAAGAACTCGGCTTTGGGTCCATTGTGGGGTGCATTAAGTGATTGTTTGAAATTATTAAGGGAAGATGAAAATATGAATTATATTGCAATTATTCTTTCTCCTCTTATTGAAGCATTGTTGGTTGTTTGTAAACATAGTAAGGTTCAAAGGATGAATGCTTTAGATGTTTTAAAATATGAAGATGAAAGGGTTTTGGATTTTGCAAAGGAACCAATTGAAAGTTTATTTTTCTCTTTTACTGAAGAACATAAAAAGATTCTTAACCATATGATCAGAAGCAATCCAAAATTAATGAGTGGACCATTTTCTGTTTTGATTAGAAATCCAAAAGTTTTAGAATTCGATAATAAAAGAGTATATTTTGAACAAAAACTACATGATGATTCTTCCAATGATACAAGAGAAAAGTTACCAATTAATATCAGGCGTGATCAAGTATTTTTGGATTCATATAGAAGTATTTTCTTTAAACCTAGTGAAAAGATTAAAAAGAGTATTCTTGAAATTCATTTCAATGGTGAAGAAGGTGTGGATGCGGGTGGTGTTACCAGGGAATGGTATCAAGTTCTCTCCAGGCAAATGTTTGATCCTAATTATGCATTATTCATTCCAGTTGCATCTGATAAGACAACATTTCATCCAAACCGTACCTCGTGGGTTAATCCAGAACATTTATCATTTTTTAAATTTGTTGGTTTAATAATTGGAAAAGCTGTTTATGATGGATATGTTTTGGATTGTCATTTCAGTAGGGCGGTGTTTAAGAGAATTTTAGGTAAAACAGTTTCTTTAAAGGATATGGAATCGTTAGATTTAGATTATTACAAGTCATTAGTTTGGATGTTAGAGAACGATATTACCGATATTATTGTTGAAACTTTTTCTGTTGAAACTGACGACTATGGTGAACATAAGATTATTGACTTGGTTCCAAATGGTAGAAATGTTGCTGTTACTGAGGAAAACAAACAAAAATATGTTAAAGCTATTGTTGAATATAGATTATTGACTTCAGTGAAAGATCAAATTGATAACTTCCTTGAAGGATTTTATTCTATCATTCCAAAGGACTTGGTGTCCATATTTGACGAACAGGAATTAGAACTATTGGTTTCAGGTTTACCTGATATTGATGTTGATGATTGGAAAAATAATACTATATATGAGAATTACTCAGCATCATCGCCACAAGTTCAATGGTTCTGGAGAGCAGTTAAATCATTTGATGTTGAAGAACGTGCTAAACTATTACAATTTGCGACAGGGACGTCTAAGGTTCCATTAAATGGATTCAAAGAATTATCTGGTATGACTGGTATCTCGAAATTCAGTATTCACCGAGTTTATAATGCTACAGACAGATTACCAACTGCTCATACCTGTTTTAATCAAATTGATTTACCAGAATATCAAAGTTATACGAAGTTAAGAAATGCACTATTGCTGGCTATTAGGGAAGGCCATGAAGGTTTTGGATTTGCTTGAAGTTTGTTTCTTTTTTATTTCCCATACGTTCACTGTTATTTGTATTTATTGTTTGACTTTTATGTAGAGTTAATTACTATCTGTTATTGATGATTTAGGATGCAGTATTGCATCTAAATTTTAAACTTAAGTTCTAAATTTTTCACTTGTGATTATGGATCAGGAGTAACTTAAAAAGCCGGAGTAAAAAGCTCTAGCATGACGTATGTACTGTATTTTTCATGTGTATGTAATGTGTAATCTGTATCGTGGGTGTGGTGCATCTTGTGTGCGAAAAAAAAATGCCTTGCATACTATTGCACTTTTAAAGGTTTTTTGTTATTTTGTATTTTGTTTGGAAAAAAGTACAGGTAAAAAAGATACTAACAGAGATAAGGAATTAAAATGAAAAGGAATAGGAGTGAACTTGAAAATGAAATTGAAAATGAAAATGATGATAAAGGGATAGATATTTTAAACAATATTAAGATCCACCCACTATTGCAAATGAAAAATGATAGGTCAAAACAGGAGGAAGAAAAGAATGTTGAATCCGATAATAAAAGAAAGAAGATTAATCCAATACTAAATGATTGGAAACAAAGAGAAGGATTTTTGATCAATCCATATATTGATCAATCTGATTTATCAATTGTTCCAGAACGACGTAAACGAATCATTCGAATAAATGAACCTGGTAAATACATTGAACGGGCAAACAATTTTAGGGACAAAGTTAAAGCTGAGAGAATAGAAAATGAACGGGAAGAACAACTAAAGAAATTAAATTTGATTCCTGACAGTCGAATAGGTGAGGAATTATATGAAGAAGAATACAAGGAACCTCCACCCTATGTTGAATGGTGGGATGAACCGTTTTTAAAGAATCGTGAAAGGAGAAGTGGTTGTAAATACGATGGTGTTGGAGAAGATGCTGTTAGTTATAAAAGCAAATATACCGAGGAAGAAGATGATAATCCTATTACTAGTTATATTCAACATCCTGTACCTATAGATGCACCCTGGGTACGTCTAATTCCGCAACCGAAACCATTGTTTTTGACTAAAAGAGAACAGAAACGATTACGGAAGAATAGGAGGATGGTTGAGATGAAGGAAAAGCAGGATCGTATCAAATTAGGATTGGATCCTACGCCTGGACCCAAGGTAAAGTTGAAGAATTTAATGAATGTATTAACAAATGAAACCATTAAGAATCCGACCGAGGTTGAAATGAGGGTTAGAATGGAGATTCAAGAACGTGAGGACGAACATAGAAGGATGAATGAGGAGAGGAAATTAAATAAGGGGGAAAGAAGGGAAAAGATTGAGAGGAAAGTTGAAGAAGATAAAAAGCGAGGTATATTCAGGTGTATCTTTGTTGTTGATCGATTAGTGAATCCGAAACATATTTATAAGGTTGATATGAATGCTAAACAATTGATGTTGACTGGGGTTTGTATAAGATTAGAATCAAAAGATGGGAAAAGTATGATTATAATTGAGGGAGGCAATAAAAATGTTGAAAAATATAAAAGGTTAATGATGAAACGTATTGACTGGAGAATCAATGAAGCTCAGAGAACTAGTAACGTTTCCGAAAATGACGAATTGGAAGATTTGAGTGGAAACCGTTGTAGAATAATATGGGATGGTGAAATCTTTGAACAGAAGTTTAGAAAATGGAGTGAGTATAGGTTTGATAAAACAGGAGATATCATTGAATTTTTGAAGAAGTTTGAAATGGACAATTATTGGAGGCAGGTTTTGATATAGTTTAAAATAGCTTTTGTTTTTATACTAATTTTTTAACGGGATGACTAGTTGATATTTTTAACTTGTCTCAAACCCGTTTTCGGCTGTATTAATTGATTAAAATATGGAGAAAAATTTGAAAGTAAATACACACGGGCTAAACAGTCTTGATCCTTAAACCTGATAACAGAAATTTCACATTTAAACCTTTTTTGTTCCAGCTTAGCAAAAAAAAAGTCACATGAGTGTTGGGCACTTTTCCAAATATGAATATTGTTTTGGCGTGTAAATAGTGGTCTTTCTGTTCTTTTTCTACATTTTGGTCAAATATATAATAGAATCAATGTTGTGCTATAAATTTTTGATATGACTTGAACGACTAACTGTGATTTGTTGTATTAAGAATTTTCTAAAAACAAAGATTCAAAACATTAAAAAATAGGACAAAACTGATAAAAAAACCGAATATAAAGAAATTTTTATGATTTTAAAGGTAACAAAATTAACGAGAACAAATAGAAAAGGTTTGACCAATTTTATTGGTCATATCAATAATGAAAACATTATTGCAGAGATAACATAGAATATTGGTCTATAAACATAAATATCAGCAGCAGCACCTTCAGAGGAAGAGTAAATGGTTGATATTGCTGATTCACTTGAAAAACGTGTGATGGAGGTACTTAAAGGACCCAATGTTGTTCCAACCGAAGACATGGTTGAAGAATTATCGCTGGAAGATGGCTGAGCTTCAGAAGGCTCATTTAAACTGGTTGGTTGAACTATTGTTGAAGCAGAAACCTTTGCTGATGATACTTTAGTAGTAGAACGATTGATTGAAGAGATTGCCGTTTTTGATGTTTTATTTACTTTGCAAGAGCCAGAAGGGCAAGAAATCATTATAACCTTTTCTCCTGCAATTTCAGTTATATATACCGGGCAAATCGTTTTTGTATAACATTCACCATCTGCTCAGGTAGCTGTGTTTTCCAGTATATGAATTCTGTAGCCGATGCAAACGAAGTGGCACTAAATGATAATGTGACTATATTCATGACTGTATTTGTGACAGTTGTTGCAGTATTCTTTGAGTTTGTGGAAGCAAATTCAAGAATAATGATTGCAACATATGTAGGTTTATCAAATATAACTGCACCATTGATTGTGAAGTAAATATTTTCTCTTTTTGATTCAATATCACCAGCTTCTGAAGTTAAATGATTAACAGCCCATGTTATATTGTTATTCTAAGATTGGGGTAAATTGCAATACAAATCATTAACAGATGGTACATAATCTGCCCATGTTTCATCAAATTCTATATATGCTTTACTGAAACTAAGAACAAAGAAACATACCATGTTTTCATCATAAAGAATAGTGAGCTCATTAAAAATCTGTTTTGAAACTGCAAGGTCGTAGTAATAACCAGTAGCAATAAAGCCTATTAAATGCTCTGAAGCTGCAAAGATAGATGTTGCCAAACCAAGCAGTAAACAAATATTTATTAATCTCATTGTCGTGAATATAAAATATTAATTGGTTTTTTTGTGAAGGTTTGATCTCTGCTTGAGAATCTATCCAAAAAAATAGAATTTCATACTTGAATTTAGTGGCATTTGCAAGCTTTTTATAGTTGAAAAGAGGACAAACGATTATCCAGTAAACCTAGCTTTCCGCTAATAAAAACAAAACAAGTTAGCCAACATCATATTCTATGAAAGGTATGCATTAATATATATGCATAATAATATGCTGATCAAAGTATTTATGGATTTATATAAGGTCGACACATATAACGGCTTATCGGGAAAACACAACTAAGAAAACTTCTAAATTTACCCTCAAACATGTTTCTGGTGCCTTAATACTAAAATGTGAAATGTGAAATGTACCTGATTTTTGATTTATTAGGGTTTACACGAATAAGTCACGATCTCGTATTTTACTCTTCTCTTTTTGGGGGATAGCGGTTTCGTGTTTGGAAACACGATGTGTGATTTTGTTCTATTTTCTCTTCTGGGAATTTTGTATTATATATATATATATATGTACGACGTTATATATATCCTCTCTTTTTAATTTATTAACTGCAAAAATGACAACAAAAATCATGGAATCAATAGATTCGAATTTCAAAAAATGGTTTAAATATTTTGACTCTCATTTTGTCACTATGTGTTTAACCAACTATGAGATAAGTCACTCCAAAGAATTGTCAATAAAGAAAAAAAAGAATACTGCGTTACTGGATTTCTTAAAACTTTTCAATTCTAATGAATCAAATAAGGAAAAATTTGTTGATAATGCCATTAATAACTTTTTTTGGAACAAGAGTATTACCAAATTTTCAAAATTACCTTAACAAATAAGGGCCAAAATATTAGGTCTGAAACAACTGGATGATTTAGCGATTGAAGATCTTGCACCAGGATTAAGACGGGGTAAATTAGTTTTACATTTTAGGGTTTTATTTCAAAGATTAATTAAAAAGTTTGAAGAGAAGTTAGAACGGGTTGATTGTGATGTAAAAAATTCAAGATCGGCTGATAACTTTTTTGAGGTGATCAGTTATGATTCTAAACTTAAATCTCAAGATAAAGATGATGTCAGTAAAAATGGGAAGAAATTAAATACAAAATGGGTGATATAAGGTAAAAAGATCTACATTAGAAATAAGAAATGAGTAAGCCTCCATTGTGATATCCGGCTTTTTGGCTATCTTTTATGTGACTTTACCTATTTTTTTCTTTTCCTTTGGTAGGTTGGTTACATTTAGACCACCGTTTTAATTGATACTGAAATATAACTTTTGTTATTATAACTTGTAATTTTGATGAACTGAACAATCAATAAGAAATATATTTTAACATTCATTAACTGTTATCATATATTACAAATTTTCATAATAAATTTTCGTAATGAATATTGACTCTCCTACCGTTAAGTGTTATCAACAAAGCCAAAACATAAATTAAGAATATAAAAAAGTAATTATATATTGTATTTAAGTTAGTCTACCAACTGGTAGTTTACTTTGATTGTTGTAATAATTTTTTGATAGGGTGACATGTATCTGTAAATTTAAAATGGCATGTACACTTTTGTAACAGAAGAGAAGGAAATAATTGAATAAATTTTACATGGAAATGTGACAAAAGATTAAAGGTTAGACAAATTTAAAAGAAATATTGTTGGTTTTTCCCCCGGAAACAACGGGCACCGAGTGCTGAGAGAGGAAGAGTTAAGATATGAGATGTAACTAGTCATTATTATATTTGTTTTTAATGGTGTATATATACAGAAGACATTATTTATTGAACGTTATTATTGTAGTTATAAAATTATAAAGATTTTATCTAATCTTGAATTTTAGCCAAGATATCAGAATCTCTCATTAAAAGGTATTCATCCTTTTCGATTGTGATTGGAGCACCACCATGAGGAGGAAGTAAGACTTTGTCACCTTCCTTAAATGAAGGTTTAATCAATTCACCGTTTTGACCGGTATAACCAGGACCGACAGCAATAACGGTTGCAAGGTTATTCTTTGGGGCATTCTTTTCAGGGATGTAGATACCAGAAGAGGTTTGTTGTGGGACCTTGATTCTTTGGACCAAGATTCTGTCTAAGGTTGGTAAGACTGATTTAGCGGATTTGATTAAAGACATGATTGCTATTGTTGTAAGTTGTATGTAGATAGTTGGCAGTGGAAGTAATACAAAGAAAGAGAGAGAAAGTAAAAGTGAAAATGCAAATGAAAGTGGAGATCAAGCCGTTGACAAGTGAAAAATGGAAGATGGAGAAGTCGGGGGAGGAAAATTGGGAGATTTATAGCGGCGGCCGATTCGCGTGGAGCGTGGAAGTTTCGAGAGCGGGGAGGATGCCAGTAGCAGAGGTGTTGTGTATTGTGTGAATTGGAGTAGGAGGTGGAGGGTGGGCAATGGAGAAGTACTGCTTCTTACTTCTTGATTCCTGATTGCTACTACCATCAACACTAGTATTACTACAAACAATAATCACAATGGGTGCAGCATACAACATCTTAGGAAAACAAGTGGCTCCACACTGGTTAGCCATTGGCACTCTTGCCTCCGTCATTGGCGGTGTCCAATTGAGCAGCATGGGCGGTTCCGCCGAGGCAATTCCAGCTACCCCAGCTGCAGTCACTCCAGCACCTGCCAAGGACGGTGAATTGGATGTCGAAAAGGTTATCAACGACTTCTTGGCCTCCAGTGACGAAGAAAAGAAATAGAAGAGCTCCTCCCCCTCTAAGAGCACAAGAAATGATGTCCCTTACGAATCGACGATTATTCTACGATTTTCACTATTTATTTATCTATTTATTTATCTATTTATCTATTATCTATTTATTTGTTTATTTATTTATCCATTTATTTATTACCTATATGTACAGATATGGTTAACCTAACATTCCTATATGTCATAAACTTGTACAAGAACGCATAGAACGTGTGTGTAATGCAGCGTAGTTAACAGATAACACATCCGTGCACCGCTTAGACGCTGCGCTGTCGTTAACAACTGTTGTTGATAGCCAAAAGTTCAGAGAATGTATTGATTAGTATGCCATGTGGGAGTGGAAAGGTACAGGAGTATACTCCTATTATACAAAAGACACAGAGAAATGTTAGTACTCACAATTGGAGATCTCTATGTCCCAGAAAGGGCAATTGACATTCCAGTCAAATTCAAGAAACTACTACAACCAAAGGGAAAGATAGATAAGGTTCTATGTTTGGGTAATATAACAAGTTCCAAAACAACCTACAATTTCTTACAAAATATAAGTAATGATTTCCAAATGGTAAAGGGAGAATTCGATGATTTGGTATCGGATTTACCACAATCTTTGGTATTCTCATTGGATAATTTGAAAATTGGACTAATTAATGGATTTCAAATTATACCAAAGAACGACCCCTTGAGTTTACTCAATCATGCTAGGATGATGGATGTTGATATACTCATTTATGGTTCTACTCATAAAGTTGAAGCTTATACATTAGATGGTAAATTCTTTATTAATCCGGGAACTGGTACCGGTGCATATTCAACGGATCCTCTGGATAAAGAGGATAAATTGATGATTAATAAGATTATCACCGATAGATTTAAGAATAGTAATGCTGCTGCTGTCAATAGTGATAAAATTGATGAGAGGAGTGATAAAAAAACGGGAAAAGAAACAGATGACGATAATAAAGATGGTAAAGACACTACAACACCTGGCATGGAAAATCATGCAAAAACGGATAAAGAAGAACAACATGGTGATCGGAAATTAGTAGAGTGTTCAAAAAAAGAAAACCAGGAACCTGATATCGGAGAACTTCGAATCGACGATGACAAGCAGGAACAAAACACGGAAACTACAGAAAGCACACAAGGCCAGGAAGAAGACATCGACGAATACATGAAGCCCTTCCCGAGCTTCTGTCTCCTAGACATCAAAGACTCCACCTGCACGTTGTACCTCTACACCCTTGTTGACTGTGACGTGAAGATCGATAAGCTCGTGTACTCCAAGGAGCAGTAGAGTGTAGAAACCCTGTGGAATGGAAACCGAAAGACGAAACCCGCACCGCAAACGGCAAAAAGTATAAAAAGGGAGACGTTCCCGTTATGCTCATTTATTTTTTTCTTTTCTTTTCGGCATTGCATACATTCTATTCTCTCCCCTCCATGAAAACTTAACATCATCTACATTACACAGGACAAGAGATACCGTCCAGGTAGACATTATCTTCTTGTTCTCATTATTACATTACTTTAATCTTACATGATGACCAGAGTGCATTTGGCTCGAGACGCTTGGTGTGACGTCTTGTCTAATCCTACTGCGTTGATGTGGAAACAACCACGCTACCTTTAAACTATATCTGAACTGTTTGATACAAAGTATTGTGCTGTAGTATTAAATTAATAAATTAAACTATTAACTTTTTATTCTATATATAGTATATTCTGCTGATAATTTTGTTAGATCAAGTCACTTTCAAGATCATCCTCCTCTATTGCCCTGTGAAATTTATATGGCACCAATTCATCAACTTTTAATACTTTTTTCATGTAATATGCATCCTCTCCGTCTTGATAGTATGATTTTTCAACACTCAAAACTTCAAACTCTAAGGTATCTCTATAAAGATGCAGTGCAGCTCTATTACTTTCTCTAACGTGTAATGAAACATATTCAGCTTTAAAACTTTCACATAGTGTAAATAGACATTCCCTCATTAACTTTTCCGCTATACCCATCCTTCTGTATGATCTCATCACAGATAATGATGTAATATGTCCATGGGGTGTTTTATCACTTTCCGTATCATCGTCTGCCATTTTCCCCAATACGTACCCTACGACTTTTTCATTCACGCCAACATACTGTACATCTCCCTTGACAATCTTTGTCGATTCTTCATCTTGTTCAGAGAGTTCAATATCGGTACTCACTGCAACAAACGACGCCTCGGGCCATGAAAGTAAATGGTATAAATAATATTTCAGTGTATAATTTTCAGGTAAATTATTCAAATTGGCATTTTGCATCGCTTGCAAATCCTCCACCCTGGCACGTCTTATTGTCACCGGCATTGTTCACTTCTGGCTGTTGTAGTTTCTAGTGGATGGCTAACGATGTATATATATTAAAATTTCTGGCCCCTTCCCCCCAACTCCCCAACTTCCAAACATCCCCCGTCCCAACTTTCCACCTCAAACCACAAAGTTCAAACCACAAAACTGCAACTTCCTCTTTCGTCGCACCGCTCGCTCTCTCTTCACGTCGTTCTGCGTTCTGCGTTCTTCAACTTCCTGCGTTTTCTTTCTTTCTACCCAGATCCACTTGACTCTTGAATGGGAATTTTACATCCCAAAACACCTTGTTTCCATTATCAGCCCCATAGATATGTCCTCAATAAGTAAAACGGTTTTACATGGAACAGGTTATAATCCTGCAATTGGCCCCCAATCAACAGATCCGGCCAAACAAAAATCATTAATTTCCAATCAACATAACCACCATCCTTCAAGTTCAAATAACAGTGCAACAAATTCACCTTTACCTTCTCCTGGTACAATTAAAAAGCAGGTTAATGTTACAAGTCATATATATGATAGAAATCTTTATAGAACCAAAAACGAAATTTCAATTTCGTCATTGTCCTTTTTATTCATGCAGATTGTCTCCATCTATTTAAAAAATTCCAAGAGTTTACTTGAATTAGAAAGAAAGTTAAACAATTTAGGTTATACCGTTGGTTTAAAATATCTTGAATTGAGTGCATTACGAACAAATTTTACTAATAACATTGCATCAACCGGTAAATCAAACCTATCTAAAAGAAATATTAGATTGTTAGAAAGTTTACAGTTTATAGTTTCAACAATCTGGCTTAATTTATTCGATAAAAAGGCAGATAGTTTGGAAAAATCTTCAGAACATGAGGATCAATATATGATTATAGACAATGATCCAGTAATGACAAAATATATAGGCTTACCAAAGGAATACGAATCCCTCAATTGTGAATCCTTTGTTGCCGGGATTGTCGAAGGTATCCTAGATATCAGTTATTTCAAATGTGAAGTAAGTTCACATACCGTTCCAAGAGATACCTTCCCGAACAGAACCGTCTACTTGATCAAACTGGATAACACCGTGCTTGAAAGAGAGGCTCGTCTCGACAAATAAAACCCGTTTCTCATCTCCCCCCTCTTTTCATTTGTCCCCTTCTTTCTGCCCTTTGGTGCTCCCTTATTATCATCACATATTGGCTAGACCTTTATACAATGGTTTCACTATATCTATCCTCTAGACAACAGTCAACCGGTTCCAGAACTTGTATGTTCCACTTCTAGCCCTCTTTTTATCTCTGGCTACATAATGCATTTTTGCTCACATACACAATAAAGACGTTCTTTAAGCATACTAACTTGCCATACAATATTAGACGGAAAAAAATCAAAACCTTTAAAAGCACCAAAGGAAGAAAGGGAGTTAAGCGGGTTTGAAACAACAAAAGAATTGACTCCTGATTATGTCTACGTCGTTGGTGAAAGTACATTGGAAACATTACCAGGTACAATTACACCTCCAAGTGCAGTCTATTCGCCAAAGGAAGAATTAGTTGATTCATGTATATCGATTACTTCCACCCCCACTAAAAGCACGTGTTCTAATGATAATGAAAAAACAGCCATGAGTCAATTGAATCAGTATTTATCCTTTAAAACAAGGAAAACTAAAAAAGGGAAACCCAAGAAATGCGTCTATTTTGTATTACCAAATGGTACAAATGTGGATGGGAAGGGTAATCCGATTACCAATGTTTTAACAAAGGAGGAGATTGAGAAACGTAGAAGAAAGCACACCAAGATTTTGAAAAAAAGGAAGAAAATGTGGAAGAATTATCAAAAGGCTAAAATGAAACACCGCTGTACAACTAAATTGGCTCTTGTTATCAGGGGGATCAAGGTCCAAGTAAAGAATAATGATGGAGATTTAATATAGCTAGATATCTTATGTAATTAATCTAATTTTGCTCCTTAGAAATACTAAATTAACTAAAAGTTCAGTAACTGTTACATTATATATATAATGCTCGGTCTTCGCTATGGTTGCCTAAAACGGATATGTGGTGCACAACAACAATTCTGTCGTGATTTGGTTGCTTATTATTGATGGTTACTGCTTCTAAACACTTTCTTTGGCAAGAAATTTTAATGTATCTTAGTGAAAATATGATACTTTACAATTATAGCTCGGTTTGAAGTCTTTTAATAATTATTGGTAAAAAAATAAAAGTTATATCATCCAATTACATTGGTGAGCTAGTATCATCCCCTATTTTTTTAACAAAATAGTAATAATAATAAAATTTAAACTTTTACTTTTTTTCAACAGTTGGGTTTTAAAATATCTTCTGTTGTACTTTCAAATAGTCAGGTTACACTCTTGTCATTATAGATACCATTTATTAGAACCCTTCTTCTTTAATTTGTAATTGTTTACTCACGACAATACTTGTGTCGTGGTGAGAAATGCGAAGATTTAGAAACCCGAAACCCGAAACCCGAAATCAAGAATTCGAATACTCGCAAAATCGCATAAAAAAGCCTCTAGAAAAGCACAGCAACCCTTTTTGTTCTACGCTTTTGCCCCAAGGCACTCTCTTTCAACGCTTCCCTATGCTCCTTCTCTCTCCAGACATTTCGGGTCTCATTAGATAGATATATATATAGATGTGGGTAGTTGTGATTGGGTGATATACTATGTAAATATCGTACTTACCTGATTATATCGGATTTACCGATTTTTGAAAAGTTTACATGTACTCAAGGTTATTGAGTTCTA
>JAJMLM010000026.1:0-46103 GCA_030569635.1 Pichia thaimueangensis | reverse complement strand
ATTGCCATCAAACAAATAGCAAAAAGAAACGTCACAGACAGGATTCGAACCTGCGCAGGCAGAGCCCACCGCCTTAGCAGGGCGGCTCCTTAACCACTCGGACACTGGGACTTTCTTGAAAAATGAAGTAAAAACTCCATACTCAACTATTCTTTATGCGTAATAATTATGTAACTTGGGAGGTTTAATTGCATGAAATTTTTCATTCAATGTCATTTTGATAATTGACCAATTATTTTTGTCCTTTTAATGTACAAACCTCTTGAACCTAATATAAAGTTGAATTGTGTATACATTTTATATTTTCTTATATTAGAGTCATTATCATCCTTACATGGATTCTCCAATCCCACTGAAGCTGTTTTGAGAGGGTGATATAATGTGGAAATATTGTAGTTACCTGACTATACCGGATTTACCCAGAAAATGCTGGTGAATGTAAATATAACAATGAATGTGTGGTTACTTGTTATGGTGTTTAACTTAGGTTAATCTAAACTTATGGGGTTTACCAATTTGTGAACGGTTTACATGTACTCAAGGTTATTGAGTTCTAGTGTATAAAAATGAAAGAGAATTTCCTCTTTCATAATGGTTATTTTAGTTAATAGGTTCATAGTATTTTATGTATAGTTGTAACTTAATATACGATTAAGTCCCAAAAAGGAAATACTAATATACTAGTTTTGGGACGGAATCAAAATAATGTACTAAAAATAAATATTAATTTACAAACCAGCAATACACCAATATGATACAAAATTAGTCTACAGAATTTCTCCCCTAAAGAGAAATTCAGCTTCTATATAAACTACCTAATTTCCTACCTTTTTCTCTTAGTTCTTTGTCTCTAGAAATTATCCAACATATATAAAGAAGTATAAACAACTAGAATCAACATAATAAAGATAACCCTATCATCAAATTATGTTACAATAGTTATTTAATATATAATATAAGACATTCCAATTGGCGTAGATAGTATAGATACGACTAATAGGATAATCAACTTACAACATAGGTATATATACGAAAGGTTAAATATATTCATTTAGATAATATTATATTACATTATAATTGGATCAAATTAAACTAATATGTCAGGTAAGGAAACTTCCAAGATGGACGTCGATGGTAATTTTTATATTAAACAATTAGATTCCATGAATGTTAAAATGAGAGATTTAATAATGAATGCTAAGATGGATGACGCTGGTAGAAAGGGTTTATTAGAGGCTCTTGATAATTTAAATAATGTCAGTGATATGACATTCTCAGCAAATACAACAAGAGGCAAAATGACTGGCCGGGCGCAATCAACCGCATATGATTCCATAACTTTTGAAGTTGTCTTAAAGTTGAAGTAACAAAGTTAGATTTAAGAATTGAGAACATGACAGAAGCAAGCTAATGTAAAATGAATCGCAATTTTTCGAATTCAAGATGTAAAGAAGTTAGCCATAATAAAAGCACTAATAGAAAACCACCAATTTGAACTTTATGTTAGCTCATATACATTTGAAAATCATGTATAGTGTTCGATGTCTGTAAATTGGCTAATCAATTAGAGTAAGTGGGCTGCCAGCTCTACAAAAGAGCAAGCTATGGGGTCTGAACCCTCAACACTGCCAACTACTAATTGCAGCATGTAGTTAGATCGGAGTTCTATTTTTGGGAGGGTAAGGAATAAATTTTCCAGAGTGCGGTAATTAACAAGTAAAGACTGCCCTTCGCAATGAAAGGTAGGGGAAGAGTCCAGGAGTGGGAAGTGCGATGGGCCGTGGGCCGTGGGCGACCTACGAGATTGCGGGATGTCGGATTGCGGCTAGCACATCTGCGAAACTATGGAAAAAAAATATTGTTCTCAAAAACAAATCAAAAATTCCGAACATAAATTAGGTAAAAATTTGCTTTTATTTTGAACCATACATATTTTGTCGGCAAAAATACCTAATCGGAATATCCCAAAACAAAATTAAAGAATTCAAAAGTGAGGGTGTGGCACGTGACCAAGACAACTGGCAAATAAAAGGGTTGGCTGACTATGTTTCATTTAACGATTCGTTCCTGGATGAATTAACTGATGTTTTAGGTTAATCTGAACTTATGGGGTTTACCAATTTGTGAACGGTTTACATGTACTCAAGGTTACTGAGTTCTAGAGTATAAAAATGAAAGAGACTTTCCTCTTTCATAATGGTTATTTTGGTTTATAGGTTTATAGTATTTTATATCTAGTTATTTAGATATAGAACATAAAAGATTCTAAAAGACGCAAAAAATTATGGATTTTACGCATAGAATAATCAACTTACAACATGAGGAAATTCTCTTTCCATTGTATAATCTAGTACTTAAGAACCTTGAGTACATGTAAACCCGGTATAGTCGGGTAAGTACCATATTTCCTTGTTGTATCCCACAATTACAATTGTTGTTTTGCAGGATCCCTAGCGGTCAGACGGTAGAGTAGTAAGACATACGGTTAGCCATTGACGCTCAGAACTTAATTTCAATGCATGCTGTTTTACATTGCCGTGAAAATTACAATCTTTTGTAGTTTATCAAATGGTCGGATGGTCTAGTTGGTTATGGCATATGCTTAACACGCATAACGTCCCCAGTTCGATCCTGGGTTCGATCATTTAAAATATTTTTTTTCTTACTTTTTCTGGTTTCACTTCTCACGCCGATGCTGCTCAAATTATATAAAATGTGGTTCCACGACTTATATCCGTATCGACAAATACTACTACTTCTTTTTTTTTTAAAGAGAAGATATTTTTTTGTTGATAAACACATCAATTCAATAAAAATGCTCACAATAAAACCTAGAAATTGTTTCACATTTTTGGCTCAACGTCAACAACAGCGTCAATTTGTCAAACCTATTCTCTATGGTGCTGCATCATTAGCTTATTCGATGTTATCACCATCTATTAAGCTTGCCAATCAAATGGAAAACAATGAGGTCCATGTTAAGAAATCCAATAATGAAGTTGAACTTGAACAACATGAAAAATCCAAGAAATATAAAATACCTACGAATTTTCAAAGGCCACCGAAAAATTATCCGAACCATATACCCCTATTTACATATGAAAAATTACTTTTATTCTTTGGTTCATCAATTGGTGCCTTTTTCCACCCTGAAAGAAATGAGTTTATTGTTGCATTAGGTGAATCAACTGCAACCAATGCATTCCTTTTAAGATTAAGATCAGATATGTTGCATGATCCCGTTGGTAGACAAATTTTAAAGGAAAGACCATATATTACATCCGATCATCTTCATTTAGATAAGTTGAAAATGTATCCGGAAAATTCCTTTGGTAAATGTTATTATAATTGGTTGGTTAGAGAACATTGTTCACCAGATACTAGAGTCGATGTCAAGTTTATTGATGATGAAGAATTAGCTTTTGTTTTCCAAAGATATCGTCAATGTCATGATTTTTATCATGCCTTACTCGGATTACCAGTGTTTCGTGAGGGTGAAATTGCTTTGAAGTTTTTCGAATATTTGAATATTGGAATACCATTTGGTGGTCTCGGAGCAGTTTTTGCGCCATGGAACGTTAAGAAAAGTTCGGAAAGACAAAGACTTTTCCAAATTTATTACCCATGGGCATTGAAGACTGCGTATCATTGTAAGAAGAACTTGATCAATATTTATTGGGAAAAAATTATGGATAAAGATATTGATGAACTTAGAAAGGAGTTGGGTCTTGAAATTCCACCTGATATGAGAACTTTAAGAAAGACTTCTAAACATAGAGGTAAGCCAAAAGCTTGATAATGACTGATGATTGTTGATTTATTTATTTATTTATTTATTTATTTATATAATTTGCTACTTTTTAAAATGCACAATGCACTATGCACTGTTTGAGTATTTAAAACAAGATAAGAAAGTGTGCGTCGATAGACGCTGTATTTTGCAATACAATTTCTTAACAGTACAATGTACTAAATGAATGGAGGAGGTACACAGATAGAGAATGCTGCCATTTCCGGAACAGATGGTAAAAGAGGAAAGGGCATCTTTAGCGGTACCAACTACGAATCAACGAAAAAAAGAATCTACCATCAACAATACAAAATGCCGAAGACATCACCATTGACGACGCTTTTTTCCTTATCATTGCTTTTGGCGTTGGGATTCTTCAACATAGTACTTTCATGTGCATTATATGATACCTACTACCCATTATTTGTGATATTAGTTTTTTTACTTGCACCTATCCCCAATTCAATTGCAGCATGTGTTGCTAATTCATCATCATATTATTCAGGATATGGAGATATGAATGATTCGGATCCTATAAGTAATGTTGAAGCATTTATGAAATTTTTAACTGGTATGTTAGTTTCAAGTGGGACGTTTTTGCCTATTGTTCTATGGCATAATAATATCATAGCTAGAGGTAGTTTTCTGTTCAGTTTATCGGGTGGGTTTTTGGTTTATTTAAGTTTTGTATTATTTGGAATGGGATTTCAAGCAAGTGATGAAGACAATTACGATTTTTGATTAATGATCACCATTGCTGTTTTCTTTTCGTTTCTGGAAATAATTATTCTTTAAAATAGTGTTTGATTTAATTGGTTTTTTTCTTTTAATTTAAGTTTTTAAAATTCATTATTCATGTTACTCATTATAGCTTAGAAAAGTAATATATATATATATATATATAAGGGTTTCGTTTTATAAAACCAATGCATGGGTTAGTTCGTAATAACTGGGGCAGGGTTAAAAGTTTTCTGTAGAGTTAAGTTATTACTAGGTGGAATTTCAGTTTCGTCCATGTGATTGTTTAAAATAATGCCTGCGGCCAATTCACCTTCTCTCTCTTTCAAATCTTTTTCCAACCTTAATTTAAGTTCGTAATCTTCCTTATCCTTTAACCTTTTCTTTATTAATTCTTCATCACTGATGATTTTAAAACGTCCATGTAATTGACCCAATTTAAACTTAGGATGTGCATGTTCACATTCTTTACCCTTTGGACAAAATCCAGCAAGGTATCTTTTACACAGTACTCTACGTACATGTCTCTTTGTACATTTTGGACCATCTGGACAGAATCCCATATTAGTATAATTCCAACATTCAGGTATTTTACTTTTAGGATCAACATGTAAATAGACACATTCAGGACCTTGAATGCAAACCCCATATTGAGCATAATGTGCACATTCTGGCATTTTAGAGACATTATATTCGTGTAAAAAATCACAATCATCACCCATCTTACACAAACCCCTAAGCCAATATTTACAAACGATTTTATTTTTGAAAATTTTAGCAGGATGTTTTAATGGACATTCTGAACCAAGTGGACAATCTGTACCGTTTGAGTGATTCCAATATTCACAAGTTGGTCTATCTGGATCCAAACCGAAATGATATTCTTTATTAAGGAATGGTTCAAATGAGAAATGTGTCCTCTTTTGTGCCTTGTTGTGAACTTGTTGAATGAGTTGATTTTGTTTCATAACTATTGCAGGATCATATTTAGATTCCAATAGTTCTTGTCCTGTATTTGGGGGAGAAGATTGTACTGTCGCAGCCGCAGTAGAATTATTTGAATTATTTGAATTATTATTATTATTATTATTATTAGTTGTTAAACCAGATATTGTGGGTGCAGAGTTATTTGATGGCAAGACACCATTAGTTGGTGGTGGTTGATTTAAGGGCTTGAAATTATTCATGTTCATTGGGGACATCCCCATATTTGGCATGTTCATTCCAGGAGGTATATTCATATTCATGTTTGGCATGTTCATACCCATCGGTGGCATATTATTCATATTAATATTTATATTTGGCATGTTCATGTTCATCGGTAACATATTCATATTATTCATGCTACTGATATTATTAGGGATATTTGAATTGGCAGCAGTGTTGTTAGATGGAACCAGAGGTATATTTGGTATTGAAGAGGCAGAAGTTGCCGAGACCACCGGTTTAGCAGGTATACTCATGATTATATATCCTATAGATATAGTTGTCGTGTAGTGATTGATATCCTAGAAGGAATGAGATTAGGGATTTAGAGAAGCTAGAAATGGTAGATGGAGAAGCAATGATACAGAAGATGTCAGAAACATTAAGAATATTTTTTTAGAGTAGGCGAGTAGGCGAGCAGGTGAGAGGAATGAGTGGCGCATGCAAGTGTGAAAGGTGTGGCGCATGACCAATTACTGGTAACGGTACTACAGTCTGGCATAGCCATCGCTCTGCTAGGTTCTGATAATAGCAGTCTCCTAGCTATAGGAGGAAGGACGAGCAATATCCCAGCGGGTGGCCCGTTGCCCGTCGCCCGTCGCCCCCTGCTGCCGCATCGGGAAGGCGGAGCCGCAGTCACTTTGGATTTTGACACATGACACATTATTCACCGATTGTATTCATCAAATGTATCGAATGTCCGGTTTCGGATTTCGAGGCAGTTGACGGCTAACGGTTCCGAGAACCTATAGAACTATAAAAAGTGTGTGTGTGTGTGTGTGTGTGTGTGTGTAGAGGGGGTTTCCAGGCCCTTCCTTTTCTCCTTCGGCTTTTTTTTTTCTTAAGATATTTCAGTTCGTTTTGTTACTCGTAACTAAAGGTACTTCTCTAGACAACCCCCCACAATGTTTACTGTTAACCAGCTCAACAACAAGTATAATCTTGCAAAGGATGATATACTCCAAATGGAGAACATCTACAGAACCATCGCCCATTCGTTCAGTGGTCCAATGGACACGGAAGATTTTAAAGATGTTGAAATGGAACATTACACAGATACCAGAGGTTCAACTCAATTCTTTTATTTAACTGCGGCAAATGGTGATATTGCCTCAGTTACAGAAGTTGTTCCACGTAGGGGTAACCATGAAAATTCGCTCAATTTATTGGTTACAATGGTCTTCACTAATCCAGAGTATAGGAAAATGGGACTCATTGGCAAATTAATTAATTTTATTATCAACTTTTATGAATCAGTTGGTGATATTCAAATATCAAATAAAGATTCATCCTTGTTAATCTCGGAGTCAATCAAAAGCAAAGATTGTCAAAACTATCTTAATTCCATAATCCCTCAAAAATTAAGGGATACAAATAAGATCCACTGGTCTTTGTATAGTATCATCAATGATTTTTATAAACAATTTGGTTTTATTCCCTGTGATGATATTAATTGGCTTGAAATTAAACACAATGATGTAATGGCCAACTCTCAACATGATTTCAGCGTAAATCCTAAAACTGAAAAATTACTGACAATGGATGATTTGAAACAATATTATTTTAACGATGAATATAGTTTGCCAATGATCAATGATGAGAATTTACTCAATTGTTCAAAAGAGGAATCTTCATATCCAGGGTTTGTGGAAAGAATTCAATCTTATGTTAAAAAGCATCAAGATGAAGTTGCTGTCAATGAATTTTTTCAAATTTGTGGGGTCTTAATTGAAGATGATGAATGTGAAACAATCATCTTGGTATGCCCTTTCTTTTTCATTAATAGACTTATCATTAACAGAGTTTTCACAAGTGCTACTAATACTGAAATTTTGAAAAATCATTGGCAGAGAGCTGTCCAATTTATATACGCCTACGCTGAGAAGCAATGGTCGCTTGGTTGTATGAATGATATTGAACCTGAAAGAAAAACTATCATGGTTGCAGATAATGACTTTGTAAGTAAGAATGGAAATATTTCTAAACAAGAATTCTCTGACATTGTCACCAATACTCCTGGTTGGAAAAATACAGGTACCGGTATTGTCCTTCCAATGATTAGGGATTGGAAAGAACACAAAACTGAACCATCTAAACTGGCACACAATGGTTTCTGGAGTTTTATGTAAGTAGAGGATAGATGTATTATTCATTGTATTTTTTTAATTTAAGTAAATGAAAGTAAACTGGTATAGAAGACAATAGTGTCGACGACCGACGCGTCGATTCTCTTTGTTTACGTGTTGCGCGTCTCTGTTTTCAAAATTCGCTTTATTCTTCTTTAAGTTCTGCATTTACCGTTCCGGATCCCGGGTGCCATGTAGCTACGAAACCATCACCTGAGTGGTCACTTCTTTATTCCCAACGTTTTTTCCAGATTCCAAACATCTCAAAACTATTATGCCATCACGAAAGCAAAGTTTGATCATGGCCAATCGAGAGAGAAAGTACAAGGGAAACGCCAATGCTCAGTTTCCTAAACCATATTCATTCACGTCACGTTTGGAAACGTTCTATCAGGTGCACATGATTAATGATGAACCAATATCTTATCAAACCACATCACCAGAGTCTTTGATACCTTTAGAATTAAGAACAACTTTAACACACGCCAACAATAAACAAGTCCACTTACAACCACCCCAATGGCTTGCGCAGGTGGGATTTTATTATACTCCAGTATCGATAAAATATCCATATGCTATCACATGTTCATGTTGTAATCGACTAATAAAAGATCCAATTCCATTAGATGTGGATATCAGCGATTATCATCACTCATTGAATCCATCATGCACATTAGCTACAATTTGGAAATTTAGAAATTCATTGGAAGAAGATAAAAAAAATTCGGCGGTTTGGAAACAAGACCCAGTATTTGGGAAAAATATTAATTCAGAGAAAGCCCTACAGATACGAAGGGGGACGTTCCAAAATTGGAGGCATAAATATCCAGATATAGAAACAATGGTATCGTCAGGATTGTATTATGATCCGTATGATGATAAGAGAGATCGGGAAGGTGATGACAATCAACATGGAGATGACCGTGTTATTTGCATGTATTGTGGTTTGAGACTTGAAGATTGGGAGGAGGGAGATGATCCGATTAAGGTACATCAACAAGAAAATCCCGATTGTTGGGTTTTCCAATATGCACAGGAGTTAAATACCATTACGAACGATAATACTAATTCAATGAGGTTAGAACATAATAGATTTGATGAAATACCTGACTATGATTTTAACAATGGAGGTATTTCCAATGAAGAGGAAGTTGAGGTTGAGGATAAAAATGAAGATGAACATTCTGTTATTTCATTGGCCACCACTACTACTACTACTACCACCACCACTGCATTACCTGTGGAAATACTAGATCAAGATGAAGTTGAAGAATTTTTAAATAACTCTCAAAACAATAATGAACTTTATGGTGATAATGAAAATAATAATAAAATGATGGAAATACCAAGCATGAAATCATCCGATTTAAGTCAATTTTTCACAGAATTGGATAATGAAAGCGATGGTGAGAATGCTGCTTCCTTTTTCGCAAGTAATAGAAAACGTAAACGTGAAAGAGAAAAGGAAAAGCAAAAACAAAAAGAATTACAGGCGAATGTCGAGTCGATTGCTGAAGAGAGAGAGGAAGAACATGAAAAAAATGATCAACAAGAACACCACAAAGAAGTTGAAACTAACGATGATGTCGAACCACCACAGGAAGATGATAATGCAAATGCTGAAATTCAAGAGGAGGATAACTCCCCAGTCTATGAAAATGAGGATTTTGCATTTGAAAATATGGATGCATTTGCAAAGGATAATGGCAAAGATAGATCAATTGGAGAACATAACCATGAAGGAGAAGAAGAACATGAGGCCAATGAACCTTTAACCGAGAACATTTCACCCAAAAGCGATTTACCGATTGATACAAACGTTGATGATGGGGTTAACAACGATAAACAAAATAAAGCGGCAAATTTCATCAATGAAAAAAGTGTAGTTTCAGAAGATGAATTAATTGAACGACGGAAAGAATCGGCTACTATCACTGAGAAGGGTGACGTGAGTCGTGTGGAGCAGTTAGAAAATGAATTGAAAATGTTAAAGATGCAAATTGAAGCTCTGCAGAATAATCAATTACAATCTCAAAAATCTCCAACTCCTATTTCCTCACAAGCAAATATATACCAAAATGTTGAAGAAGTACAACCTGTAACTTTGGATGACATGAAAGAAGATGCAAACAATGATGCACTTATTTCAGAAAATGATATTCAAAATATAAATGAAAATGCAGCTGTTCCTAAAGAACTTCTATTCTCAAAAATTATCAAATCATCACAGCAAGTGGCGCCTAAGGTTATCGGAAATCATGAGGTGTTAACTGAAAATGGAAATGGAAATGAAAATGAGATGTCGGAACCACAACAATTAGATGCATCCCCGCACAAAGTTTCTAGCACCTCTGATGTTGTCGTAGATGATGATCACAAGGAAATACTGATCAAACAAGAATCTAATCATCATGATGAAGATCCTACAAAGATATTGGAAAAGCCCAAAAAGAAAAAAAGTAAGAAGAGCAAACATAAGAAATCAAAATTCAAAAGATCATTAGATGAAACTGATCTAAATAAGGAAGTTGATAAAGATCCACTGACATTGACTTCTGACCCTAGTAAGAAAAAATCCAAGAAAAATAGAAGGAAAAGACAAAAGCTTGATAAATCGGATGACCATAAAAAGGTTGAAGAAAACCTTGAAGAAGTTTATGTTAAACAAGAACTGTTGGAGGAAATAACAAATGATTCAAAATGTCAAGCTTTTGACTTTGAATATCATTCAGAAGTCAAAATTGAAGAAACTTCTGAAATCCCCACTGATGTTGATGCTCAATTGATGGATAATTACCAAGAAATGCCTGTTGTTAATACACCATTACTTGACTTAGAGCTTAACGAGAAAGTTATACCAAAGGAAGGAGTTAAAGAAAGAAATAAACATGAGATATCACCTACGTTAATGAGAAAGAAGGCAAGAACTCCCACTCCATCTGTTGAAGGTATCTCTACTTCATTGTCAGATGCAAAAAATTCCAAAAATGAAATGTTAAATGCTTTAATAGATCAAAGAAGAGCGATACTAGAAGATGGCTGTATGGGAACAGATGAAGAAGGTGAGGATGACGAAGACATAGATATAAAATCACATGTTTATGAATCATCTGGTAAAGCAGAAGAAAATGAATTTATTTTGGAAAATGATTTTATGATGAAAAATCAAAGTACGCCATATAGGGATAACACTAAAAAGTTGAATTTAGAAAAGGAAGAACCCGGTAAGACTAAAGGAATTATCGAAGTACCACTACCCGAATTTAGAAAAGAAGGTAAACAATATCAAAAAAAATTGTCTATGGATGAAATAGAAGAGGAAAAAGAGAATGATGGAGAAGCACCGGATTATATTGTCGAAGATAAACTATATTCAAGTGAAGGTGAGAAAAATCCCAAAAAATGGGTACCCATTGAGAGTAATAAATATCATGAATTTTACAAGGATATTCACGAAGCTACAGGGTATGTTAAAGAGGTGCTCGATTCCAAGTATGACTTGTTAGGAGATGACTTGGAAGGTTTGTTGACGGAGTTTATTGCCGAGATACCACCAGATCAGTTGAAGATGACGGTTAAAGAGTGGATCAAATGTCAAGAGGAACAAGCTGTGGGGCTTGTTCTGGATAAGGCGGATGAGATGATGATTCAGTTCAAACGTGACCAGGCGACAGCTATTGAATTTTTAGAAAACCTTCCGGAGGAGTAGGTTAAGTTATAAGTTATAATTGTGTAGTAGTAAGTAGTTATGGCAATCGTGTTTATAACAATTAAATTATTAAAATGGGCACACGTGATACGCCACAACGGTGCGGCTGTCGCGGCTGTCGCGCGGGGGCGGGGGCAAAAGGAAAAGGAAAAGGAAAAAGAAAGAAAGTGCAGAAGACCGATTACATTCAGCGGGTTTCTGAGTTTTGCGTTCTGGGGGAACACACGGGACACGGGCATCTACTCGAGGCACACAAGGACAACGGGTACTTCTACGATACACATCTACGACACAAACTACACACTCAATCTACTAGCATTTTATCACCTACAATTGCAACCTCTGAGTATTGACCCAGACAGGAAACAGATAATAGAAAAATGAATCACGATATCATTACAAATGATGTTGTGCCAGCAACGTTGAACATCGATCCTGATTATGCTGAAGCAACCACCAGCGATGGCGAATCCGTATCAACGGGAACAAACAACCTGGTGGTCATCAACAATAACAAATCAGGCTCTTCATCTCTATCAAATAACAACAATAACATCAATGATAATAATAACAATGAGGATTCAGAAACAACTCCTGACGATGATGAAGATATGGAGAATGACCCAGATACTGATAATGAACAACATGCTAGATCTCAAATCTTAAGAACTAGAGCTAGATCCAATTCAATTTCAACTAAGAAATTAACAATCAACAACAATAATCGAAATGCATCCTTACTTCAACAAAATTATGGTGGTCCAATATCTTCTTTACCACCTGAAATGTTATGCCTCATTTTTTCATACATCCATTCAAAGCATGATTTAATTTCAATCGCTTTAACATGCAAATACTGGGCTGACTTAATTATAAGCATAATTTGGTTTAGACCGGGGGTTAACAATAAGCATATTTTTGCAAAATTGGAGAGAACGATGCAGTTACCTTCCAATAAAACAATGTGGAATTATAAAAAATTTATCAAAAGGTTGAATTTATCTTTGATTCCTAATTCAGTTAATGACGAATTTTTAAATTTATTTGTTGGCTGTACAAATCTGGAAAGAATTACTTTGGTTAACTGTTCTTATTTAACACATTCAAGTATTTCAAAACTTTTGGAAGGTTGTACTCGATTACAATCCATCGACCTGACAGGAGTATCCGATATTCAAGATGATATATATCTACAATTGGCTACTCATTGTAAGAGGTTACAAGGTTTGTATGCCCCAGGTTCAGCAAATATCTCTCAAGATGCTGTTTTAGGTTTAATTCAGAATTGCCCCCTATTGAAAAGAGTCAAATTAAGTGATTGTAATAATATTACCGATGATGTCGTATATGCTCTGGTTAAAAATTGTTCAAGTCTAGTTGAACTAGATTTACATGGATGTGAAAAAGTTACAAACAAATCCTTACATTCTCTGTTTTTACAATTAGAATCTTTAAAAGAATTTAAAATATCTAAAAATCCAAATATAACATATGAATGCTTTGATTCTCCAAATGGCTCAATTCTTTGTCTTGATAAACTAAGAATTTTAGACTTTACTCAATGTTCAAATATAACTGATAAAGCAGTGATTAAATTTATTCAATTGGCTCCAAAATTAAGAAATGTTGTTTTATCCAAATGTTCTGCAATTACTGATGCTTCATTAAAGGCCATTGCAACTTTAGGTAAAAATTTACATTACGTTCATTTAGGTCATTGCAGTAATATAACTGATATAGGTGCAAAGGAACTGATCAAGAGTTGTTATAGGTTACAATATATTGATTTAGCATGCTGTAATCAATTGACAAATGCAACTGTTGTTGAGTTATCGAATTTACAAAAATTAAGAAGAATTGGATTAGTTAAATGTTCTCAAATAACCGATGAAGGTATTCTAGCCTTAGCTGAAAATTCAAGAACAACTGATGATACTTTGGAAAGAGTTCATTTGAGTTATTGCGTTAATTTAACAATTTATCCGATTTTCAGATTACTGAGAGCATGTCCTAAATTGACACATATTTCATTAACGGGTATTTCACAATTCTTAAGGCCAGATATTACTAGATTTTGTAGAGATCCACCATCAGAATTTAATCCACATCAAAAATCTATTTTTTGTGTTTTCAGTGGAGAGGGAGTTAACCTTTTGAGAAACCATTTAAATCATTTAATTCAAACTACAGAAGTTGAGGATAGAGAAGCAACAGAAATTTTACAAATTATAAATGGTATAATCGGCACCACAACGCCAGCGGCTGCGGATCAATTTTCAACTGGACAGTCAAGAGAAAGATTTGAACATTTTGTGACAAATGCAATGGATTTCTTGCATGATTATGACGGTTTAGCTATTTCTGTTGAAACTATTGAATTGTTTGCTAGATGTATATTTGGAGGAATACAACAAACACAGGCAACAAGAGTTCAAAGATTTTTCCAATTAATGCACGATAGACCCGCAAGAACTAGATTGAGGGGAAGATATAGACAATTACAAATCCAACAACAACAGCAACAACAAGAACGTGAAAGGTTAAGACAATTAGAACTTGATAGAATACGAGAAAATGGACCAATTATGGCATCTCCTGAAGATGGAGTAAGATTTATGTTAGAGCTTCAAGCGAGAAATCCAATACCCCAATTAAATAATAATAATAATAATCCTAATAATGACGATGTGTTAAACAGGAGATATTTGAGTAGAGAAGAATTCCGTTTAGCTGAAGAAAGAAGACGTCAAGTTACCGCGGGACAAGCTGATATTGAAATGGGCATGGGTATTCAACGATTCAATAATAATGAAATTCCACCAGCTAATGGTAGGAACGAAGTTGGTGAAGGAAGGCAATATGCAAATATACCACCGGATGCGGCTACATTATTTCAGGGAGAAGAGCAGGATATAGATTATGAGCTGATGGATGATTGATTCGATAAGGTTGAAAATTGATTCTTATATAGTATACATTATGTTATGTAATGAATAGTCTTAAAATAAATGCGTAAGTAAACGAAGATTATAGATATTGTTGCTTAATATTACTAAAATATATTCTGAGTAATAAAATATTGTACCGATTGATTATAATAATAATAATACTATAAAAAAAACTTCTTTTTTTGCACACAACATCAGCCCCTAACAAAACGTGATTTCTCACGCTATTACAACAATACTGAAAAATCTTGAATCCTCCCGGAAGAGCTAGACAACATTATTTTTGTCATTTTTCATTTTTCATTTTTTGGTTTCCCAATAGGAACTTTTTTTGCCCCCAGGAACAAAAAAAACTAGCTCATAAGCTGCGTGCCGTTATTATTAGTTGTCACAAATTATGTGCGGCTGAGCGCTGAGCGCTGAGCATCGGGGATCAGGGTCTGTGCGGAGAGCGGAGAGCGGAGAGCGAAAAAGCATCGCTGAGCTTTTCCTTCTGAAAGATTATAAATAGAGGGGGTTTTGTCTCTTCCCTCTTCCCTTCCATTTCTTTGTTTGTTCTACTCTTTTTCTTATTCTTCATTTTATTTCTTTTTCACTTTTTTATCGTCTACTTTACTTTATCATTAAACATGTCTAACACAACCGATGCAACCGATGCAACCGATGCAACCGATGCAACCGATGCAACCGATGCAACCAATGCAACCAATGCAACCAATGCAACCAATACAACCGATACAACCGATACAACATTAACCAATCGGTACAATATACTAGTGGAAACACCAATTACAATGACTTCACTTTTACAGTATAAGAGTATGTTGAATAACGCTTGCTTGGAAAATAGACGTGACGGTATTGAAGGTGATTTCGCAGATCAACAAAGCCATTTACAAGTAGATCAACTCATAGGGCAATTTGAACAAGACAACTCTATCGCCGCAACGTTGGCAAGAATAGAGGGGACGATGGAACGTCGGTTAACGGCGATTGATAATCAAGTGCACTGTTTGGCCATAACTTCCAGAAACAGGGCGAGGAGGGATAGGGACATAGAAATAGTTCCATTTATCAATGGCCAAAATCCCACATTGACTACCACTGGCAACAACCCACCAACTCCTCTCCCTCCAATCCGGAAAATTGTTGATATAAATGCATTAACTAGACCACAAGTTCATGCCTATTTAGCCGGTTATGATATAACACTTCAGAATAATGCACCATATTTGCATAGAAGAATTGCCATAGCTGAGTATGTAGGCTTGGGAGATTGTATCGACGAGATAACATCATCCTAGTGATGTATTTTTTTTTATTTTTATTTTACTTCTTTGCTACCTTTATATTATATATACCATTTGCTTATATACATCTATCTATTTTTTAATGTGGTTGAAAATTTTTATTTAATGTAATGTCTGTTGAAAAATATAATGCATTATGTCACTTCTATAAGTATCCCGAGTTTAGTAAAACTGGTAGACTAGGTTAGGTTAGTGATAATAAATAATAGTCATAAAATTCTTCTTCAGAGGGGTTTTCACTGGGAGAAGTTTTGAATACAATAATAAACCCAGGAACTACACCTGCAAAGTTCCGTATTGCTCTCACCTTTTTATAGACTTTTGTTATGAACGATGCATTTTATTTCAGTTTTTAAACCATTGTGTGGTATGCTTGCATCTCTAATTCAGTTTTTTATTAACATTACCTACCTTTCGTTGAATTTAAACAGGTTTTAAATGCTATTATTAATTTATTTAATCTAGATATTATACTACACACACATATATATAAATATAAAATATCATGGTTTTTATATCCAGCTGGCTTATACGGCAATTGGGTAAAACATTCTAAAGAAATAGGCATATATTGAAGTTTGCAACATCCTATCCAACCTTTTTATTTCTTCTTGGGCATGAGAAATAGAAGGATCATCATCAACATCGACTAATTGGTCTATCTTCTCGTTATTAGAATTTTGTTGTATTTCAACCGTATGATTATCAACATTATTTCCATTATTATTTTCGTCATCATGTTCTAAACGGTATTCAAATTGCTTTCTTCTAGCTAGCAAGATCCTTTTGACTTTCCATTCTCTAAGTGGCATCAATAACAATGCACTAACCAAACTGGCAACACCACATAAAATTTGACAATACAAAAATGGTCTATCCATTTCGGGTCTTTTCAATTTCAACCCCACCAATTCGGCGATCAATAAAGGCATACCACCGGTAAGCATTTCTAAAGAAATTGCATGGTTTAAATCTGCACCACCTCCACCAACGACATCTGCGGTCATTGGACCAAAGTTGACCCAATTGACACCAAGAATGAACCCTGCCAAGAAGGCAAATGCCATCAATTGACTGTATGTTGTAACGAAAATCCAGAAAAAGAAGACTAAGATGGCTAAGATGAATGTAAATATTATTGTCGTATTGACACGGCCTATTTTGTCGGAACACATACCGGTTAAAGGACGACCAATTGTCTGGGCTAAACTTTGAATTGTTGAAACATTGGAACCTTGTTTATACGTTAATCCAATGGCCGTAGCATATGACGAAAGTGAGAATAATAAAATCGTGTATGTTAATCCATAGACCATGTTCCACAGAATGAGACAGATCATTGGTACCATTTTAAGCAAGTCGAACCTAAATAAAAATGCGAAAAGGTCTTTCAAGAGTGGTTTTTCACAAGCCTTTGGATCTTTTAATGGTCGATAGGTTCTAATAAGAATGATAGAGAGAACCAGCATGAATCCACAAACAAAGGAAAGCATTCTTAATGACCATGCCATACCTAATCTTAATGCTTCATGTTGATCGTTAGCGTATTTTGGATTATCCATATAATTTTTAATCATTTGATCAATAGGTCTTGAGAAAATAATACCACCTAATCCACCACCCGCTGTTGCTATACCTTGTGCAATTGATCTTTTCTTTAGGAACCAAGTTGGTAAGATAACAAATGTGGAACCTGCAGCTAATGCCCAACCAATCGCCAATAAGAAACCTTGAAACATGATCAATTGTATAACTGTTTTTGAAATGGATGCTAACCAATAGGAAAGAAAAATTAAGGCTGTACCTATTGACATGATGATTTTATAATTGTATCTACGAATTAGTGAGTTTGTAATTGTACATGACATAAAGGATAACCCTAATCCTAATCCACCAATCATCACATACTGTTCCGTTTTAGCTCCTGGAAAATAATCGGTTGAAGTGTAGTAATTTAAATACACACCAAAAACTGCATTACCACCCCATGAGAATGTATTAATACACATTACACAAACTGCAGCAGTCCATGCCCAAAATCCTTTATCTGGTGGTTTATTTTCAACGTCATAAATATTGTATTCACCTGTATCTTGTAGTACTTTCGACTTTTCACTTTCGATTTTGTTATCTGATTCGCTTGTGGTGTCTTCTTCTGGGATTGGTGGTTCCTCATTCAAGGATGGAGCTGCGGTACCTATTCTTGCAAGATCATTGGGATCATAGGAAGGATCCGGTTCAACTTGGGTTTTCGCAAATTTGTTGTCTTCTTTGATATATGATAATACAGTCGATGTTCGTGTGATGATGTTATTATTTAAATTATTGGTATACTGTCTATTATCGATATTATGTTGATCATGATCATCGGGTATGATATTTGTAGGTATTGAAGAATCAAGACTTGATATGTCTGATTTAGACATAGTGGATTTTTGGAAGAATGTATTAAGGGAAGAAAATGTTATAAAAAATAAAAAAGCAAATGTGTTGATAAAGGAAGGAAATAGGGAGAAATCAGTTAAATAATATTTGAGTATACATGATTATTAATCAAGGACATTAGGAACAAGATGAGTCAGTTGAGGGGAGGTATTAGGGGGATTGCTTGTTGGAAAAAAAAAATAGATAGCGGAAACAAGGAAAAATGGAAAAAACCGGCGCATGCGGCACTCAAATGCGGCGGATAGAAATGGAAATTTCCGCCTCGGTCCTCGGTTGTCGAGGGCAGAGTTGCCGTTTCTGGAATAGTTGGGGGTCTTCCCTTTTAGGGAGAGGTTAAGGTTATTGAGAGGTCATTTAAAACTATGGAGATCTATACAGTGTACCGGAGTTCGAGCTTGAGTTTACTCGTTGTCAGATTCGTTGTCTTCATCACTATCTTCGTCAGCTTCATCTAACCATTTCAAGAAAGGTCTTGCAGCCTTTCTGATGTTTCTTGAAGTTTCCTTATCGACATATTTCTTTGAGACGTGAGTACCCCAATCTCTGATGACATCCTCAGAGACCAAATCGTTATCATAGAGAGTCATTAAAATCTTAGGCACCGATTTTGTCAATTCATTATATTGTGTACCAATCATTCTTTCTATACCACCGAGTAAAGATTTTTCAAATTTTTCATTTGTAATTAATTTTAACAACAAACTTTTATGATCTTCTATTTGATCTATAATGCCATCATCAAATAATGCCTGTGCTAAGACTTCAATTGTTTGTCTATCATTTGAGATATCCAACGATTTGATCTTTTTGTAAATTTCGACATCATTAACGTCATCATCTTCGTCGTCTGCCT
Organism: Pichia thaimueangensis; assembly: GCA_030569635.1. Taxonomy (NCBI): domain Eukaryota; kingdom Fungi; phylum Ascomycota; class Pichiomycetes; order Pichiales; family Pichiaceae; genus Pichia; species Pichia thaimueangensis. The sequence continues at coordinate 26,978 of JAJMLM010000026.1, read as the reverse complement.
TTTCCTGTAGTAACCAGTTACCGAATTCTTCATATTTTGCCCTTGATTCACCAAGATTTAATTGTTCCAATTCTTTTGCTCTAGCTTTGATTGCTTCCTCACTCATATCAACGGACCAATCTTCATCATTGACTACGACTTTTTCAGCTGGAGTTTCATCTGAGGTAGTTGTTGTAGTACTAGTAGTACCCTTTTGTTTGTTTGCAATATCGGAAATGGATTTACCACCACCAACGACATTAGCCGATGCGGTTTTACCAGATGAACCACTCTTTTTTTGCTTTTTAGATGCATCCTTTGGAGGATTTTTCAAAATGTAAGAAACCAATTTATAACTTGGATTAACTTTGGTGATTGCACCACAGGCTTTACAATCTCTTTGTAGAAAGCCACCACGAAGAACTTCTAAGACAGTTTCAGGGTTTTTACATTGAGGACAAAGAACGAATTTTTCAATGAAACCATCTAGACAATCTTGTAATTTATCAAGTTGATGAACACCATTAATTAAATATCTTTCATTTTTATTATCGATTGTAGTTTGTGCACCTAATTCGAAACCAAAATATTTCATGATATAGGCGGCCGGTCTAGCCAAGGCAGTTGCAACTTCAGATAAATTTAAAATATTTGTTTTGATACCATTACCACTACCTTCAGATTTTGCCTGGATGAGAGGCATTTTATAACGGTAAAAAGGATCATTGTTATCTCTACAGATGTTGACAAGGGACATTGTTGATTGGTGGAGTGGGGAGTGTCTGTATGGGATGTAATAGATTGGTGAGGTAGGTTTTTTTGGAATAGAAGAGTTTATAGATTGATCTATCTATTGAGTTTAAATTGGATGTTGAAGATTTTAAGATTTGAGGAAGAAAAGGAAAAATTTTCAAAACGGTCGATCGGCGCGAGATGGGAGAAATTTTGAAATTTTTAAAAATTGAAGCTGAAAGCTGGAGTTAAGGGGGTGGAAAAGAGGAGGAGACAGATGGGAATGCTATAATGCTAGATATTTTCAGAGTGGTATTGAAATACATACATTGTTACCTAATTACATAATTATATACAGATATACATTTACATTATGAGATGGAAAGAATTATTGAAAGAATATTGCAATTCGATCAAAGATCATGATACATTGACATTTACGGTTTTCCTATTGAAGGTGATCAATTTACAAGATTTACAAGATTTGCAAGATTTTGAAGTGGTTAAGGGTGATAATATCAATTTAAATACTATTGATAGGGATATCAAAGCGGTTGTTGGGAGATTTGAAGCGAGTGATTTTTACCAACAAATATATCTATTATGCATTGATCTATTGGGTGCTTTAAAATTGAAAGATTATGAGGGGGAGATTCGGTGTAAGATTGATATGATGAATATGTTGAGTAAGAGATTACTTGTTGAGCCATCGTTCTATTTGACGCCCTTGATTGTCGTTGCAAGGCAGCTCCGTGGTGTTGTATTCCGGCATTACGGCCCGGACACCCCTGCCGAGAGGGCCCCCCTCGTGGAGCAGTACCTCAACTGCATCCAACGCCCGCTCAAACTGCTCGTGTCCAACAAGACCGACGTGGCCATCAATGTGTCCGCCCTCCACATCTTTGCCGCCCACCTCTTGGCCGCCTACTTCCGCTACTCCCGCCTTACCGCCGCCGCCAGTCTCCTCAAAGTTCTCAACAACGCCCACAGCGCCCACAGCGCCCACAGCGCCCAAAACGCCCACCACAACGCCCACCACAACGCCCACCACAATCCGGCCCCGCCCCCACTGCTCCCGGCCGCCGCCGCCCTCTTCCACTACTTTGTTGGCCGCACCCTGCTAGCCTCCGCCGGCGGCAACACCAATACCGCGCTCAGGGAGGCCCACCACCACTTTCTCGAGGCCCACAACTGTCGCCCACCGCCCTCCCCGGCCCTCGCTGCCAAGATCCTGCTCTACCTCCTCCCACTTCATTACCTCCAGCGGGGGCAACTCCCATCCCCACAACTCTTTATCAAAAATCGCCGTCTTATCCCATTGGCGCCGCTCTTTGCCGCCCTCCACGCTGAAGATACCCGACAACTCGTTGCCCTCCTCGAGGGCCCCTACAAACACGCCCTCCTCCGCCTCCGTGCGTTCGCCCTATACGCGGCGCTCCCGCTGGCGGTCAACCTTCACCGCCTGCGCTGGGCCGTCCAGAGCTCCCCGACACACATCGTGCCCCTCGCCACGCTCCAGGCCGCCCTTACCGCCCTCCCCGGAGAAGTCGAGCCCCTCCTCGCCCGCCTTATCGCCGCCGGCCACGTCCGCGGCTACATTAGCCACGCCAAACAGGTGGCGGTGCTCTCCAAGTCCAATCCCTTCCCTGACGCCGGGTAACGGGTAACTGGTAACTCTCTCCCAATGGCTGCCTCTTCAATGCAGCACCCTCTCTCTCTCTCAATCTCTATGTAGTAAATACCGTCTAAAATTTATCTCTATACTATACTCTTATATATTACATTCTTACTTTTATATATCTGTATATATATATATATATATACATATACATATATATTTATAATCTTTTAATTTTTTGCTTGTACTTCTCCTTGTCCTTATCTTTTAAACATCCCCTACTACAAAACAATGGCATCCACATCCATTACTGCACTTTCTCTGTCCCCTTTCCGTTTAGAAGGCGATTATATCACCCAATTGTTAACAAACATCAGGACCAGGTCCATCTCTTGGACTTCTTTCCAAAAGGCAGGCTTCATAACTGAGGAAAATATCACTGTTTTAAAGGCAATTACCTCCGTCAATGACCAAGAAGACCCAGCTTCAAGAGTGGAAGTCATGCTCAAGGATTTACCACTCTATTCCAAAATCTTGTTCAATTCAATCTCTCAATTACTATCTCCATCAACTTCTAAAGTCGTCAATTACGATTTATTGAAAATCTTACTAGTCATCTTTTACGATGGTTTAACATTTATCGATAATTCCACTTTCGAAAATACAATGACTTATCAAATCCTCAAAATCTCAAAACCAAACGATCCATTCAAAACCTTCTCCACAATCTTAACTGCTTCAATTTCCGCTACTGATGAAACTAACGATTCCCTCTACGTCGTTTCAATCTTATCCGCTCATATCTTAACCTTCTTAACAACATCAAAACCGGATTCCACCGCTGCTAAATTCATCCCATCGTTACTATCCTATATCCAATCAAATCTAATGTCCACCACTTCAACACATTCACAATTCTTAGGTGTTCAATTATTAAAGGAAATCCTGTCAATTAAATCATTCAGGGATATCTACACCTCATCATCCTTATTATCAACATACATCTCATCCCTCGTCTCGGCAATGTTAAACAAAAATATCGAATTACAGATGAAATATTTATCCATTTACTGTCTCTGGACATTAACCTTTGTTCCTTCAGTTTCAAAACTGCTATCAACATCCTCAAAATACGCCGAAATTATCCCTGCAATGTTCAAATTCGCCAATGATGCAGTAAAGGAAAAAGTTGTCAGATTGTCAATCTCAATTCTAATCAATTTCCTCAACACCTCCGCACATTCATCATCCGATAAAAATGAAATTATCAAAAAATTCTTACTTGCAAATGGTTTAACAATTGTTAAAAATTTAATCGAAAGAAAATGGTCGGATGAAGAATTAAAGGAAGATTTAAATACGCTCTACGATCTATTAAACGATTCCATCAAATCATTGACTAATTTCGATGAATATCAAAATGAAATCCAAACTAAACATTTGATTTGGTCTCCATGTCATAAAAATTCGGAATTTTGGTACGATAATATCGATAAATTCAAAGAAAACAATTGGAAATTGTTGAAATCTTTAATCACCCTCTTATCCGATGATACAAATAATTCCTCAGATCAATTATACTTAAATCAATCCATCATTTGTTATGATTTGGCAATGATTATTAAAGTCGCTCCAGAGGTTGTCAAAGTTATTAATAACTTGGGTACTAAAACTAAAATTATGACACTCATGAATTCCCCAAATTCAAATGTTAAATTCGAAGCCCTTAGAACAACTCAATTGTTGGTTGCTAATTCTTTATAAATTAATCTTCATTTATTTAAATATATACATACTGTGTACTAAACAAAAATTAATATAATTTATAATCTTTTCCTTTTAAAAATCATATCTTATAGAAACGTATAAATTTAAATAAATTAATCTATGTTTGTAAATAAAAACGAAGGAAAAGTCATCAATGTCCTTGATTCTCATCTAAATATAGCTTCTAATTTGAATAATATAATAAATTCAGAAAACCAACACAATGGCTTCTCTTTTTCAATATAAAAGCAGGTTAAATGAGGCATGCTTGGAAAATAGACGTGGCGGTATTGAACTGCCAAATCAAACTTCAATAGTCACGTCTATTTTCCAAGCAAGCGTCATTTAACCTGCTTTTATATTGAAAAAGAGAAGCCATTGTGATTGGTGTTTCTACTTGTATGATGTATTAATTTGGTTAAGGTTACATTGCTTGCATTGGTTGCGTTAGCCATGTTTGGTATTAAAGTAAAGTAGAATATGAAAAAAGATTGGAATGAAACGGCAAAAAGAGGAAGAGGGTAGAGACAAACCCCCCCTATTTATAATTCTTCGGAAGGAAAAGCTCAGCGATACTTCTTCGCTCTCCGCTCTCCGCACCTATCCCCGATGCTCAGCCGCATATAATCTGTGACAACTAATAATAACGGCACGCAACTCGCATAGCTTGAAGCTTGTAGCTTATTGCTCACTCTGCATATATATGTCGAATCAAATAGAATTAAAATTAAAATTAAAATTATAGAAATAAAAATATCAATCAAAAAAAAAATCTTTTTATGTGTGTATAATATGTATATGTTTATTTAAATTTTAGGTTTTTTAAGTTTGCTTTTTGTTTATATTTTTATATAGGGTTCATCAATCATTATTATTATTTATAATCATTATTAGTAACATTAACATCATCTTATATTTAGATATTTATATTCAACTTTTTCTTTACTTTTTTCTTTTGTTGGTGTTGTGGCTGTGGTTGTTATTTTCAATATAAATTGTTACTTCCATTATTAAGGCCATTATTACTGTTGGTATTATTGCCATTATTAGTACTATTGTTATTATTATTCAATCTTGGCATCCCATTGGCTAAATTCACATTCAAATTCATCCCAGACAATCCATTCATGTTCAACGCGGCTATATTCATCGCATTCAATCCATTTAATCCATTCATATTCAAATTTATACCATTTAATCCATTCAGATTCATACCATTTAGAGCATTCAAATTCGGATTCATACCATTCAGTCCACTCATTTTCAAATTCATCATCTGAGAATTTAAATGATTACCATTATTATTACTATTTAATGATAATTCCTCCAACTGTTGTCTTAATAATAAATCATAATCGACTCCATTATTAGGTTGGATATGAGTGAAGATAGGAGGGCTTTGTTCTCCATTATTAATACTATTATTAATCAGACTACCATTGGTATTGGTGGAATTACTACGTGATCTAGATTTCCATCCAGCCAAGTTGGCTAAACTACCTCCACCACATCCATTACTCGAGCTCGTGGTACGATTATGATTATTGCTGTTATTATTATTGGAACTATTGAATCCTCTAATGCCACATTCTTCGGCTAATCTTCTTAATGCATTATTACAGACTGGACCATATTCACTAAGGATATCTGTTAATACCAACTTGATTTTATGAATTATATGTTTCTTTAATGTAGGCTCAAGGGTTGGAATTGATAAAATTTTATGAATAAAATTTGCACCATGGGATGATCCAGCAAACATGTTTGAATTAGAATTAGTAAAATTACTGCATGTACTTCCAGTAGTATTTGCACTAAGGTGGTTGGTGGTACCATAATTTCCCTCAATTAAAATAGCCCTTAAAATAGACTCATAACTACTTGATTGATTTTTTTCTTCAATTGAATTATCATTATTGAAAAGATCCGATCCAAAAATCTTAACTAAAATCAGATCTCTGGCTTTCAAATCGGTTCGATGGTTAAGTAACTTTAAAACACTCAATGTACCCAATTTTAATGTACACAATTTGATAAATTTACATGAAGATGAAATTTTTTCTTTGATGATGGACTTCCGACCCGTATTTAATGATTCACCAGATTCGCTAACAATTTCATTGGTATTCTTGGATGCTTCTTCGTTAATTATGGTATTATCATTATTACCAATATCATTATTGTTATCATCATCATTAATACTTGTAGCTTTAGTATTATCATCACCAACTTCACCTTGAACTTGAGCTTCAGTTTCAACTTCAACCTTATTCTGTTCATATTTTGAATTGTTAAATTCATCTTCATTGGTTAAAATATAAGCAAAAGTTGAATGTTTATGTTCAATGATTTGACAAGTTTCTAAAAACCAAGTAACTAATAAGGATCCATTAACATCGGCCATTAATTCCCAACACCAGGTTAAAATAGCAGTAATAATTAAAACAACAACTTCTTTAGAATCATTTTGTTCGTCACCTTCAGTTGTTTCTAAGCAAGTACGCACGGCTCTTGCACCAAACCTATTGAATGAAATGTCTAAAAATGAGGATAATAGAGATTCAAAAATAAAAGTTGAATATGATTTTTCAAATTTTAAAACACCATGGATAACATAATTTGCATAGGTATCGTTGAATAATTGAGGTACATGGGGTTTTAAAGATTCACTGACTAATTTCATTTCTTTCAAAGTACCAAAATATTGAGAATTTGGATTTAAACCAGCAACTGTATTAATCAATTTTTGTGCAGCCCAAGTACCATTTTTATGAGCACTCATCTGAGATAAATATGGAACCAAAGTTTTGATTAAACCATATCTAACTGCCGGACTTGAGACATCCAAAAATTTTTGAACAATTGTATTACCCAAATAATCGGATGCTAATTCTGGTAATTCATTATCCATTGCCAAAGCTAACTCTTCAATCTGCAAATTTGTTAAAACATGTTGATCCAACTGTTTCCTAATTTCTCTCAATGAAGGATTATCAAATTGTTTATGAGTTAAAAGAGGTGGTAAAGGACCCAAATCGTTTGACTTGATATCGTTGAATAAAAGTGAATTCTTTAACAAAGTTTGAGAATTTAATTTTTCTTTTGAATCAAGTAATGTTGGATACAATTTAAATAAATAATTCAAAACTCTTTTATAGGAATAAATCTTATCATTTAAAGTTGTCGGTTTAAAAGGAGATATATCGTCAATATTTGAAGAAGCACAAGATTTGTTGTTATTGTTATTGTTATTGTTATTGTTATTATGAATAAAATGATGTGCGGTATTTATATTATTGGTATTATTATGGTTTGGAGATGTTGTTGTTGAGGTACTCAAAGATGAATTAGTATTAGGAACCAATAAATGAGAGGGAGTTTGATTTATTGAATTAATTTGTAAGTTTAAAAGATCCATTGAATTTGGATTAAAATTTGCATTTGAATTTGAGTTTGAGTTTGAGTTTTGATTTGAAATTGGATTAGTCAAATTATTAAATTCTAATATTTTGGCAAATGAAACTTGACATTTTAAACCAGGATATAATTCTTGATTATTTAATTTTGCCCTTGCAAAAATCGAAGTTTCAATATCGGATAATTCAACAACAACAACTAGATCTTTAGTATCGTTGCAAACTATAACTCTAACGCTTAAAATTGTACCAAACCGTTTTAAAATTTTATAAAAATTGTTTGAATTTGTAATAGTTGGGTCATTTGGAACATTTATTATTAACAAGGTATTTGTTGGGCCCAAAGTGAGATTGGTATGTGTTGATGTCAAAGATATTAAATTTTCAGGAATATTATCTTGTAAAATTGGATTAATATAGGTATTTAAATTGGTAGCGGTGTTATTGTTGTTGTTACTGTTATTTGATGAAACAACAGAAAATGATGAAGCCCTTGTCATTTGAGGTAGATTTGATAATTGCGGTTGTTGTTGTATTGAATGAGGAATTAAATTTGGATTTGCACAATTATTTGGAGCAGCATAAGTTTGAGATCTTGGGCGTGTATCAAATGCTTGTAACAATTGCAAATTTTGGAAATCCGAATTTTCATCTATTGTTGCAAAAGAATTTTGCTGATTTGAGGTAATGGTATTTTCATTAACATGTTCAGGTATTGACATCGTATTTGAATAAGATCTTAATCTTGAATTGAAAGTTGAGGAATCAAAAGGATTTATATTTGGATTTATATTTAAAGTTGGTGTTGTTAAGTTTGAATTTAAACTTAAAGGTAATACATTATTGTCATCCATAGATTCTATATTAATTTGAGGTGTTAAATTTGTTGATTGAACTTGTTGTTCCTGTAACTTATTTGGATCATCCCATACATTTAAGTTTGAATTTGAATAAACAGATAGAGATCGAAGTCTTAGAGGATTAAGTGACGAATTTAAAGAATTCATTTGACTTATTTGATTAAGTGGATTATTGACTTGATTCATTTCGTTAATTTGGTTGAGTTGATTTATTTGATTCAATTGATTCAATTGATTGATTTGATTGATTTGATTTGAATTGGTATTAGTTGAAGAAGAGGATAAAGATGTTGGTAAAGTACCTGATCTATGTCTTGTTCTTATACCTAAAGATGCCGAAGCGGATAAGTTATTTTGGGATTGGTCAAACAATGGATTTATATTATTATTCATTATGACTCAATTATTTGATTATTTAATGATCTGGTAGTATTATAATAAGTTTAGTATGAAATGAAAAATAATGGATTTGAGCATTAGCTAAACAAAGGGTTTGAAAAAGAGAGCCTACTTGTACGAGTTGTTTATTTATACTTGTTAAAAGAGGGGGGCTTGATTGTAAATAAAATGGAAAGGTAATAATCGGAAGTAATTAACGATCTTCAATTGTGATTATTATTAAATTTGTAAAGACTAAATAGTATGAATGATGAGGGGGATTGATTAAGCAAGCAAAAATTAGGTTGTAGAATGAGTCTCGGAGGATATAATAAAGTTATGAAACTATCACTAACGAATAAAAATAATGTCAATGTAAATGTGCCGTTAGGAGATAAGAGAGGATTGGATAATTATTGAGTAATTGTGTGATCAATGTAGTGTGATCTGAATATATGCAAATATATAGTAGAGTGGTTGTGGGGCAAGGATGGAGAGAATAGGGGGGAAAGGAAAAAATGATAGAAATGGAAGGCAAAAGGGTGGAAAATCGGAATGTATAGGGGTCGGATGTGTGTTGTGTGTTTGAGGTGGTGGAAGGTGGAAGGTGGAAGGTGGGAAGTTAGGGTTAGGAAGAAAACGGGAAACGAGAAACGTGACGGATTGAGAGCGAGAGTCGAGAGTTGTATGGGGCGTCGCCCAGGTTTTTGTGTGTGGCGTGTTTTGGGCGTTGTTAGAGACTTCTGGGGAATATATATATATATATATATATACATTTATATTTATTGGATGGGGAGGTGTCTGATGTGGTATTGTAGAAGTGTTTTGGATATATAGAAAGGTTGTACAGAAATGTTGTACAGAAATGTTGTACAGAAATTATGTAGAACCAAAGCCTATAGAGCCCAGACTAATGGCGACAGAAGATTACCCAATCGAGCAGTTATGCAGTAGGGGTTGTAAACCGGTATGTGGTGCACGGGTGTAGAGATGAAGAGAGGGGAGCGTTTGGGCTTTGTGCTCTGGCGCTGAGCTTTGGTGATGATTGGTGGTAGCTATGAAGGTAGGAATGGAAAGAGAGTCCCTGGATACTCCATGTATCAAACATATCACACAGAATACACACACAAATAAATAATGTCTCACGGTGCAGCCAGTTACGTTCGTCATTCAGGTGCCCCAGTTCCAAAGGCTGGCCCTTTCTACAGATACTCAGCTACTTTCTTAGGTGCAACCATGTGGTTTTGGATGTTCTACAGAGCTAAACACGATTGGAAACAATGGGTAGGTATTGAACATCCTTGGGATCATGCTCATTAGATGTTTGGATTGTTAGAATCCTTCAAATTCATCCAAATTCACCAATACACACACACACACATTATATATCTATGACAAACATTATTTATTATTATTACTATTTTATTATTCTTGCCTTTTTTTATATATGATCATTCTTTAATTAATTAATTAATAGATCGCCTCATTTATCATTTACACATCACTTCTTAATAATTATAATATATATAGGTATATTAGAGATAATACTCAGTAAAAGGAAACCTTCCTCATTTGAAAAACTTTTTCAGTTTTTTCATAAACTTACCATCTTCTTGACCTTGTCCTTGGCCATGTGAAATTCCTCCGTGGGCTTTTGCAGATGATGCCGATTTGGAAGATTTGTTAGAGTGTAATGGTGATAATTGTCCTGTGAGTTCAGTCTCTAAATTTATTTTGGTCTTGGTCTTGCTCTTGGTTTTATAAATATTCCCAGCTCCACCTCTACCTGTTGAAAAAACTGGACTTAATTCCATTTCCTCTTGTTCTGGCTTTATCCTTGGTGATGATGGTAATTTATCATATACATTGATATTACCAGCACCACCCCTACCTGATGATGCTATTATTCTTCCCTTATCATCATGATGATACATTCTTTTTTCATCAATTGTTGGGGTATCCTGTTGACCTTGCTGTTGGGTCCTTTTATGATGAGCATTGTGACTCAACACTTTCTTAATCCTATTCACATCCTCACTTTGTGAATGGTTATATTTATCCCATTCATCTTGTGTCATGATGACTTCGTTAGCTGCATTTGCTGCATCAATATTTGAACCTCCGTGATTATTATCACCACGGATCATATTTCCTGCACCTCCTCTTCCTGTAGAAACAACAGCATGTAATGACATATTTGACTAGACTAGTACCTATCTAAATTATATATAGAGATATACACCTTCAGTTATTAATCTAAAAAGAGAAGATAGAGAAAAGAGAAAGAAATGACCACTCCTATCTTGCGGCTTATGGTTGCATTCCCTAAACCCTTTTATGTCATGCGTCACCTGTCAAAACACAAAAACCCCGGGCTCTCGACGCGTCGCTTGCTCCCGCCCCATGTTTCCGTATTCTCATCAATCTCCAAACAAACATTTCCACTTTTACGTGTTTCCGGAACGTTTACTTCATAGTAACAGGCACAACAGATAACTAATAACCCTTTCGACTAGATGAATTCCACAGTATTGGACTCGGATGACTCATTTGATGATTCCATTGATGATGTGATACTCTCCAAAACCCTAGATCACCTCAATTCTGTTCTTCCAACAACAACTGCAAAGCACGCAACTGCAGTATACGAAGAAATACATCCTTCAAATTCAAATCCAAACAGTTCATCATCTCCAACAATTCAAAAATATATTAACTATGATAATATCAGCACTTTCATATATCCAACAAACCTTGAAACGAGAGATTATCAATTTGATATTGTTCAAAAATCTTTGTATGAGAATCTATTGTGTGCAATTCCAACGGGTTTAGGTAAAACTTTCATTGCATCTACTTTAATGCTGAATTTCTTCAATTGGACAAAAGAATTGAAAATTATTTTTATGGCTCCAACAAAACCGTTGGTTGCACAACAAATTAAAGCATTTATTCAAATATCCGGAATTTCAATGACTTATACAGATATCTTACTAGATAGAACAAAGAGAAATAGAAAGGATATCTGGGATAATAAAAGAATCTTATTCACTACTCCTCAAGTTGTTGATAATGATTTAAAATCTGGTATCTTGGATCCAAATTTGGTAGGTCTATTGATCATTGATGAAGCTCATAGAGCTCGTGGAAATTATGCCTATACAAATGTTGTCAAATTTATGAATAGATTCAATTCCTCATTTAGAATACTGGCATTAACTGCAACACCCGGTTCAGATATTGAATCTATTCAATCAGTGGTTGAAAATTTGAATATTTCCAAAATCGAACTAAGAACAGAAAAAGATCCTGATATTGCAAAATATATTAAAACTAAAACTATAGATAAATTGGATTGTGGTCAGACTGATGAAATTAAAGAAATTATTGATTTGATTTCAGAGGCGATCCGACCAATTTTAGAAAAAGCTAATGAATATGAAATCTATGATATAAAAGATCCATCTAAGATAAATCATTTTGTTGCCATGGAGAAAAGTCAAAAAATTATTAAAAACCCATCTATACCTGAAGGGTTAAAATGGAGTTATTATTTCATATTACAACTTTTAGGTACCGTTGGCCAATTTTTCCGACGATTGAACATCTATGGTGTGAAAACATTCTATAGTTACTTCTTAGAAAAATATACAGAATTTACAACCAAATATAGTAATAAAAAATCAACCAATAAATTGGCAGCTTCCTTTTATTATGATGATAAAATAGTTTACCTGAAAAAATATGTTGGAAACTTAATAGAAAATGATAAACAAAAGGCAAGATCTGATTCAAGCCACATCGGAGGAATGTTTTCACATTTGAAATTAAAATCATTAGTTGATGAATTGATCGAATTTTTCAGTTCATCATCATTCACTTCTTCATCTAAATCTTCTTCCTCGTGTATCATATTCACAGAATACAGAGAATCGGCATTAGAAATAGTTAAAGTATTAGAAAATACTAATGAAGTGCTTGGTAGGGATTTAATCCGACCTCACATCTTTATTGGTCAATCGAAGGAAAAGGATAAGTTTGATCAACAGACGTATATGGATAAAATTAAACCTAAGCGGAAGAAAAAGGGAGAAGAAATTGAACCTGCTAAAAAAACTTCCAAAAAGAGGGAAATTGAAAGGACAACCGATAGATTGGGTAGTTCTGAGAATGCACAATTAAAGGGAATGAATCAGAAAACACAAAAAGAATTGATTGAAAATTTCAAATCTGGTGAATATAATACCCTTGTTGCAACCTCTATTGGTGAAGAAGGTTTGGACATTGGGGAAGTTGATTTGATTGTTTGCTTTGATTCAACACAATCTCCAATTAAAAATATTCAAAGAATGGGTAGAACAGGTCGTAAAAGGGATGGTAGAGTGTTACTTCTGTTCAGTTCCAATGAAAGGTCAAAATTTGAATCTTCAATGGGTAAATATGAATGGATACAAAATCAAATTAGAAATGATTCAAATAAACTAGAATATTTTGATGGTTCAAATAATAGAATTGTTCCTAAAAATATTAAGCCAATATTAGAGAAAAAATATATCGAAATTCCAAAGGAAAATGAAAATTTGTTGAAAGACTCCGATGTTGTAGATACTGATGAGTTCTTGAAATTAGCAACACAAACAATACAATCTAAGAATAACTCGAAGGGAAAAGTCAAAGCAAAGGCGAAATCCAAATCGAAATCTAAAAATAAATATGAGGATGATCTAAAACAGATGAAACTGGACAAAAGGTTCTTTCTTCCTCAAAATGCGGAATTGGGATTTAAACCTGTATCACAAATGGTTACAAAAAAATACTTTGATGAAAATGGAAATGAAGTAGTGGACACAATGAAGAAACCATCGGATCCACTGGTGTTGGATAGTGATGAAAGTGATAATGATGATCTTAATATAAACTTCTCAAATAACGGTAATAAATCTAAAGCGGAAGAATCTGTAACTGATTTATTTTCAAGTATAATTAGATCTTCAAATAATAAAGAGGTTAGTATAGATCCAGCTCGTGGTGGTGATGATGATGGGGATACTTTCAATAACACTGCTGATAATTCTGCTTGTAATCCCGGGAGTAATGATGATCCAATAATTCTATCGGATGATGAATTCACGGATATTTCATTCAATGAAATAGATAGAAATGTGATAACTAAACCCAATGTTAGTGCTCAATCATCAGTAATAACTAAGCAAAAGAATGATACATCACCTACTAAAAAGAGAAAACTTTATGACTTATCATCAGATGTTTTTTCTGATGAAATAGACGATGAAGACCTGATTGCACAATTGAACAAAATCAGCGAAAGTAACGCTGACAATCCTGCATCCATTTTGAATCAAGAACCACGTCCTGCAAAGAGAAACAGGGTATAAATTACAAATTACTTTTAATTTTGTAATTTTAAACTTACTTACTCGGATATATAAATCCTAATTAGAAAAGAAAACTTTTAATTACATAAATAAAGCATTAAAAATCCCCAAATTGAAATTCAAGTTATAGAACAATGTTTATGAAGAAGACACTAAAAATTCAAACCCTACTGAAAATTATAGTACTTAGACCAAAAAAAACAGTGAAATAAGTATGGAAATGAAATTCTATTGAAATAGTGTCGCATCTATTGGAAACCTCGTGTTGGAAATTCTGTTGGAACATGCAATCGCTGCTCCAGAGGATGATCACCTTATGGATCCCTGCAGTGTCTCATGGACTCTCGCCGACAATTCTTGTCGATGGTTTCTTAACCATTTATTCTCTAAGTAGTTTTTTCTTATAATCCTATATAATTTTCCAATTTGAGTCAATAGTTCTATTGTTTAATCACGAGACAACTAGTTCTATTATATTGCTACCGAAAAGAAGCATTTAAAGAGTACGTTGATACAATCGGATAGAATTGTGAATGGCGAAAGGCACATATTAATACAAACAACCTATCACAGGACAATACGGTTTTTATATGAAAGAATAATATATACCGCAGTTGTTAGCTTGTGCCTCGCTGCTGTGTTAGCACGCAAATACTCCAATCCAGCTACCTATAAATCTGATAAAATCCACCTCTCCACTATCTCACTTTAATTTTATATCGAGTGCTCTAATGTGTTATGAACGCATACTTTCTTCCAAAGAGTTACTTTAAACCTATAACGTTTTAACAACAGTAATTTATTGATTAATAATATAACTAACGATTTTATTAAATGTTGTAACAGTATTCACTAAGTAAATTGTTTTGGGTAAACGACACTATAAAAAGAAATAATATAAAATAATATAAACACCTAAGTAAAGACATGAACTAGAGAAATACTAGATAGAGTCAACATATGAATATGTCTTCCCTTAAGTGAAAAAGGCTAATACCAATCCTTGTCTCTACAGAGTACAAGAATGTAATCCCAATTTGGTTTGATTTTAATCACCTTATTCCGCAGCAACATATGGCTTAAGCACTTTTTATCGCTCGAGCTCATATGGATGCAACAAATAGGAAATGAAAATCTAAGGTAGAATGCAAAGTAAATAAAATATACCTAAAAAAAACTAGAATATAACTAGAATTAAAGGTTAAAAGGATAAAAGAAAATTGAACAATCTCACCATATGCTCAAATAGCGAAAATAACACCGCCTAATACCCATTGGTGACTAAAGTTTAAAATAGTATCACTTTTTAATGATGTAATTTAAATAGAATAATCGGCTTTGCATTTGATATTTGATAACTAATAAAGAAAGTATCATTGATTAATAATAATAAAGAAGCTAACCACAGAACCATCAAGTGAAAAATGATAATAGAATTAAAAAGTAAACAAAAACATTTACCAAAAACTTAACAATAATAAGAAACTTTTAGGAGTGATATGATAATTAAGAATAACAAGAATCAATAATAATGATTGGTAATATTTGTGGATAACGGATTAGATGACAGGTAACAGATAACAGATAAAGATATTGAATAATTGAAATAAATAGTTGAAATGATAGATTTAAAGTAGAAACAAAGGAAGATAAAGATGTTGAGCGATAAGCATCAGAAAAGTATGACAATGCAAACCCAAAATTTAACAACGATAATTGGTGATGATAATGATACTAGTGGGGGATGATGATAGTCGATAGTCATAGCTGATTGCAAATTAAAAATTTATGACAAATGATAAAAATTTATAGTTTGTTTAGTTGAAATGAGTGAATGAAAAAGTAGCATATGGATGGAGTCCGTAATCAGATAAACCATATTATTCTAGTAGAAAAAGAACTAAAAAAGTAAAGCTAAAAAGTCATAAGTCATAAGTAATAAAAAGAATAAATGGAATAACTGTTCTTGTAAAATAGCTGTAAACATTTTATATCTAATATAGCTTATCTGGTTAAAAAGAGACAACTGTGATGTAAAAAACCTAAATTTTTTATCATAATAATAACACTAGTAAGACAGTGTCTTGAATTTCTTATTTAGTAAGTGATTTCTCTTCAAAACTTTCCGTTTAAAGAGCTTGTCAGTCTGATACTTACCAATAAAGCTTTCATATTCCATTCCAAAATGCTTTTCGATGCCCTGGAATAAATTTTCAACTTCTACATCTGCGTAAACAATTTCCTCTTCGTTTGCTTCTTTGCTACATTTGCTGTAAATATTGGTTTTTTCAAAAGCTGATCTAAGAGCAGCTAGCCTATCGACATTTGTAGATGTCTTGTTATTATGAGTGGTTCTCCTGTTAATATTTGAAATTATTTTCAACTCAACAAATGGCATCTGAACTTTTTGTAATGGCGTTTTTGAAAATTGTTTATCTGATTTTTTTGAATTTTGAGTTTTCTTTCTTGCAATAAAAAATTCTTTTGGGTTAAAATTTGATTCTAATAAGATAGCCTTATTTGTTGTTTCATTCGTTTTATTTTCTTTGTGAGTATTATTTAAAGTTAAGTTAGTAAATGGTATTGGTTTACCTTTTGATGGTGGTAATGATGATTGCAAAGATAGTGGAGTTGTTAACGATGATGATGTCGATGAAGACGACGATAAATATGAAAATGGAGGTTCAGAGTCATTTACTGGTTTTTCTTTTGTAGAAGGAATAGCTGGTGTTGATTCTTTTACTTGCAGTGATAATGATGACTGGAATGGTATTCTTGGTGCTGGAGACACCAAAATTGGTGATAATTTTGGAGATTCAAATTCTTTCATATATACTTCCAAGGATTTGGGTAAATTTGAACTTGCTGATGGTACTTCTGAGATAGGGGGTTCTGTTAAAAATTTGCAGACAAATTCTTCCGCTAACACACCTGATGATGCCTGTAAAACTCGCAACAATCTCGGAATAAATGGAATTAATTCAACCTTCTCTGATAATTTTCTATCTAAAGCAACAGATAATTTTTCGGCTTTAAACGAATTACAAGATGATAAAGAAGAATGGAGATCTTGAGAAGCTGGGCTTAGTCTTAATACTTTTGATGATATTTTCAAGTTAGATCTAATGGTTCGAATGTTGAATTTTGATAGTTTTGGTGATTTATTAAATTCAAATAAATCACACATCATCATATGAGTATTAAACTCAGCTTGCAATTGGGTGTCATTATTGAAGATAACAAAATTATATTTTTTAATTCTGTATTTACTGTGAAATTATGCATTCTGGGAAAATTAAAAGGGCAAAATTCCTTATCTGAAATATAACTAGTAGATAATTTACCAACAATTTCTTGATTTTTCTTAGAATTGGTAATACCAAGAGGAAATCGAGCTTCTCTTTTTACTATTAAAATTCTTAACTGATCAATGGTTGGTAAATTTATTGAACGGTTATTAATATGTGACTTTTCGTGTTTAACTGTAACCGTCAATTTTTTAAAACCTTTCATAAATTTGTTATTGTTCCGTTTAATTTGAATCTTTAACAACTGTGATTTCTTATTGTTATATGTGCCTGAAATAAGATAACTAACTAATTCCTCATATGTATAATACCTAGTATCTAACATATGTAAATGCATATCATCAGAATACATTAGTTCATTGCTTGCCATGCAAGTGGAATGATGATACAAAAATTTTTTTTGATAATAAATAATTTTTGAAACCAAACCAATATAAGGATTGTTAGAACTGGTAATTATGGATTTCAACTTTGTAATACATCTGAGGTTAGGAATATCAACGTAATCTACGAGTGGGGAATCGTCTTTATCATATGTAACAAAACCTGAAGTTGTAATCTTATGTTGTAACTTATAAATTGAAAATTTATTTTTAAAGTAACATTTAAAGCAATTATAATTCATTTGAGAAAATCTCCACACAAATTTTGGATTTTTAATATAAAGATTGATTTCGTGTTCATCGGGAATAAATGAATGAAGAGTATAATCAAAAAATTCTTTGTCGGTAAATGCATGAGTTAAGTTGAATCTAATAAAAGAAATTCTAAACAATTCATAAAATTGAAGCTGTAAGATCCTCTTTGCATTTGGAAATAAAACTGACTCGTTGATACCTTCGTAGTTGGAGCAATACGATTATCTGAATTGTAATGTATCCATTAATTCTAACGGTGTTAAATCACTAGATTCTAAGGAAGGATCATCAACAATAATCATTGATAAACAGCAAACAATTTGTGAAATTGTAAAATTAGAAACTTTGATAACTGACAATGAATTGAATTGCTAAGTGATAAGAACAGCCGGGTGGATAAACTGGGCAATGATAACTAAGGAAACTTGAAAGGGATACAAATATTAAAATCTGAAAAAATCTTAAAATTTGTAGAAGTATTAAACACGCTGAAAACTTGGGTCAATAAAACTAAGTTCTCAATATGTAAAAAGAAAAATGCAAGAACAAAATAACAAAATAACATAAAATAATAAAAGAAAAGGGGAACAAACAAAGGAAAAGACGCAAAGGAAACGGGGATCAACCACATCAACCAGAAAAGAATGCCCACTAAAAGGCTCAATAAGGAAAAGATAAGCACAGATTATGTGGAAACTGTTGTTTGTTTACAAATTGAAAAGGAAACTCCGTCGTTCGGACTAGGCATCAGAGAATTGGACGTATTTCCAGATGTAGGAACAAAATGATCGATATTTTCCAAAGGAGGAAGGTGACGGCTTATCTTCATGCAAGAGAACACGTAAAGCACTAAACCGGTGCACGGGTGAGTTTGCTATATTTTGGAGCTAAAGGCCGAAAGATACAGGAAAACATTATTATATAACATCAATCTATTCTTGAGCCTCGACTCGAAACCTTGTTATATATGGATACGTGATATAACATGAGTAACATATTAAGTGGATGGTTCAGAACATCAACTGAGAACAATGAGGCCGGGCCAGTTCAATTGCCAGTCGATAATAGTAATACAGAAAGTGGCAATAATACTAGTAGTAATGGATTTACAAATCCATTAAGAGCATTCAATTCATTTTTTGGCTCTTATCCCTTATCTCTAGGCAATGATGATATGGAAGAATATAATACTTCAAATACGGAAGATTCAATGCTAAATTTATCCTATTTTGAAAGAATTTCTTTGTTTGTTGTATGTATACTAGGATGTTATGCTTGTTATAGCATTTGTTTCATTTTTTTCCCAATTTTATCATTAAAGCCAAAGAAATTTTCGCTTATTTGGAGTATTGGATCAATATTGTTTTTGGTCGCATTTGCTATACTAAATGGACCAAAAAAATTCTTTAATCATGCTATTTCACCTGACAGGTTACCATTTACAATATTTTTCGTTGGATCCATAATTATGACATTAGTTTTCTCTTTGGTATGGAAACATGCGTTGTTTGTTATTATTGCATGTATAATTCAGGCTATATGTTCTGTCTACTATACAATATCTTATTTTCCATACGGTAGGCAAGGTCTTCGAATGACCACTGGGCTGGCAAGAAATCAAGTGGAAAGTTGGCTTTCTGTGTGAGAGAAATAGTATATTAAAATATTTTAACCCTAGAAGGAAGCTATGGTAAGATACGCATCAATGTAGGGGATTTTTTTGATTCTTTCTGTTGTCTAAGCCTTATATTTAAGAGTTTTTGACATGCTATATCGTGTGTACAATGGTTTCAAACCTTTTTGTTCTACTAAAATTTATTATTTTAATTAATGTTTTAAAAATAAAATAATCTTTTCTACAACCTGTTAACCTCGAGGCACAAGACACTTGTTGAATGCTGAGCCCCCTTTAGAAGATAGATCTAGTGGGTAGACACTATACACCAAAGACGTGTACCCGGTACTGTGACGGTTGTGCCGCGCTTACGTAATAGCACTAACTTATTGTGCGAAATGCAAAATCGAGATTTTGATTGACTTCGAGATATTATTAATTAGCTGGGAAGGTAGATAGGAGAATTGATACCAGAACATAATTGTTTTTTTGTTCAACCTTGAGCAATAAACAACGCACAACCAATATAACACTACACACTCAGATACTATAGATTCAATATGCCAGAAAGAGGACCCGACCAATGGTTTGAGGATATTAAAAACTGTAAGGCCTTACCTGAAAATGATATGAAGCATTTATGTGAAAAGGTAAAGGATTTGTTGATGGAAGAATCAAACATACAGCCAGTTAGATCGCCAGTTACTGTCTGTGGTGATATCCACGGACAATTTCATGATTTATTAGAACTATTTAAAATTGCAGGTGGCTTCCCATCGGGTTCAACATTAAGTAATAATTATATATTTTTGGGTGATTATGTTGATAGGGGTTATTTCTCATTAGAAACTTTTACAATGTTAATGATTTTAAAGGTTAAATTTCCACAACATATTACGCTGGTTAGAGGTAATCACGAATCTAGACAAATTACACAAGTTTATGGATTTTATGAAGAATGTTTAAATAAATATGGTTCAACAATGGTTTGGAAGTATTGTTGCCAAGTTTTCGATTTTTTGACCTTATCTGCAATCATTGATGGTAAGATCTTATGTATACATGGTGGTCTCTCACCAGAAATTAGAATGTTGGATCAGATTAGAGTGTTATCAAGAGCTCAAGAAGTGCCTCATGAAGGTGGATTCTGTGATTTAGTTTGGTCGGATCCTGACAATGTTGATACCTGGGCAATTTCTCCAAGAGGTGCAGGTTGGCTGTTTGGTGCAAAAGTGGCTAGAGAATTTAATCATATAAATAACTTGAGTTTAATTGCAAGAGCCCATCAATTAGTCATGGAAGGTTTTAGATATCACTTTCCTGATAAAGACGTTGTCACTGTTTGGTCGGCTCCAAACTATTGTTATAGATGTGGAAATGTCGCTAGTGTTATGAAAGTTGACGATAACTTAAATGTGAATTTTCAAATTTTCAGTGCTGTCCCAGATGATACCTTAAAAATGAACCCATCAAAGAATCAAAAAAATAATAATGAATATTTCTTATGACTTTTATGAAGACGAACGTTGAATCAATATATAATAATAATGGGAAAAAAAAGGAAATGGTTTTTGTATTATAATGAATTGTTAATAAACAATTATTTTATTATTTTGTGTGTTGTTCTATTTTGTCATGTTTCATGTCATTTTATAGTCATGTTTTTTTTCTTATAATTATGCTACGTTATGATTTTTTACATTTATCTTATTGTTAAATTGATGGATTTTTTTTCTTCTCTTTTTCTTTTGTCCGTCTATTTACACTAGATAGTATCTGTATCTTTATCTATTCTCATGATTTAATATTCTTCTAAACAACTGCTAAAAAGGGTTCATGGATGATCGGGGCGTAAATCGAAGACTGTTTGCAGAATAAGATCCCTAACAAAAAGTCGGTTTTTGTGCGCGATATCCACACAAAGTGTCGAGGGGAAGGCCCAAAAACATTGCTGGATTTCCGCATTCCGCATGTGCACACTAAGGGGAAAACAGGAAATCCGGAGTATCGTTAATAACCGGCCCTAATCTATACGGTTAACCAGATTTTCTTTTATTCAAAAACGGTCTTGATAATACAAAACATCATATTGAGTGGATGTCTCTCCGATTGTTTTCTCAACAGCTGTGCCAATGATTGATACTAGAAAAGATATTGAGGTAATTGATACCAATTTTGATTCGGAAACTAACAACAGAATTATTAATAAAACTATAAATGATATCAATAAAAACGAGGGTATAATTCAAGTAGCTCCTGATAATAATGAAAATGTTTCATATGATGGTAAAATTTCAATAAAGACCAATTCAACGTATACAAAGATATCGCCATTAAATAGACCATTGATAAATAGGCTACAAACATTGTTTATTTTGTGTCATAGCACATCAATATTAATATTTTTTTCTCTCTATTTCTTATTTTGGTGTATACCATATATATGGCCATTGATGTTATATTATACAATATTCTATTATTTGCTAGACCGGAGTCCTGTGAATGGTGGTGCATGGTATAGAAGATCTGATAAATTTAGACGGTTAAAAGCCTGGAAAATTTTGGTGGATTATTTTCCAATAAGATTTCACAAAATGGCTGACCTCAAACCAACTTTCCAAATAACAGAAGCTGATTCTATTATTAATAATGATATAAATTGTCGGATTGGGCCTAAATATATTTTTGGATACCATCCACATGGTGTTATTGCAACGGGGGTCTCTAGCGGTTTTACAAATAATGGTGCCGGTTGGGATGAAATGTTTCCAGGAATTAAATGTTTTGTTACTACTTTAGTCAATCAATTTAGAATCCCATTCTATAGAGATTATTTAATGGCACTGGGTGTCACAACTGTTGTGAAAAATAATTTAAAATCATTACTTGCTAAAGGGGCAAGTGTTGTTATTGTTGTAGGTGGTGCAAGAGAATCATTACTGGCAAAGCCGGGTTCAAACTCTTTGGTATTAAAGAAAAGAAAGGGGTTCATAAAACTTGCATTAGAGGTTTTGGATGAAGATGGTTTGTGTCTAGTCCCTGTTTATGGTTTTGGGGAAAATGATGTTTATAATGTATTTTACACTGATGATTTGGAAGATGTTAATGATACAAAAAATGCATATGATGCTGATGACGAATTTGATTCAAATTTTTCTATACATTTGAAGGAGAGAACAATCATGGTGAAGAAAATTATTCGTAGATTTCAGCTGTTTCTGAAAAATAACTTTGGTTGGACATTGCCAATAGTTATATCTCGTGGAATATTCAATTATGATTTTGGTGTAATGCCATATAGAACACCATTAAATGTAGTCTTTGGGAAGCCTATAAACATTAAACGGTTAAATGGATTAAAAATAGGTGACTTGGTCACACAAGAAGAAATTGATTATTGGCATGATCGATATGTTGAAGGATTATTTGAAGTTTGGAACTGGGGTAGACCTAAGTTTGTAGATACTAAGGAGGATGACTTAAAAATAGTAGAATAGGTGCATTGTTACCAAATATGAATTTATTTATTTGAAATAATTTATCAAATCAAAACAAAAGTTTTATCAGGATTAAATATGACAAAGATGAAAATCGAGAAAATGATGCACTTCTAAAAAAAGTGTCTTATCATTGTCGTTTATATATATTATTGTTATAAAACGTCTAAATTTTACTCTACAATGTTCAAATGCTCATCATATTCCGTTGCAAATGCTCTATTCTTTTTCCACAGTTCTATCAATTTAGTCTTGTATAATTCATGATAATAATTGATTTCTTCTTCAGTCACTTCATCACCAACGGCATTGTTGAATTTTCTATAAATATAAATTGGTTCACCTGTAACCAAATCCAATCTCCGCTTATATACCAACAAGCCAAAATCATAATTAAAAATGCCCCGACTATTAACTATAGGAATAGTAAATCCTATATATTTTTTTAAAAACATTTGTGCACCAAGTAATGCCTTCATAAGTTTAGAACTATCTTTGTGGGATTCTTCTGTAGTATTATAAACATTATGCAAACTATTTTCACCATAAACATATACAGGAACAATTGCAATATCGCTCATGTGTTCATTCCAAAATCCGTTTTTGATATTTTCCTCCATTTCATTACTGGAAATATTCACTACATCCTTGTCTGTTTTGTTGCATGATTCCAAAGCTAACTTTATAAATCCCTTTCGCTTATTCAGAATAATTCTATTCATCCCAGGTTTTGCAAATAATGATTCATGTGCTCCACCAACAACTATGGCAACACTATGATTTCTTTCCAGAATGGATTTAATTCCACTTTTAGTAACCAATCCAACACCTAATGCCATAATATAATCTCGGTAAAATGCTAATAAAAATTGGGTCTTAATTGTCAATAAGTGAACATTTATTCCGGGAAATAATGATGTAAATGAAGTGGATGATTTTAGTACATGTGTTATTGAAGATGGTGGTTTTTTTAACATATCACTATCAAGAGGTTCCAAGACGGAATTTTCAGTTACCCCTGAATCCCAAATTTTATCCTTACCACTCCAGCATAAACTTACAGTTGGACCAAAAGCAATAACGCCATGTGGATGACAAGTAAACATATACCGTGGGCCAATTTTTTCTTCTTTAGTTATAAATCTTTCTTTTTTTAAAATTAAATTTAGAAAACAAAATAATTTGAAAATTCTAGAAGGCAAACATAATGACCAAGAAGGATAGGAAATGGAATTTCCTTTGATCTCCTTAATTGTTGCTGGTAGAGGGACACTTCTATGGGTATAAACTGGGAAGTAGTCAATAAGATTTTTGAAAAGACTCAAGCTTCTAAACCAATTAGACGTCCTATATATCGAATTACCTTTTGTTTGGGTATCATCTAACATAAACGAATAAATTGTATAAATAATCAAAAAGGGCCATAGCGTTTCTTTTGTCCATAGATAAAAATAAAGACATGGTAACATAACAATGGAACTACTATGAAGAAATAATGCTAAGGTGTCAAGTCGCCTTTTAAGTGGGATCTGTAATGGAGAATAAACTCGTCCTTCGGGACGATACTTTGGATAAATAACTGAATCTTGCAAATTTTTTGACATATATTATATATTATTTTGATATGTTATGTTCCAGATGGTTTTACCTTAACAATCAAAAAATATGGCTCGGGAAAAGAAACAAGTCTACAATTAGCTACAATTAGTCAACAAATTTCTTGTAACAAGAAAAAACGCAAAAAATGCGTAAGCCCGGAATCGAACCAGGGGCTCAACGATGGCAACGTTGAATTTTACCACTAAACCACTTACGCATTTCTTGCTTAATTTTCTGTCATGCCTATTCTTGTATTTTTTT
The DNA here is from genome assembly GCA_030569635.1 of Pichia thaimueangensis. Taxonomy (NCBI): domain Eukaryota; kingdom Fungi; phylum Ascomycota; class Pichiomycetes; order Pichiales; family Pichiaceae; genus Pichia; species Pichia thaimueangensis. The sequence continues at coordinate 1,914 of JAJMLM010000026.1, read as the reverse complement.
ATTCACGTGAAAACCCAAAAACAACATGTTTTATTTATTTGAGACCATATTTTTTTTAACAAATTTTAACTTCTCCGACAAATGGCACTAAAAATATCACCACTGTAGGCTGATTATTTTACAAGGAGTATCCATTTAGAAGGTACTATTTTTATTACTAAATAAAAGTATATAAAATACTACAAGGCCGTGAACTAAAATAACTTTCATTCTAGAGGAAATTCTCTTTCATTGTTATTTTACATTCAGCAGCATCTTCTGTGGAAATTTGACATAGCCAAGTATGTCCAATGTTTCCATATCATATCATCCAATCACAACAATCACATATGTTCTTAGCATGAACTACTAATCAAATCTTCTCAAAATACCCACAATCTTACAACCTTATATTTGATAACAAAGAATTCTACTTTCTAAATGAGTTAAATTTATGAAATAAGATTTTATGATGGTAACACGAAGTAAGAAGGTTACTTGAAGTGATCATATGACAATAGATAGATACACAATGGATAAAATATAATTCATAAGGTATTGTGAAGTTTAACTTAAATAATTTAATGAAAGTTGATGTTAGCAGGAATCTTGGTGAAAATACATGTATATGAAAAGACTAAGAATATAGCACATAATTACAACTAGAGAAGAATATCAAGAAGACAGTGCATACCTGTGTACCCATAGCTTAGCTTAGGCGCTAGAGGAAACGCTTTGTGTGGATGTCGCGCAAATGAATGATGTTATGTGTGGTAACGCTGATAAATGATCTACAGAAAAAACAGGTTCCAACAATGAATAATGTCTGCTAGCTTATTAGTTTCCAGAAACGGAAAGTACAAATGTACAGGGAAAGTTTCTGAAATTCATGCGCATACTAAAATGATGATGGACGCGCAAGCGATTTGTATGCAAAGAATTTTCACAGTCACAGTATAGAGCACAGTGCGCGCAGAGCGATAGTCGCATGTGCAGATTGCCACTGCTCCAAGTCATATAAAGTTGAACGTAAAAGAATCTTATCCTTTATCACGTGATGCACCTATTATGTATACGATCATATGTATATCCTCCTTATCTAATCAGTTTATAACCTATTTAATCAGATACACCTCTAGCTAGAAGCAGCGGGTCCACAAGGCTCCCCAAAAGAAGGCAGGATTAACATTGGACCTGCGTACTGTCTTGGGTTAGATAAAGTGACTTTAATCAAAATACTGCTAGACTCTGGAGAATATCAAAGTTTCTTATTCGTCAACATATGTGGACAAAACAATCATGCTCCGACGTGTGTAATAACATATCTGGCTATGTTTAAATCCATTATAACGGAAACATGTTAGAAACGAGGGGTACGAGGCTGGGAAAAGCATTCTAAGGATCAAAGTAATTTTCGAAAAAATCATGAATATTGCATCAACCTTTTGTCAGTATATATGATGCTTTCTGCAACATTTGTGGGCAAAACAACACATGACAGGACTCTTTGGATTACATTAACGCCTGTACTGGTGTGCAACTCACTAAATGCTTTTAGTTTTTAGAAAACTATGATTTTTTAGAGGATGTCGGTTTTATGCTTACAACATCCCCATATGTATGCGGGCATGACGTTCCTCCTGCTTTCCGTTGTCTGGAAGCTTTGTAGAATCACTAATAACAACTTGAGGTATATTTGAGTAAATAGGGTATAGATACGCAAGGTTTGTTATACATTAATAGATATAATATGAAATAAAAAAAAAGACTCTTGTACATCCAACTCGATTCTTAAGGCCAGCTTTTTGGGATATTCATTTATTAGTCTCGCAAAAATCCAATAATACAACTATTTAAAAAATGAAGGAGGCGAGGTTCGAACTCGCGCGGACATACGCCCAACAGATCTTAAGTCTGCCGCCTTAGACCACTCGG
>JAJMLM010000025.1:0-46926 GCA_030569635.1 Pichia thaimueangensis | reverse complement strand
GTTGTGTGGTTATTGGAAGAGGGGGTGGGAGGGAGAAAGAGAGGAAAGAAGAGAGATGACAGGATAATACAAATTGAATGGATTAAAATTGGCTCGAATAATGAGTTGAGATATTGATGACCGTATTTAAGGATAAAGTGATATTGAGAGATCAGGAATATAAAACAGGGGGTAAGGAAGACACTGTTATGTACGAAACAAATCTAGAGAAGAAATTTCCTAATTTGGCCACGGGAATGGAGAAACAGGAGACGGATTGTATAATTTGAATTTGAGAATTTGAGAATTTGAGAATTTTAGAAAATAAACGAGATACGAGACGAGAGGTGGAGAAGGGAAAAGCGAGAAGTTAACGGTTTACATTTTTTTGATAGAAGATACAGAGGATGGTTATTTTATGGGTTTCAAATTACAAGTTACAAGGTAAAAGGTTAAGGACATATTGATCATTTGAAGATTCCACATCTCTGTATTAGCATTATTATTCTAAAATATATATATATATATATATATAGTTTTTGAGTATTAGAATCTAATGATATGTGTTAATTGGTCCATCAATGCGTGGGTCAGTCTATTAATTATATTCAGAATGAGAAAAGGAAAAAAAACATTAATTACTTGAAATTGCATCTTTTATACACTCAAAATAAGAGGCAGACCGGTATATCTACAGAATATGGGGTATGAGAAAAGTAAATGATAAAGGAGGCCTATTTTAACATGGAATATATATATATATATATATATTATGTTGCAGTTTGTGTAGTGAGATTTGTGGAATTTGAATTGTAGATTATAATGTTAAATATTAAAATTGTAGATTAATATTGAGGCCTTGTTATTGTTGGCTGGATATGTGATAAATGATAGATGTGAAGAAAAGAGGGATTATAGGTTAACGATGTGGTCTCCGAAAAAGAAGCCTGTAACAAATCCCGGAATAACTGAGACCCGGAGAATTGAGAATTGAGAATTGAGAATTGAGAATTGCGAATTGAGAATCGAGGATCTGTCTTATACGCCTTATACGCCTTATACGCCTTATACGCCTTATACGCCTTATACACGCGTGTATAATATGGATAATAATAATTTTCCAAATTTTCCAATTTCGAATTGGGCACTCCGGGGCGGGAATAGGGGGATACTCCGGGAGGGGGATCGGGGACCGGGGCAGACACTAGCTTTTAGCTACATGATGTGGAACGTTGTGTACTGTATATATGAAGTAGCAACCTACTTGACAAAGAGGGAATATATTTATATATATATATATATAATTTGTATGCAAACAAGATATTTAATTAATGGGTGTGTATGCCCTATTAGTCCTTAGTGGAAGCAGAGGCTGCGTCTACCGAAGTGTACCGAAGTGTACAGAGTAGAGAGCACATAGAGAGCACATAGAGAGCGTACGGAGCAAGAAAGACGGGTCCGAGAAGGCCCAGCAGGAGAGCGAGTCGGGATTTTGGTGCACCAATGCCGAGTCTCGGCCTGCACTCGCATTAGCTGCCAAGGGGGCACCCCCGGGGAGTTGGGCTACACGGGGTTCCATGGGGTTACATGGGGCTACACGGAACTACATGGGATTACGTGGGGCTACATAGCGGTGTGTGTCTGGAATGAACCGGAGGGTAGTTGTAGTGTATATATAGAATAGAGCAGAAAAGAGCAGATCGGAACAGATCAGTGTAGCATGACACAGACAGTAGTAATAACGTGGCAATCGACACGGGGCGGCCTCGGGGCAGGCCAGTCGCTCCTGGCGGCGACCGTGCTGCCTGCGAATTCGCTGCGTAAAGGTAAAGGGTGAAGGGAAGCTGAATCTCTTTAATAGGAGAGCGGTTGCTGAATTTCTCAGAAGGAGACAATAAGAGCCCCCCCCGCCGAATTCTTGCTAATGCATTCCAGCTGACTCCTACTATCCTCTGTCGATTCCTGTCCTTTCCTTTGATCCTTTTTCTTCTCCACGGACCACTTTTACACCCGCTCTTACCATTCTATCCTCCCCCCCACCCTCATTTTTTTAAAAAAAAACTCTAATATATAAAATAATGTTCAGAAATCTTTCAATTTCCAAATCAAAGACTTTCTTAATGTCAGCTAAAAGACAATATTCCTCCAAAATCGCAGGTCAATATCAAGGTACACCAAATGCTAATGGTAGATACGATGTTACCTTAATCAAAGGTGATGGTATTGGTACTGAAATCTCCGATGCCGTTGTTAAAATTTACGAAGCTGCTAAAGTTCCAATCGATTGGGAATCCGTCGATGTTACCCCATCTTTAATTAATGGTGTTACAACCATACCAAAACCAGCAGTTGATTCAATTAATAGAAATAAAATCGCATTAAAGGGTCCTTTGGCAACTCCAATTGGTAAAGGTCATCAATCAATGAATTTAACCTTAAGAAGAACTTTTGGTTTATTTGCAAATGTTAGACCTTGTAAATCTATCGTTGGTTATCAAACTCCTTATGAAAATGTCGATACCGTCCTTATCAGAGAAAATACTGAAGGTGAATATTCAGGTATTGAACATATCATTGTTCCAGGTGTTGTTCAATCCATTAAATTAATTACAAAGAAAGCATCCGAAAGAGTTATTAGATATGCTTTTGAACACGCAAGAGCAACCGGTAGATTAGAAGTTAGAGTCGTTCATAAAGCTTCAATTATGAAATTATCAGATGGTTTATTCGTCCAATGTGCTAAAGAAATCGCGAAAGATTACCCAGATATTAAGGTAAGTTTCGAATTAATTGATAATACATCATTAAGATTAGCATCCGATCCAACCACTTATTCCAATGTTGTCATGGTTATGCCAAACTTATATGGTGATATTTTATCCGATTTATCATCAGGTTTAATCGGTGGTTTAGGTTTAACTCCTTCAGGTAATATGGGTGAAAAGGTTTGTATTTTCGAAGCTGTCCATGGTTCCGCTCCTGATATCGCTGGTAAAGGTTTGGCTAATCCAACCGCTTTATTATTATCCTCTTGTATGATGTTGAGACATATGGGTTTGAACGATTATGCTGACAAGATCGAATCTGCTGTCTTAAAGACAATTGCTTCCGGTCCAGAAAACAGAACTGGTGATTTAAGAGGTACCGCTTCAACTACAAGTTTCACTAATGCTATCATTTCTAACTTATAATTTTAACGATAATTTTAAAGAATGAATTGGACTTTCAAATTATATATATTATATAAGTCATTTTATAAATATCCAATCTATACTTATTTATTTATTCTATTTACACACATAACCTTTGAAAAAATAATTACAGACTACAGATTGGGCTTTTGAATTTTGAGTTTGGAATCGTACATGTAAAGCGTAAAATCAGATAGTCGGGTCGCCGCACCTGTTACTATATTGCCTTGAAGTCGGTAAATTTGTTGTAGATCGTTATCTTTTACTCTACTTTCACTCTACTTTCCTCATCGTTTCTTTTACATTATATTCAATGGTAAACAATCAAGGACTATGTCAAAAGAGGAATTAATACCCAAAATATGGTCTTCTCAATTATGTTGCAAAATACATTATGAATACCCAAAGAACAACAACAATAACAACAACAACAACAACAACAATACTACTAAATGTTACTATCTTTTAATCAATCGAAATAGTTTTCTATATTTGAACATTAAAGAAATTTCTCACTTTTTCTCAATTCCCAATTCCCAATTATCGTATATTTGGTTTGAAGATCGGAAATCAAATAGAGCATTGGATTGGAATTTACCAATTGATGTATCATATGGTTTATTTAATAATCCTCAAACAGACACATATTTTAATATCAATTTAAAAGTTTCAACTTTATCTTTATCTTTATCATCACCATCTTCATCTATATCAAAATCAGTACAGTCCATAATTGCATTTCAACATCAATTCAATACTACTAAAAATTTGAATACTGCCGAAAATGACGATGATAGTGACAACGTGGATCAATTTTATCAAACACTCCATAAGATCTTAGAAAAATATTGGAGAAATATGATTAAAGAATCTTGTTATATATTAAATAATACTAGTAATATAATTATGTCAATGAGTTTGGAAAATTCAAATGAGTTTTGGAATTCAACTTTAAAGTTTAATTTTAAATCTTACGAAAAATATTTCCAAAAATTCTTGCCAATAAATCCTTCTAATCTACCAATTAAATTATATTTTGTAAAGGAAAATTTAATTCAACTCACCTACCAACCAAATCTTCATCGAATGTTTGCAACCTTAGAATCTCACAATATAACGTTAAAACATTTGATTGATGAAGTATTAACTTTAAAGTCTAACGTTTCATCCACTCTTGATAATTATCAATGTATTGCACACGGTATTCTATTACCTCTAGAGTCTCCAATTGATGAATTATATTCCATAACAAAATATTTCGATTCTTTTCTACATATTGTCGTTAAAAATTACTAGATTATTTTATAAATTAATTACGCATTAAGCATCAGGTACTTTGAAAACTGCTTGCAACCAACATCTATACATTTTTAATTGCTTTTTCCTATTAACTAACAGTCTTTTATCACTTCCAATCTTACCTTCAATAAATCCACCTTCATTGCAAAAAATTTCACGTAATTCCTCTTCAGTGAAAAAATAAACCCTAGTCCCATCCCCACGAACATAAAAATTGTCTTCTAAAAGTCGGTTCTTTTTAAATCTAATTTGCGCAAGGTCATATCTACCATAATCCCTAAATAAAATCAGCCCCCCAGGTTTTAAAACTTTTTTTAAGTTGGAAATTGCCTGCCTCCATTGTGTTGGATTTAATGCTGAGAAAACAAAAACCATAACAGCAATATCAACACTATTTTCCTCTAAATCTTCTGGAATTTTATTTTCATTATTTGCTAAATCCCAAACACTACTATAACAATTCCCAGATGCATGCAATTTTTCAAAATTCTCATTACTACGTACAAGTTCAACTGCAACATCTGAATAATCACATCCAAAAACTCTCAATTTAGGATTCTCGTTTTTACTTAGAATTGGATACATGGTATTACCTGCACCACATCCAATCTCTAAAATTGTTTTTTCACCTGCTTCTTCCTTTGTACATTCAAAAATATCAGGAAACTCGATTTCTAACCATTTCCTATCTTTGAAAAAATTCTCTCTATTATTTTTGTAAAATAAATCCCAATATTTTTTAGGTTTTGAATTATATTCACTCTTATGAAATTCAGAAACAGGATTCTCTTTCTGTTTTTCTATACTTTCATGAAAGTGTTCTATTTGGGTGTCATCCCATTCCACATTATCCCATGCATTATGATTGAAAACGTCATCATCCTCTTTTAAAAATCTTTGACCGAAAACAAATGGTGGATCTCTACCGATCCTTGAATCTAGTCCTGGTTTTTTAATCTCTTCACTCATTAAATGATGGCTTATTTAAAATTTAGGTTTAATGTCAATTCAGTGATGTTATATTAACCAATCAAAATAGGCTTTGTAATACATCCTGCCCATAGAGAACATATTTTTCCAACTGTCAAGCCAGAATGGAAACCTTCAAAAAAATTTTAGCCCAGGTGAGAACTGACTGCCTTATCGGGCAACTCCAAAGGTCAGCCCTCTCCTGAGATCTCCGATTTGCACACAATAATTGTCTTCCCACAGAAATTAACAATAGTATCATTACTTTAATCTACGCCCAATGGAATTAAATATATTAAAGATGCCCTTTCACTGCTTTATATTGTCCAACAGTGATACTAAAACATGACTGGACTTAGCTTTAATTAATGATTTTCTTCTTCCCCTTTTTCCTTCTTTCATTATTTCCTCCCAACCTTTTCACTAAACTTTATCAAATATACCATCATATCTACAAAGAAGGTTATTACTAAAGATAAAAAAAGGTGACAGAAAAGCATAAAGCCAAAAAGTTGATTTTAATCAAAATATGTACGGAAGAAAATACAAAGGTGACCATATAGATCCATTACAGGACTTTAGAGGAGCCGTTGCAAATCGATCAAAAATGAGTGTTTGTACAATTCCTTCATTACATGCTAGTACCGATGAACATGGTAATTATAAATTTGAAAAAAGTACAAAAAAAGATAGAGAATATCTGTATAAAAACTTTATTGAATCGAGAAGGGCGTCATATTTAGAACATCCTTTACCTGAGGTGATTCCAAGAAAAGCACAACCTGAATCAATTCCAATGCCAAGGCAAAGGAAAGAGAAAAATACAGGATCTTCAGGTAATGGCCTTCTTGCAAAGATTGGTAAAAGACTGAGTACTATTGGTGACTCGTTTGGGATTGCTGAAGATAAAGAAACATCAAGGCGTTCCATTTCACTACCACATTATCCGACGCAATTACCACCAAAAGAAAATGCTTCACCGAAAATGGAAACAACACCTTCATCTAAATCCATACAAGCACCAATTAAAAGACAAGAAACAATGCCAAAGCGGATTTCCTTTAGTTTAAAGAAAGCTTCGCCAATACATCATACTTTTCCCGAGCCTACTATACAGAAAGAAAAAACCGATAATATTAAAGATAGTTCTGCTTTTGTTCAGGATGATAAATTGCATTTAAAATTTCCTGACAATTCAACCACATCACTTGTATCCCAATTACTTGATGCCTATTCCAAAATGACTCCTGAAGAACATTATCTGTTCTTACCAACGACTGCCGTCACCCAAAGGACTGAAATGCTCACAGATCAAGGATCAACGCGTAGTACTAATTCCATTCCAAAATTAGAAAATAATCAAATATATGATTTTAAGTCTGCAAAAACTTATGATTCAACATGTGGTGCAAGTGAACTGTTTTCAAATACGCAATCATATTCCACCTGCTCTTCTAATGATGATTTTGTTTCTTTTTCCAATTCCGATGAGAGAACACAAGCAGAATTAACGAATACTTTGGAAACTGTTACTTATACTAAGAAACTCCCAGCAATCGCCGTCAAAGAAATAGATCAATTTCAATTGCGGGATTATAGTAATTCCGATAAAGAGGCAATTATTTTAGACGAATCGACACCTCCTCCACCTTCACCAAAAAATTCAATTATACGGAAAAACTTTTCTCGATTGGAAAAGGAGGATATAAAAAACAACGATAGGAGATTTTCTTTTTCTTCTCAACAGTCTGATACTTTATTCAATTCTAAGAAAACAATGGAACTTTCAAAAGATACTACAATTATTAATAAGAAAAGTAGAACTAGTGTCGCTGGGTCAAATTCCTCTCAGAAAAGACAAGTCTCTTCATTTTATTACCTCAAAAACGTAGGAATAGAACCATTTATGCTAAATGGATATGGAACCGATACCCCCTGAAAGTGGTCAATTCTTAAACATCTCAATGTTATATTTAAAATCTTTTGTAAAACACATACTTTTATACCAATTATATATAAATTATATAACTTTAGTTGTATTATAAATTCTAGTATCTACATACCCAATCTAGCCATTTTAAATCTACTGATACGCTCGCTACCCTCTGGTCGTACAAATTCTTTCTCCTTATCAGTTTCTTTAAATCCACCTTTATATTTATGAATCATATTAGATCTCATATTAGTGTAATCTAAAGCAACTTGAGTTGCAAGATTTTCATCACTCAATTCAATATCGAGTTGGTCATCAGGTATATCATTAGCTTCTAAAACATCATTCATGTCATTCTCAACAATATCCGATACAACCATTGGATTATCATCTTCTAAAATTTCTTCAATCTTGACATCTTCACCTTCCAATTTTTTATTGATTTCTGTAACTCTTTCATGTAGTTTAGAATTTTCAATATCTTCGACAACTTTGTTATGTTTTTCAAAATCAGCAAGTTCTTCAATAACATCTCCAGAAGTATGTATATCATCATCATATAATCCTAAAACATAGGCTTTTGCCATGGTATCCATATTCTCGGAAAGCATTTTATAGTCCAAAGTCGTGCCAACAATTTCTGTTTCTTTATTTGTTATCTCCTTCTTACTGTACACAGGAAAGTACGCAGTCGTACCATCATCCTCAGATTTAGAATTTCTTAAGTGTTTATTTTCTTCATCTGAGTTAAGTTCTTCGTTTCCCCTTATTTCAGAAGCTATAAATTCTGTCTCAGAAATATCATCATCGTCATCAAATAGACCATCTGACGCTTCATTCCTAACAATTTCATAATCTTCATCAGACAATGATTGTGGATTTACAGGTAAAGGATTAATATCAACTGGAGTTTCTATTTTATGAGTGCCTGGAAAAGTAGCTTTGCCTTTGTTTGCTATCAATGAATTCAAATTTTTCTTTAAAACTGGTATCGATTGAGAATTGCATTTCTGGATATTGTCTTTTTTCTCTATTAGGTCTGCCATATTTTGCAATTGCTCACGCACTTCAGAAGTAATATGTGTTTCCTGAAATTTTTTACCAATTTCCGCTGCTCTTGCTAATTTAAATTTAGATGGTACCTTTTTACCTGAAAGTTTGGTGAGATTTTCATTGTTTTCTAAATGTGACATAGTATCATCCAACTGTTTTCTTAAATATATGGAATCAATTTTCTTGAAGACATCATGATGCGCTAGTGTTTCTACAGGTGGATCAGATTCAACAATTTGTCTTTCAACAACATCTGATATAACTACATCTTTATTCTCCTCTTTTTTTATATCTCCTTTTTTCTCTTCAGATGAACTACAGGAAACTACTTCTCTACCACGTTTAAAAATAGAGGGAGACGATTCCTCACGTTTATTCTTTAAATCCTTGATTGCATTTTCTGCATTTGAAACACGTAGATCATCCCAAATATCTTCAACCTTTTTAACATCAACAGTGGAATTAAAACTGACAGTTTTCTTCAATTTTTTAACATTATTCTCAACTTTTGGTAAAGTCTCAACCCGGGTGATTTCTTCTACAATTTTCGGTTTCTCAACAGCAGAATCAACCTCATGAACTACGGCCTCATTAGTTTCTTTCGATGTTGACTTTTGTTTTCTGAGATTCATTATTTCTTGTGCAAAACGGTTTTGAACCTTGCCTCCAAACATATTTGTAAAAACTCTTTTCTGAATGTCATCATCATCATCATCATCTTCATCATTGTGATCATCATCGCTATCAGCATCTATCTCAGGCCATTCAAAATCATCACTTATTTCTATATCAATCTCTTTTTCTTCGTCATGTTCTTGTTGGTTGAGTTCATCAGCTATTAACTCCAAGGTGTATATATCATTTGTGTATACATTATTTTCAATTTCTATATTATTTAAAGAGGACGGAGCCCTATCAGAGTCATCATTTAATGGTATTTTGGAAATGTTTTCGTTGATTCTAGATCCGTCTAATTTCTCCACATCTTTTACATTTTCTTGCATACCATTATCGCCAGCTATTTCTGTGACCTTTGGTAAAGAAAACCCCATATCTTCAAATAATTCAGTTAACTGATCTTCATCAATTTCTTCCTTTTCATTTTCAGGTTCATCAATTACCAGATCACTTGAAATATCGGTGTGATCATTTTCATCAGTTGGTTTCATCTGAGGAATTCTGGACATGGAACTTTTAATAATATTTCCATCTTCATCAATTTCTTCTCTTATAACAAATGGAAGAAAATTGGCACTATTTGGATTATCGGAATCTTCAAGAACAGTATTATTAGATTCTGATTGTTTCTTATAAATTCCACCTTTTTTTTCCTGTTTTTCCTGTTTTTCCCGTTTTTCCAATTGTGGTTCAACAGCAATTTGTGTTGCTGACTTTTCAATTGATTTTTTTTGGTTTTCTGCATTTGTGTGTTCTGAATTTTGAAACAAGGCTTTTAGTTGTGTTTCCGACGATTGATATGGTTTAACATCAGTGCATATGATATTATCATCGTCATCCAATTCTTCTCTAATTTCCATTATTGGCAAATCAACATCATCAGTGTCTTTAGTTTGAACTTTTTTCACTTCTTCTTTATTGTGAACAACAGGAGTGGACAAACATTTTATAGAATCTACAGATTTTAATGCATTAAATAAACTTATAAGTTTTTCTTTTGATTGGTTTCGGGATGAAATATCCGCCTTAATTTCTTTAATTTTCTGCTCTAAATCTTTAACTTTCTTTTCAATTTTATTAATTTCATTATTTGATTCATTTTGAAATATTTTAGCCGATAATTTTAATTCAGGTTCATCTAGCGTTTGATTTTGGAAGTTCTTAAGTGAGTGAAGTAAGTCAATGTATTGAATATACTCAAACTCATAGAATCTAAGAACCCCTGCCAGATTCATCAATATTCCATCTATTATGAATAACTCCTTCTCCATAGTACTATATTTGTATGTATAACCTCAAATGATGGAAGCCAAGAAGTAATCGCAACCTATTTAATTAATTAATCATATACAGTAAACTTAACCGAAAAGAAAGTGCAACGGCAAAATATTTTTTCCAGAAAATTTTATTGCACCTCAAATCTGAAATATAAAAATATACGTCGACAAGACCAACTTGGTGTTTCTTCTTATCCTTTTATTAAGAACATGTGTAAAGAAAACAGTGTGGATACCATATAATATAAGAAAATGGCACCATATGGACAGGTTGTAATAGGTCCACCGGGATCGGGGAAATCCACATATTGCAATGGTATGAATCAGTTTTTGAATTCTATAGGACGGAACTCATTGATTATTAATTTAGACCCTGCAAATGATAGATTGCCATATGATTGTACTTTGGATATACGGGATGTTATAACTTTAGAAGAAATTATGACCGATGAACAGCTAGGACCGAACGGTGGGTTAATGCATTGCTTAGAAATATTTGAAGAAAGTATAGATTTTTTCCTGGACAAAATACGTGAATTAATCAAGTTAAGCTTAGATGGTCAATCAACTTATGTAATTTTTGATTGTCCTGGACAAACAGAACTTTTTACAAATAGTCCTGTCTTTAAATCAATTTTGGGAAAGCTAGTTAAAGAACTGGATTTCCGTTTGTGTGTAGTATCATTGATCGATTCAATGAATTTGACTATACCGTCACATTGGATTTCTTCTTTACTATTGACACTTCGCTCGATGCTACAGCTAGATTTACCACAAGTCAATGTAATATCTAAAATTGACTTACTCAATGGATATGTACAAAGTGAAAGGTTAAGCAAAATTGAACAACAAAAAAGGAAACTCCAACTTGATAATAGTGAATCAACAGAAGAAGAAACAAACGAAAAAGGCGGTTTGCCATTTAAATTACAATATTATACTGATGTTGAAGATCTACATTATTTGATACCATATATTAAAAGGGAAAATAACCAGAGGTCACATGCATGGTTTAATGAAAAATATTCGAAGTTAACGGAATCTATTGCCGATTTAATCGAAGACTTTGGATTACTTTCATACAATGTCTTAGCCATTGAGGATAAAACTTCTATGATTAATTTATTGTCGTTGATAGATAAAGCCAATGGTTATTGTTTTGGTACAAATGAACTAGGCGGTGATTCTATATGGACAGATGCTGTTAGACAATCAGGTATGGGATTTATGGAAGATATTGATATTCAAGAACGATGGATCGAAGAAAAGGATAGATGGGATGCTTTGGAAGAAGAGAAACGTAAAGAGTTGTTAGACTATTATGAGAAACATGAAAAATCATTTGACCCTGAAACTGAATGGGAAGAAGCCTTAAAAGATTGGGAAAGGAACAATAAAAAATCTTTTGCTAAATAGAATTGTATAAACTATAAACTTTATAAAATAAAAAAATCAAATTTTTATAATAAAAAGGTAATATATATGATGTATAAAGGCCTACAGTATACAGCTTAATCTAAACTATCAGCCTCCAATAGTAACCGGTTTATAACATCATTTGTATCACCATCACAAATACTTTTTAAATCATCCTTTATCTCCTCGATTTTAGAATCAACCATTGGTATAAGATCTTCTAGCTCACGTAGAATAGTTTCTTCATTAGAGAAATTCAAACCAGACGATTCATTGGCGGGCTGTCCCTTCAACTGTTGGATCTCAGTCTTTTTGGTTTTTATTTCGTTTAAATATGATTTTCTATCACGTAAAAGTTTTGCTAATGCAATGACCTTTATTTCCTTATCAGTAGGTGCCATGTTTTACTTAGGGTCAAGTGCCCGTTTTTATCTTGTTTACTAAAACTTTGAAATTGTAAAAGGCTCCGTGGAGTCCAGCGGCATATGCTTTTAAACTAGTCAGACATCTTTTGCAAAATGCGCAGACAGCCGACAAAAATAGCCGAGTAGACTGGACGTATTATTTGTAAAGTCGGGTTAAATATATAGAGAGATCTATCAATACTAAATTTATGTTACAAGTTACATAAAGCAGAATGTCATAGATGCAACTAATTTTTTAATCATCATCTTTTAAGGGTGATACCTCACGGGCATCAGTCATTTCTACATCACTAACAGAATCATTACTACATCTATCAATAAATTTCTCTTCAGCTTTGCCTGTATCAACCTCGGGAGTTATATGATGACGGTTCCCTTCACGTTTTCCTTTAATGCCACTTGAAACTTTAAATGCATCTAATGAATCGGCCCACCCATATCTATTGTTGACACTTTCAAAGGTATTATTTAAATTTGCATATTGGTAAATGTGTTTATGAGCTTGGGTTAAGTCCCCAGGTATGGTAGATCCTTTTGTATTGTGGTATAGTAATTCTTTTATTTGATTGTAAGGTATTTTCTTTCCATCCACTTCTTTTTTAGGTATGTTTTTGAACCTTGGGTGTGGAAGAACAATTTTTTGGACAGAATTGACATTATAATTTACCGGAGAGGTTCTGAAAAAGTTATCAAAATAAGCTTTTGGTATCATTATCATGCCTTCGGGAGTTTGTTGTTGATAATGAACAGAATTACTCATTGGTGTCAATGGTGTTGAACTTCCATTTTTAACAACATCAAATGTATCCGAAGCTAATGTATTGGAACTACTATTTACCTCAGGCAGTCTTAAAGGTTTCTCAACTTGGTATGCTTCTTTCCTGATCCAATTAAACAGCTTTTGGTCATTGATTTTATCAATCTCTGAATAGAAACTCTCAATGCATTCTATGTATGGAATTTCTTCTTTATATTCGCTAGCTGTATTTAATAATTGACGAAGGCACAAAGGAATGTAAGTATCATAATGTTTTGAAAAATTGGAAATACAAACCGGATATTGTAAAGATTTATCTTCATCGATATATGGTTTATTATATTTAGAGGAAAGTATTTGATATTTACTATGGGTTTGGTTAAATTGTTTCACAACTTGATCGAATAACTGTTTACATTTATTCTCGTCATTTAACTGAGGAAATTCGTCTTTACAATCCCGAGAGGCTAATTTCAAAATATCATTAAAAACTTTTTGCATCAGTAAATTTTGAATTTTGTTATCTGTTTTTAACTCTCCATATATTAAAGATAGAACACCAAATGTCACAAAAGCTAAAATATTTTTCCATATATAACTCTTTATTGTTGGTTTTACCTCATTCTGAAGTATGCTACATGGGAAAACACCTTGAGAAAGCAATGTTTGACTCAAATTAGTTAAAGTTGATCCTAATTGATCTAAACCGGATAGTGCCTCTAGTTCCATTTTATTTGGTTTCAAAGACCCCGAACCTATCATTACAGCAACTTTATTCCCTATATGATTAAACACAGTTTTTCTATCATATGCAACGACAGTTATCAGGACATCTGAGAATAAACTCAAAACTAAATTATTAGGAAATACTGTTGATAATTTATCTTGGAGCCCAGTTGCATACGAAGAATCAACAAGTATTATTGTATCATTATCAATAATCCTTGCAATAGATTTAGCCGATTGAATCAATTTTTCAATGCTATTAACAGCTAATAAAACAAAATTAATTTGGTATTTACAATTCAATAAATCATCTTTGTTTGCGTACAAAGCTTTAGGAGAATAATCACCATTGCTGAACTTTTTTGAAGTCCAGTAAACAGTTGTATTATTTGAATTAAGAATTTTAGAATCAGCAATTATTATCCGACAATGTGCCTCTGCCAAACGCCATGAAATAAATGTACATGTTGGTGAATCACCATCTAATAAATGTTAATGTTAAACTTATAAAAAGTTAGTGCCACATTCTTAATGCTATCCCATTTTAAGATGTCTAATATTATCAGGTAGTACGTACAACATAATATCGTGTATTGGTTGGACATGCTTTCAATTTGTTATACTCCTAGATATCACTTAATCTCTGAAGTTAGAAGAAACGTCGATGATAAGAGACAAGAGGGCAACCATGCTGTGCAAAGCAAATGAAAGGGGAGAAGGGAATTCTTCGCATCCGACGGTCGGCAGAAGAAAGCATGGCGGCTCAGCGTTACCCTTACCTTGTTTTTTATGTACATGTTATTCCTGGTATTATTATAGAAACTTATAGACATGATATATACATGGAACTAAATGTTCAATACTTGAACTTTTTGTCTTTCATCTTTTGTGTTTCCTTTGGCTTAGTGAGGAACTCATAGGCGTCAATCTTGGCCATTCTGAGAAAGTTAGATTCGATATCTTCATCTCCACTCTCTAGTGCTTCTTTGTATTCTTTTTTGATCTTACGTTTTAACCTTGTGGCATCTTTTTTCTTCTTCTTTCTTAAATTTTCTCTCTTAGTTTCAATTTTGTCAAAGTAAAACGTATTTTCTTTATTGGATTGATTAGCGGATTTGTTCCCTAATGGCCAAAGATCTCCCATATTAGATTTTCTGGCGTCATGATATTCCTGTTTACCAACGGATTTTGAAATGTGCCATTTCTCCACATGACCTGAAGGTGCACAAAGATCCATAATGACAAAACCTTTCTTTTTTAATGGTGGGGCAAGTATTCTTGGATATTCCCCTCTATTTTGAGCTCTATATCCGATTTCTCGAGACACATCATTTTCTGCTCTTTTAAGCCTTTCATTTTCCAACTTGGTTGCATCTTGGCTCGACCTTTCCAAAATGAGATAAGAAAAACTAGCGGTTTCATAATCATTACCATTTTCTCTACCTCTTCCAGCTTTTGCTAAACTACTTATTCCCACTCCACTATTTGGCGCCGTCCATTTAACTGCCAATTTTTTACCTCTTTTCAGTTCCATCAAATAATCAGGCCTATGAACTTTGACGTTGAAACTGCAAAATTTTAACTTTTTTCCTATTTGGCCATATAAGTAAACTTGTGGGTCAAAAAATTGTAATGGACATGCACCATGGTGAGAACATGGAGCAATAACAGACAAATGAATAGGTTCTTCGGCTTGATCTTCTTTATTAGCTGATTCTTCATCTTCAATAATATCAAAGTTTTCTAATAGTTCAGGCTCGATATTCTTCATGGCAAGCGCCTTTTCTTCCGGCAATAGCTTTGATAATCTCAGTTGTTCCCTTGTGGATAGCATTTTTGCTGAACTTTTGAATGGTCTGGGAAATTTCTTGACTTCACCAGGGTATTTTTCTGGTCTCAATATTACTTGCCTAGCTCTTGTTATTATTTCCGATCCTAATGGTGTGCCCCTTTCTATTAATACCAATCGACCACCTGAATTCAACCTTCTTACATACTCTTCTAATCTGGCATCCACTTCAAATGGAAAATTTTCAAGTGCTTTTAAAAGTTGGTAAGATACAATTATAAGGTCATATTTAGTTTCTTTCGGGCGTAATTTATTCAAAATGACGGTCTTTACTTTTAAAGTTTTGGTTTTGACTTTCCCGATGTATTCTTCAGTATAATCACTCAAACATGAATCTTCAGAGATAGCCCCATTGTTGCCGCAATTATCACTTTTCTTATTTTTAAGTACCTCATCGGCATGGGACTCCACACTCGTACTTCTCGGAAAATTTTCATTCACTTGTCTACTCAAAAGCATCTTTGATTTTCTTGCCATATGGAAATCACCAAAAACAACAGAGTCTTTAACACTCGGGTTCCAGTTATCACCCATTATTTCATTCAATGCTAACATAGAGATAGATGGTCCGACTCCTACATCCAATATACTCTGAACCTCCTTTTCCATTGATTCTTTGCCAACTCTTTTCACAAATTCGTCTAATACTTGATAAGAGACGGCATAATCCTGAGCAAAAGACGCAGCAATGGAAACATCTGCAGCCAGCTCTGTATCGCATGGTTTTCTAAGACCAGATTCATTTATACTAGTATACCAGTCTACGACATGCTCCTTTAACGCTTTCGGTTCATATTGAAATAAAATATTATTCTGTATCACTTTTGATATTGCATCTGGAATAATAATTTGTTTCTGGTTAACACGACCCCATAAGGTTTCTTTGTTTAACCTTGCATCTTTGGATGTTGCACCCTCTAACAATTCACCTGTGTGCGGGTCACGATATCTTGGATCAACTCCTTCTAACGCTTCTTGTGGTGTAACAACTCTGGTATTATGCAAGGGATCTCTATCAAAATGGACCTCTTGAACAAGCTGTCCAAAAGTTTCCCCAGAAGATCTGAATGCAAAGTTCAACTGAGTTGCATCAGGTGAAATAGGGTTTTCATTTGGATATATAACGTCTGGATCTTCAATAGTGACTCTCTGTTTTGTATTTTGTGATTTATATCTTTTGAACAAACTTATCAGAGGATCGGGACGTTCCTTTTTATATATTTGTATTGATCTTAACATCGTGATATACTCAAAATACTTTGCTGTTTTGTATATAAAGAATGTTACGGTACCTTACCTTGAAAGTTCATTGGAAAAATGAAACAAAAAGATAAAGCGACAAAATTTTTGCAAGTGGCAACCGAAAAAACATGTTGCGCACAGCCTGAGATCAACAAGGTGGCTATAGGTTGTGTGGCGTATATTATAAACACATTATACTTCAACTTCTTTTAACACGGCCTCATATCAAACAAAAAACTTGAAATGACATGGATTATCAACAAGATGAACAGCGTGAGCAGTATAAGTGGATCCGTAAGGTAAAATTTGTCAAAAGAACCAAGAAAGTGATTCAAAAGGGTACTGAACTAGACAAGAAAGAAAATTTTGGTTTTTATTCAACCGGCGATGATGTCGACGTAGATACAACCATACATCTGAAAAATAAAACCAAATCAAAAAGATTGACTTTCAAAAATAAGAAAAAACCTAAAATTGCAGTAGCAAAGGAAAAAGTAGAAACCATACCCTTAGAACAAACTATCCCATTTTGTTGTCTAAATTACAGTGAAACAGATAAAAACCCATCAAAGCGTCCCCTCCAAATATATGAATATGGATGTAACAGAAATGTATATAAATTTTTAGCTTTTAGTGAAGGTTCAATACCCAAATCAGATACGGAAAAAGAAGATTTTTTCAGCGATTCTAGCAATGAACAGAGCAGTTATAAATCAGAGGAAGAACCCGATTTATATAACTTCAATGACATTTACAATTATAAAATTTATAATTTAAAATGGAAAGAAATAATAAATCTAGGTGTTATTTATGAGTTATTTTTACCGGTATACTCGAATTCTTTTAAAGATGTAAATAAGCAAAATGTTATGAGATTTTTGAAAACCAAACATAAATTGAGATATGAACGGTTAAAATGGCACCCGGATAAAATGAAACCCTTACTTTTTAAAAATGGTTTGTGGAATGAGCACACTGAACGTATTGTGACCCATGTATTCCAAGTTATCAATGATTTATACCAAAATATATAGTCTTGTACTATCTAATTGCTGTTAACAGTTGTTCAAATTTACTCTAAAATACACAGAAACGAATTTAATATTTTTTATTGGTATTTCTAATTGGTTGAGTCCGTTGGGGTGGGTGCTACGCTATCGATTTTTGGAGTTTCAGATACTGCATCAAGAGTCGTTATGTTTTGCTTGGACTCTGCAGGGGTCTCGGGGGTCAACGTTTCCACCACTTCTTCCCCAACTTCTTCTTCATCCATATCATCATCTATATCTTCATCTTCAAGTTCTTCATTCTCCAATTCTTCTTCATCTGCTTCTTCTAGCTCTTCAAGATCCTCTTCACCTTCTTCATCTGCATCATCCACGGGTGTCGCTATTTTTTGCTTTTTGAGTTCGGGTATATCGTCATCATTAATTGTATTTTGTCTTTTAGCAAATTCTATAATTTCAGGTTTTGCAGAATTCTCTTTACCTACATCAGGCTCTGCACCATCTTCATTTTCGTTTTCATCTTCATCGCCATCTTCATCTTCATCATCTTCATCGTCGTCTTCATCGGCACCCATATCAATAATATCCTCACCATTTTCATCAACATTTTCTGGTTCCGGAGGATATTCATCAACATCACCTTCATTGTCCCAAACAATATTAAATCTAGTAACTCTCGGTTTTTCTGCTAGTATATTCCTAACGATATGATCAACCTGCACTTTAGTTGGAGGATTTTCCCGTAATTCTTCAGAATCATATTCATTATTAACATAATAACCAACTCTAACAAACTCTCTTTCTTTATACGAACAACTTAGTAAAATAACAGTAACACTTACTAATTCACTAGCCGGAATTAATTCTGGAGACGGAGCATCTGCAGTAAGGATAAACTTGTTTATTCCCACAGGAATAGGTCCAACTAAAAGCGAATCTAACTCTTGATCATGCTCTAAAGATCTAGAAGAACCAACATAGGTCAATTTCCATTCAAGATCGTCTTTCAATTGTTCTAAACATTCAAAAGTAATTTCAAATTCGTACGGATCTGTAAATTTGGCAGGGTTGTTTAATACCTTTATTCCTAAAAGCGATACAATGGACATGTTTTATTATTAACGAACAAGCACCTGTATAGGTATATATATATATAGAAGCAGAGAAGCGTCCAGGCAATAGATGAACCCTTCACGATACTAATATTTTCACAGGCAGCAAACACCAAAAATGAAAAATCAAAAGCTTCAAACTTACGCGTTGGCGCCAATTTTTTTGTTGCTGATGTCAGCAAGAGCGTCGATCGACGTATGGCTCAAAGGGCCATATTGATGTTTTGCCTCTTTAGGAAGTTTAACCTTGATTTTGCCCAATAAGGAGATTTCCACATTTGAGGCCAATTGTCACCCTATTGAAAACAATCAACCATCCACCATGACTTAAATTGAATGCATTTTTGCGATGTATACGCCGCAAACTTAAAAACCATTTGTCCTGTCAGATTTAGCGTATTTTAGTAACCGGCCAATTCATCCATTTATTTTTTGTTTCTTACAAGCAATAAAATATTATAGGTTTCAACTTTTAATACAAAAGTACGACAAAATATATTAACAATACTTCTCACCAACTGATATCTTCAGCAATCGTATTTTTTTGATTCTGGTAGCAAACTTTATTTCCGCTTAAAAGCCCTGCTTCCATTTTCGGTTAACTAATTGACCAGATATAAACTTTTTCTAAAACTTTAATCACAAATTTACAGTTTGAAACTTATTTACCAAAAAACGTTACACTTTGTTATTTTTGTCAATTTAAATCTCCCTAGTGTCATAGTGTTGAGAGATCTCCAGATAAAAACCTAGAAATTCGTTTTATATATATAAACGTGCAGATAAATAATTTGTTGTGATCTATTCATTATTATACGCCAAAAATCTTTTATTTTTATTAGTTGAGAAATGATGGCAACAACACCATATCCACATGATAGTGAAAAATTTCAATTTCTACATCGCCATACTCACTCTCAACCGATTCATACACCATTACAAATACAGCAACATCCAAACCAACAGAACGTTAATTCTCATATAAATAGTTCACAGTTTAATCTGAATCATTCTACGCAATTGCCATATCCTATTTATACAAATTCGTTAAACAGTGACATCAATACTTTATCTAATTTTAATACGATACATAACAATAATTCAATATTACCCCCCATTCCACCTCTTGTTACTAAACAAAACCCTTACAAGTCTAATAACCCTTGTAAAATGGAAACTCCGCCATATTTAGGCATGGAAAAGGTACCAGATAGTTTTTTACCTGGCCCAGTTCCCGTATCTTCAGTGGGTAAGATTTTTAAGTCTTTATTCGGTTCTGAAATATCAGAATGGACATATTCCGAGGAATCTTTACGAAAAGCTTTAGATTTACGTATTGCTCAAGAAAACACCAAACAAGAATACTATCGATTGGAAAGGATAAATAAAATAATAGAGGTAATGAAACTTGCTGCAATTTCAAAAATTCCTGGTCATATGATACCTTCCCTATTTGACTATCAAAATTTGCAAAATTTGAACCCAAATCAAAATTCAAATCCAACTGAATCTTTCTCAACTAGTCAAGAATTTCCTCCTGAATTTCCGGCTTCTCCCTCAAATTCATTATCTCCATCACCTGCTTTGCCATCACCCAAAAAACACTCTAGAGGCCATACAATCTCAGATTTGTCAGAAATCGATACCAAACAATTTGATAATACACAGCAATCGTCTGGTCCTAAAAGAAATGAAATTAACCTGCGGAATAGTCATTTTAAAAAGCATGCAAATAATATGAAAAATTTTAAATTTGGATTGGGGTCAACTTTTAAAACCCCGATAAATAAAAAAAGAACTTCATTACCGCCTAAACATCAATTTTCTCCTTCAAGAATTGGAGCCCATGCAATTTCCTCTTTACATAGGGATGGATTTAATAGAAAGTCCATAGACATTTCAAGCTTACGACATGGCTCAAATCATATCAGAACATTATCATTACCGGCTAGTGTGTCTATCCCCGAACAAAAAACAGTGGATTTCCATTCGTATTACTCTTCAACAAAGCCTAAAACCCAGAAGAATATAAATGAAATAATTATCCCAGATTTATCATCTCTAGCCGAACAAACGGTTACGACTGCTAAAACTTCGAAGAGTTTAAAAGTCAAAAGTCAAGATGTCGAAAAAATATTGGATGACACTGAACAATTTAGCCGTTCCTTCTTGAAACGTAAGAAAGCCATCGGAGGTTCGCCACTTAAGGAGATGATATTGGGCTCCGATATTAATGATGAAACAGATGAGGAAGAATTTGATTTGCCACAGGACCCACATAAACCGACAGTAGTTATACCTCAAGAAATTGAGCCAAAGACGCCTTAATTGATTAATCGTTTAATAAAAAAATAAATATACCTCAACTTCACATTATATCCCAATTCCAACTTCTATATTCCCTTTCACGTGTTAAATTTTTCAGAATTTTATTTCTGATTGTAACATTTAAACTTTTAGACTTAATAGTTATATAAATTTATAAAAAAATAAAGAAGAGTTTATAATTAAGCCGTGAATCTCATATAAGCATCATCAGCTAAATCTTCAACATCAACTAGATTTAAAAAGGTGAAAGTGTCCTCATCATCACCGTTATCATATGGCATCCCTGTGCTAGTATTTTCATTTTCATTATTAGTTTTTTCGGCAACTATTTTTTCAAAAACAATATCTTTCTTATCCAAGTTTCCAATTTCTTTTCTCAACGCGTGTGCAAGATTTCTTAAAACAATATCATTACAGCCATCATCTCTTAACACCCAAGCACATAAATCATCGAATAAAATTTTACAGTAAACATAATAGATATCATGTTTCCTAAATAATTCTCGAATAGCCAGCAACGTTTTCAAAACCGCACGCTTACCGCATCTTAAAATCCAGTATACATCCATCCACGACTTTTTTACCATATCATAATGTCTATATAAGGGATAATCCAAAGCACGTCTAGCCATAGTAATTAGAATAATACGAATCATATTTTTCTCTGTATCATTATTACTTTGAATTAGTTGAGAATCAAGACAGCTTATCTGTGGTGTTAGTTTCCCAATGGTCCATGCTGATTCGATAGTCGTTTCACCTTGAAATGACCTTATCTCATAACTATAGGAAAATAAAAGACACAAAATGGTATAATAGAGTGAACGTGGATCATCTATGAAGTAACTCTTACGTGGTAAATTAACCATCAAGCCATTTTCTTCCTCTGTAAGTTCAATATTGACATGTTTTTTTGAACCACAGTTATTATATAACCTAGAGTACGGTGAAATAAAACTTAACGCAGATTTGATACCATCATCGGGTGCACTATCTTCATCATTTAAATATTTAGCTGTAATGTAATCATTTGCATAATATTCCATATCAAATTTGATATTTTCCTTTATTAATCTTTCCATAATTCTGTCATCTGGTTGTAAATGATCTGGATCACTTAATTCATTAATATCATTACCATTGGCAATAGATGGAGTAAGATATTCACTATATTGGTTGTTAAATCCGTATTTAACGACCGCCGTTAGATCCGTCAACGGTGCTGGCATTACTTGTGGTATCTCCCAGTCATAATGCAGTGCTTCTTTTTCCAATTTTGAAATATCATCAATAGAAGAGTTTGTAATATGCTGAGGTTCTTGTAGTTCCGTTTCTTCTATTAAAAATCCAGAGCTGCCCTCTTTCTCTGGATCAATTTTAGTTTTTGAGGGTTCGTTTAACCTGGCTAAAAGTTTAGCCCTAAGGTCCAAATCTGGGAAAAATTCACCATTGTTTAACTTAGGTACTCGTATTTTTATGCATTCTTCCTTTGGAACAAATTCGGATGTGGCATCTTCATTTTCAATTAACATCCTTGGAAATCTCAATCGTAGATAATAAGGAGGCAAAGCAAAAACGAAAACATTGTCGTTCACAACCATTTCAATTGCTGCTGCAGAAAATCTAATATTAGAAACATAAATTTTGATATAAACAAAGTTATCATCTTGGTTCAGTTCAAATCTTGGTGTTATCATTTCTGCTGTGTATAAATACCACTCTGCAACCTTACATGAGCAAAAAATATCATCTTACAACGATAGTATAAGATGTACTTAACATTGACGACTAGGTAAAGCGTAAAGCAATATAAAAATTATTCTATAATAATACATAATGCGTATTAAAATTTTTTCAAGGCGCATCCTACCAAAACTTTGAAAAATGTGATAGATTCATCTTGACCAATTTAATCTATCTAAACCTACTTCTGAAAAAAACGGTTTGCCACTTAACATTAGTAATAGATAATATTGAGATGTCAGAAGTTCCATCCAAATCAAGAAGAAGCAAATTTGGGGGTACAAAAGCGGCAAGTGTTCACTCAAATGACAAATCTACTTTAAGTACTGCGGTACCAGCATCTAACTCTGTTGTACGTGCTAGAAAGTCTCGAGTAGTCTCTAGACTTATGAATCAAATTCCAGAAGAGATTCTCAATAATGAACAACTTAATGAAGCAATCAAACTTTTACCTTCAAATTATAATTTTGAAATACACAAAACTGTACATAATATAAAACAAAGAAACGCCAAACGGGTATGTCTACAAATGCCAGAAGGTCTTTTAATATATGCACCTATAATTGCTGATATATTAGGTGAATTTTGTTCTTGTGAAACTTTAATTATGGGTGATGTCAGTTACGGGGCATGTTGTATAGATGACTACACTGCGAGAGCTCTTGACTGTGATTTTATTGTTCATTATGCACATTCATGTTTAGTGCCCATTGACGTTACCCTTATTAAAGTCATGTATGTGTTTGTTACTATTGCAATAGATGAAACACATTTGCTAAATACAATCAGATTAAACTTTGATCAAGGAACTAGATTGGCATTATTTGGGACAATTCAGTTCAATCCGTCGATCCATAGCGTGCGTTCTAAACTTAGTGATGAATCAACAGGCAAACTAATTTATTGTTACACTCCGCAGATAAGACCTTTATCCAAAGGTGAAGTGTTAGGATGCACTAGTGCACACCTAGAAGCAGACCAATTTGATGCTATGATTTACATAGGAGATGGTAGATTTCATTTAGAATCAGCAATGATTCATAATCCTAAGATACCTGCTTATAGGTATGACCCATATTCCAGAAAATTTACCAGGGAAGGTTATGATAAAAGGCAAATGGTGGAAGTTCGTCAAGATGCAGTGAATACAGCCAGAAGTGCCAAGAAGTTTGGTATAATTTTGGGTGCCTTGGGCAGACAAGGCAATAATTCAACCGTTGACCAAATGGAAGAGAAACTTAAAGCTAACGGTAAAACAGTAGTTAAAATTATTTTAAGTGAAATATTCCCTCAGAAAGTTGCGATGTTTGATGACATTGATGCATTTGTTCAAGTCGCCTGCCCAAGGTTAAGTATTGATTGGGGGTATGCGTTCGATAAGCCACTATTAACACCATACGAAACAATGGTATTATTAAATGAGGATAAACCTTTCAGTGAAGAATTTTATCCAATGGATTACTATGAAAGTAAAGGTTATGGTAGGGGAGAAAAACCTATTAGAAATATATAATAAAAGTAAAGGTGCATTTATAAAAGATGTTATACATTAAAATTCTTGATGTTCTTGATAATATTCGTCTATACCAAGTAATGTAGCGATGGTCATCTCATCCCATTGGAAAACTTTAATACTGTTCCCTTCGTTATCTTTCAGGTATTCATTGAGGATCATACCAAGCTGTCTGTAAAATTTGATAAAATCCATTGATGATTCGAAAAATACTTTGTTAAATAAGGTCGGTGACATTAAACTGTTTAACTCATTTTGATTGATATAACTCGAAAAGAAAGCTTCCAACTTTTGATTTGCAATTTGGAAAGTTTCTAAGCAGAACAATTTATTTTCTAAAATTGGTTGATAAAAAGATACATCAAAGTATTCATCATCTAACTTGAAAATCATGTTGACCAAGTTATAGATATTATACAATCCGGAATTCTTCAATAAACCGGTGAATTCTAGTTCAATTAATTTATCAGTATTATTGGTTATTATGGTATTCAAATATTCCGCCTTGGTAGACAATACAGGGTTGATCTCAGCTTTGTTATACATATAATCAATACAATTCAATTCCCAAATTAGTTTTTCCTTTTCAGATACAGAGGACTCTTTTTCAATCTTCTTCAACAACTGTATTGGCCTATTCACTAACAATTCCAGCATTTCATGCCACTGTGAATCATCTAATCCAAGTATATGACCACCATCTAAGGTAGAGCCCGAAGCCGAGCTGTCAAATAACTCGTCAATGAATCCATACCAACCAACCACCCAATCCGGTAATACATTACCTTGTTCCTCAGTGTTTAATCCTTCTTCAGCGGCTTCTACTTCTAGATTTTTCAGTTTAAGTTTGATTAAAAAGAAAGACCGTTCTTGTATTTCTGTTTCGAGTTCTTGAATTGTGACCATTATATTTTCTTTTTGTATTTTATCATTACCGATAAATTTTTCGGGATTTAATAATTTTGAGAACATACCACCGTATAATTGTAACAAATCATATGAACCAACTAAAGTTTGTAGTTTCCCCTCCTGATTTAAAACACCTTCAACTGCACTTTTTAAAGGCTTGTTCAATCCTGATATTATAGTAATAACCACATTGTCAACCATATCTTCCAATTCATTATTCTCCTCATTAGATACAAAATCAAATGTTAAAAAGGACCGAGCATTTTCCATCTCATTAACCAGTAAACTATGAATATATGCCAATGAATCAGATAAAAATTTAATTGTATCATAAGAAGAAAGAAATAATTGTTTACTATACCTTCTAACATTATTGTTTTTACTAGAATTAGTTGATGCCACTTCTTCAGTATATCCCTTCAATTGATTGATAAACTCTGTTGAAATTAAACGACGACGCGACTCAACCATGGAAGACATGATGGCATCAAAACTATTTCTATTATTATGCCAGATATAAATTAAACAGTTTTGGAATGTTGATACATCTACTTTTTTAACATTACTAAGGTTGGGACTACTTCCAGAATAAACATAATCGATATTATTTTGAACATAAGAATCAATTCTATCAATAACTGTCAACAAAAACTCTCCCATTTGTTTCATAATATTCATACCAAGTTTTTCATTTTCCATTCCTAGCAAAACATCGCAATTATTTTGTATATTCTTAATTTTTTCTACGATATTGAAAAATTCAGTACCTGTTGTCTGTTCGTTCAAATCTGCAAATCTTATAACATGTTCTTCATATTGTGTTATAGTAAATGTGGATTTAAATGCCAATAAAATATTTTTCTTCAGGTCCAATATTTTTTTCTGCTGATCAAAAGATGTAATATCAGTTTTCAAATCAGTTAAACTACCAGTGGCTTTTTCTAATGAGTTAGCTAAATCTGTATACTCTTGAGTAATTACTTTTAAATTAGGTCTAACAGAATCTATCGATTTAATTATTTTTTGAAATGTTCGCAGCTGAGAAGAATATTGATAGAGTAAGTCTTCTTCGATTAAACCTCTCAAATTTCTACGTGCTAAATTACCCGCCTGTCCTGTTGCTGCCAAATTTTTTAAATTATCAAATTTATTTAGTGAATTTTTATTTGGAGTTAAACCATTTTGGTTATTTTTATTTGAATTTTCAAGTGAAATTTCATATTGTATTCTACGTTCTAAAATTCCAAGGGAGTGCCTTGTTGAAGTATCATAACCATCGGAACTTTCTAAAACTTGGGAAAGTTTTTCAACTAATGATTTACCATCAAATCCAGAATTATACAGAAAAATATCTGTTAAATCATCGTTATCTATGATTACCTTACCATTAATGTTAGGTTCAGTTGATGAATTGTTTAGAGGGTTATAATCAAATCCCAAAGAATCCAACAAATCAATTGATATTTTTGCCCTTTTTATACTTTGTGCATTTTGTGATAGATTCAATGTAGTTGCTGTTTTTTCATCTCTGGATTCTTTGTTTGAACCTCTACCAATGTCCAGTAAGGATAATGATTTCAATTTTTTGGAAAAATCCGCTGTTGACAACGAACGAAGTGTGGAAGAAACACCAGAGGATGCGCTTTTCCGTGGACTTGAATTGGTAGATGCAGACCCAAAAGCTTCTAAGTAATCAAACTCCATTATCTTTTACGCTTGAAAAGATTGAAAATTGATCGAATGGATGTTTTGATAAACGAAAGTGAACTTTCAGAGCATCGAGCTTGAAGTATACAAACAAGTGGTGAAGAAGACACTTTCAATTTTCGCACTCGCCAGTAATCGGCATTTCGTAAAGACATTTGTTACCGATTATAGAGTACAGAAACCTGGCAATCTTTGTTTTATCGTAACGTCTCTATGTTGGAGGAATTGACATTTTTCCGGACTCACTTCTACTAATAATAAAAATAAATCAATAAATTGCCATGGTGTAATATATAAATATATCAAAGAACTTAAAGGGAGTACAAAAAGAAGAAACCTGGGTGCTAACTGCAAACACCCAGTCTTTAGCCTTTAGCCCCTTAAGCAGATGGGGCTGTGAATCCATTATTGGCGTATAAATTTTGACCAGTCATCCACTTACCATCTTTGACAATGAATTTAATAATTGGAACAATATCTTCAACTTCCGTTAATCTCCCACAAACAGCTTGGGTTTTGAAAAATTCGATTCTTTGTTTGTTTTCTTGACCATATAAAAATGGAGTGTCCATTGGACCAGGAGAGATACAATTGTAGGTAATCTTCTTTTTAGTTTCCTTGGAAGTTGTTTTGGTCATCCAATAGACGGCAGATTTAGCTGCTTGGTAAACAGAATAACCATCAGTGTATGCACCTAACAAAGAAGTTGTTAGCATAACAACTGCACCATTTTCAGCGACTTTACGTTCAGCTTCTCGTAAGAACAAGAAAGAAGCAGTAACATTTATGGAAAACATCTTATTATATTCATCCATTGAAATTTCAGCTAGATTTTTTCTTAAAACCATACCAACATTATTAATTGCATAATCAACCTTATTAAAAGATTTGATAGCTAGATCAAATAATTCAGTGGTCGCTGCTTCTTGAGAGAGATCACCTTGGTAAGTAACTGCTTTAACATTGTAATCTTTAACCAATTGATCAGCAAACTGTTTGGTTTCTTCGGCCGAAGAAGATGAATGATAATGAAGTAATATATCAGAACCTTCTTTTGCAAAAGCAAGTGCAGTTTGCTTACCCAAATTTTTGTTAGCACCTGTAATGATTGTTGATTTACCTGAGAACATTTTGTTTGTTTTGTGTGTTTCTATTTAATTTTACTCTTTAAATATATGAAAAATAATACAGAAGACATAAAGATTGTATGTTCTCATTTATATCAAAAGCAGCAAAAACCATGCCCCTTTTATACACTCCATGGGATATGCCCGTTTTCCGCAATATAAGTCCGGAGGGGGTCGTGTCAGGGCACAATATCTGCGGAGTTTAATTTTCTTGTGAACACCGCACAAACTGGAGACATCCCGTCCTCCGTGGCACCCCGTGCAGCAGAAAAGTCCGGCCTTCAGCTTTTAGTCAGCCTTCTACCTCTATTCTTTTTTCTTTGTTTTTTATCCTTTTATCAAATTTTTATGGTTCTACTTTAATTGCAAATTGATTAGATAAATAGGCGTGTTGAACAAACTGTCTTTCGTTGGAGTTTTATGCTTTTATTTGTTTGAACAGGTAGACAAGCTCAATCTTTCCCTATATATATGTAAATTGATTACTAGATGTTTAAACTTCTGCAGGTCAGCTAATTATTCTTTTGAAATCAAAACCGAGATCTATTAGTCGATTCTTCTAAATTTGGCAATAGTTGGGTAACACATTTGAGACATGATAGTTTAGCATAGAGCAGAAATTGAGTTACAAAGATACACCAAATTGATAGTATTTTTGAGATTGTATCAGCCACTAAATTTCAATTGTGAACAGTGAATTCAGAACAACCACCAATCGATGTGACTATATATATATATATATGAATAAATGTTGTGTTCCAAAATTAGTGTTTGCTGTTTACTATGAAAAGTTACTGACTCATATAATCACTTTAATAACACTGTATATTCATTAATTTTCCTTAACTTCTTTTTGTATCATAGTTATTCTAAAATGTTGAAATTCTGCACATCGTCTTCAAAATAATTTTTCTCAACCTGAAAATTGCATAAACCGACAGATTCGACTTTCCTTTGTTTACTGTCGGATTGCAAATGGAATTAAAAAATTGGGGAATAAAATTCAAAGTTAATTGTTCAAAATTATTAATACAACAAATTTTAAAATTTGAGCAATTCATGTTCGATATTAAATTATAAAATGCATACTAGATACTAAATAAAGTGTTTAGTAAAGTCGAAAAAGGTATATGGTATATATATGTACAAACCAGTAAAAAGAATATAATGAAGTAATGAATAATAAAATAATTAACCCGAGAAACTACACTTAAGTGCCAAGAGGGTATCTCTATCAAAATCACTTGTGTTTTGTTTAGTATTCTGTTTTACCAGAAAAGGCATAATATTTTGTAAAGGAGGTAATATTATCGGTTGATTACCAGCCTTATTATTTTCATTACTTTTTATCGTTGAACTAATGTAGGAATTTTCATCAGATATGCTATTTGATCTTGATTCTGATAATATTATTGAAGAGAATGATGACTTGGGAGATGTATAAGTAGGTGTGATTGGGGTCGATACAAGTGAGGCCAATGAGGGTCTAGCAGAGGATGGTGCGCTAATTGATGAAAGCGATCCCGTTGGAGAAATCGAAGTGTTTCTTTTCTTAGCAATATGGCCCATTAAAATATCACCAACTTCTTCACTACTACTTATTGAAGTTGAAGCAGTTGTGGCAATCCTTGATACTGAAACTGACGATTCATCATCTGACATACTTTTCCTTTTTGGTCTGCTCGTGTAACTTGTTTGAGAATCTTCTTTTAGCAAACCATCGATTTCCAAAATTTTAAATCTTTCATCTAATGATGGTCTTTGATAATTTTCAATACTAACAGCATCGGTGCCCACATCGGAGTCGATGTAACTTACGATATGAAATTTCTCGTCACCCACAGAATAACTGAACGATTGTTTTAATAAACCATTATCTTTTTCATCAACGATATGACAAGTTGCAGACTTTGCTGGTTTCATTTCCTTATATGAGAGAAAAACACCAGATACTCTTGAAGCAGACCATTTACGACCATCCGTCCATCTTTTAATATTAGAGTTATGTTCATTCCAGATGAACACAGAACCCGATTTGATATAGGTTTGACGCTCATAAGAGGAAAATCTTTGGGTAATCAATGGAATTAAATTTTTTTTTGCAGCCTGAATCAAATAAAGTGCATCAATTTTTGTACAGAGAATTCCATTGTAAGATTCCATGGCTTGAGTGTTATATATTGAATTGTATGCGATTTTTGTTAACTAAAGAGGAGTAAAGATAGTGTTTAAAGGATAAGGGCAGGTGTAGCCTCAGGTAGGAAGGATGATTAGGAATAGGTATGGGAAATATGTCCATCTTATAGGTTAACTAGAGAAAGCCCCTGCACGTTTCACACCTCCTAGCACGAGCAATTTGTTTAATCAACCACTAACCACCCCGGTGTCTAATTTGCTCAAATGACTTCACCTCCGATATCCACACAATTTTAAACTCACGTTAAGCTTAAAAACTAAAAATTGCTCGTTGCTCGCCTTCCCAATGCGGAAACTGGGCTGTTATCGGACACATGTCACTTTGGAGCTTGGACTCGATAAGTTTAATTTTGCTCGTTTTTTTTGTCAGTCATCCCATTTGAAGGGCCTTCGACCTTTGATCATGGCTCGGTCTGACAAAATTTTCAAATTTCTTGTTTTTTACGCTTATCTACACTCTAATAAAGGCTATACAAGCTTTAATTCAGGGCGTTGTACACACTCAAAGAAAACACCAAGGAAAGAGAGCATTTATTTTCCATTCAATTCCCAAATTGGTAATAAACCTATTTTCTTGCGCACAATATCCTCTCATCATTCCAACGAATGTATTTTCCGCAAATTTCATTGGATGGTTCAATTCCTTCAACTACTAATCTACTATACACCTTACCAACAACCATCCCATCAAGCAATTCCCCATCTTCGTAAAGTTTAACAAATCTATTATAGCTTTTTTCCTCCATTCTATCCTTAAAATTTTCACGAATTTTTTCCTGCATTTTAGTATCAACAGTCCCAGGCGCAACACTCACACACTTCACTCTTGGATACATTTCATCATGTAGTTGCTTACAAAGCAAATTGATGGCTGCTTTAGATGATCCATATGCCAACCATCCGTCAATACCCCTAGTACTAGCTCCTGACGATACAAATATTAAATTAATTGGTGGAAGTTCATTATTTTTTTTAATACGTATTAAAACTTGATTTATGAACATAACAATACTGAAAAAATTGACATCAAATAACTTCTTCATACCTTGTATGTCATAATCTTCATCATATAAATGACCAACAGGTTCAATTGTTCCTGCATTAAATACAATTCCATCAATGTTACCAAATTTTTTTAAAATTTGTTCAATTGCTGAAACCATTCCCTCCTTTTTAGTAACATCACCCTCAATTATCATAACCCTTTGCTTATTCTTCTCACTTAACCCGTTGTAAAAATTAGTTAACAATACACGGTTTCTAGCAATCAATACAACATTAGCATTGTCATAATCAGCTAGAATATTTTTTACAATACAGTTACCTAATCCCTGTGATGCACCGGTCACAACTACCGTTTTGTTGTATTGATCCAATATCATATCAATGCTGTATGTCTAGCTACCAGTTACCGAATCCAAACTCCTGTATACTTTAAACGACAAATGCAACTCCGACAAAACATTTCCATCCTCACTATCAGCCGAGATAGAGTGTCAGCAGTTCGCTCTATACATATAAGCACCAACCAATAACCACTAATTGTCGCACTTCTCGGATTTCCCCTTTCAGACACCCCATATATTATAATGCTCACTTTCACTTCTCACTTCAAGTAAAAAAGAAACCCTCCTTTCTGTCCTGAGTGCTCAGCGCCTGACTCGACGACTCTCCACGTAAACGAGACTATACCACCCAGCCACATTTTTTTTCGCTACCCGTACCCCGTGCTGAGAAAAAAATTATATGGTAGAGGGTAATTTGTTACCCGAAGTTTAGGTTTTCAACATATATAGATATCTTTTCTTCTTTAACGCTTTTGCTCTGTTACTCTTTCTTCAAGCAATAAGACCTCTTCGAAGATCCACATATGGTTGTTAGATAGTATGTGGATTCAAAGCGAGGCCTAGAAAGATGCCGTCTTGTTCTCAAAATTAAGAGCTTGATTTTCCAGTTCTCCCTAAGAAAGTTTTCACCTATACTTTTGGTTTGGGATAGCAATTGCGATACATATAATATTGTAGAACAGTCTTTACATGTTTACTATGTTCTTAATACGTAAAATATTTTCCAGTCATTTTATATACAAATACACATCATCATAATGCTATCTAATCCAAATCCGAAGTTACCTTCAATTTCATCACACGATCTGGTTCCATACTATCAATAAAATCTTTTAACACAAGTGGTCGTAATGCAATTTCCTTTGTACTATGTTTTAATTCACCATTATTATCGATTAAATGTTGACGAACATATTCTCTAGTTGAATTAACTGCTGCATTACGACAAACTTCTTTCAAATCAGATCCACTTAATCCATCTGTAATATCAACAAGATCTTGTACACTACAGTCAATATTAATTTCTGATAACAACTTCTTTAAAATCTTACCACGTTGTTCAGCATTGGGTAACCCAATACTAAATCTTTTAGGCATACGTCTTAAAAACGCTGCATCAATATCCCCCGGTCTATTAGTTGCACCTAAAATTAGAATTCTACCTGAATTTACCAATCCATCCCACAATGTCATAAATTCTGCTTTTAATGTTGCAGTAACCTCATGATCCGTTGAACTTCTTTCTCTTAAAAACGAATCAATTTCATCAATGAAAATGATACACGGTTGAAGTTTCTTTGCTAGACTAAACAATGCGTCAACCAATTTATTACTTTCCCCAAACCATTTATCCATAATAGTTGACATTCTAATGCTGATAAAATTAGATCCACTTTCCTTTGCTAGGGCCTTCGCAAGCATTGTTTTACCACAACCAGGTGGCCCATATAATAAAACCCCCTTAGGTGCTGCCAAAAGTGAACCATATTGTGTAAATAATTGTGGATGAACAAGTGGCAAAATCACACTTTCACGTAAGTCACCAACAACGTCATCTAATCCACCTATATCACTGAATGAAATTGTTATATCATCAGGCGTAACCAAATACGCCATTATTATCTTCTCATAATTAGAAAGGGAAGATAATATTTTTTTCAGTTCTGGATTTTTAGCTTTGATTTTAGCCAAATGTTTGGCAGTACGATCACGTTCATCGTTATTTCTGTGACTTGGATCACCTAAAAATGTTGATAACAAATAATAAACGGAAAATGACGCTGTAGATAAAAGGACACATTCACTGATCAACTTAAATGCTTCAGATCTGTTCATTTTGAATATTGGATAATATAAATTGGCTTGGAAGAAGGGTGCACAAGTAGTAGAGCTAACAAGATATCAGAAAGTTAAGAAAAAATTAAAACCCACCATTGCATATTGCATCTCCAATGCTTAAACTATCTATTATGCGATCGTAAGTCGTAAGTAAATCTCTCAACAGCGACTCTTTTTCCTTTCTTGGGCTAGCGGCTAACGGCTAACGCAAAAAAAAGGTCCATTACTTGGACAATATTTTTTTTTTCACTGGGTCAACTCTATAATTATTTGAAAATCAGCTTCCTGAATTTAATAATCACGACAACAAACTTTTTATAAAAAGGTAATTCATTCAACATGTCAAGAAAGAGACATAATGTTAATATTCCAGGTGTAATGCTTGACACCATTAGAGACAGCAATAATTATGAAAATGATGAAAGATTTACCAAACGTCGTAAGATAAAAGGAAAGAGTAAAGGCAGATCTGTTTTAAGCCGGAAAGAAGCCAGGAAACAACAGCGAGAAGAGAAGAAGAACCATAAAATGGAAGCTAAAATGGAACATAAAGCTCAATTAAAATCTAAAAATGAGAAAAACCAGAAAAAATCAGAAAATAAACCGAACATAGTTAAATCAACTAAACATGTACATATTCATGAATCAAAAGCTGATAATAATAATAGAAGCAAAGTAAAAAACACAAAACGTGTTTCTTTTAGTGATCATGATGATATTCGTGAAATTCCAGCAAGAAATTCATTAGATATACATTCTCCTGACATTGATTTGCAGTTTGAACAATGGGAAAAAGAATTTGTGTCAGATGATGGTGATACAGAGGAGGACGAAAGTGATGATATAAATAATTTTCAAGATGAAGAAGAAGAAAATGATACTTACAATTTGATTGAAAGATTAGAGCATCTAAAACAGGTTCAACGAGGTGAGTATCCAGATGATAATTCGGAATCAGATTCTTATGACGAAGAGATAACCAATGACAATTTAGAAGAGACACTTGATGAAGACCAAAAGGATGTTATGGAACAACTTGCAAAATTGAAAGGAAAAAAAGAAAACGATAGAAAGGTAGCTAATTTTCGAATTGTTAAAGAAGATGATTTAAATGATGATACTCTTTCTGATGAAGAAGACGAAGAAGATTCTGGATTGGATGAAGAACAATTGGATGTAATGAATCAGCTTAAAGCATTAAAAGGAAAAACGCAGGATTCAGATTATAGGATTGTCAAAGAAGATGATTTAGAAGATGATATGAGTAGTTTAGATGAAGAAGCTAGTTCAGAAGAAGAAGAAGAAGAAGAAGAAGAAGAAGAAGAAGAAGAAGAAGAAGACTCCCACTTTGAAATGGATGAATTAAATGATGATCAAAAAGATATTATGAAACAACTTGCGGCTTTGAAGGCTAAAAAACCATCCAAACAACTAGATAATTATAGAGTTGTAAAAGAAGCTGATTTAAGCGATCTTGATGATTATGAATCTGGTGATAATAGCAATCACATCATTGATTCAGAATTTGGGGATGATCAGAGTGAAGGTGACGATGATGGGTTAGATCAAGAGCAAAGAAGTGTTATGAAACGCCTGGCTTTATTGAAAAAAAATAAGAAAAACCTTAAATCTTCAGAAATTAAAATTATAAAGGAACATGAACTTGACGATGACAGTATATCTTCTGCAGAAGATTCTGAAAATTCTGAAAATTCTGAAGTCTTTGACTCTCCATCAATGTTTCAACATAATGACAAGGATGATATGGAATATTATGCTAAAAAATTGGGATTAAATCAAAATAAGAAAATAAAACGTAAAGATGATGATGATTTTGTTGGCGGTTTATTTGAAGGTCTTGAATTTATGGATAAGTACGACGATTCTGCCAATTCCGAAGAAAAAAATTCTGCAATAACCAAAAAAGATAAAATAAATAAAAAAGTTACTAAGGAAGACAAAAAGGATAGAATAGTATCTAACCATGACAAAGAACTACTTCAAAAAGACAACGAGGATATTAATTATTATGCAAAAAAGTTAGGAATCAATGCCAAGAAAGGAATAACAAAGCAAGATGATGATGATATTA
Organism: Pichia thaimueangensis; assembly: GCA_030569635.1. NCBI lineage: Eukaryota > Fungi > Ascomycota > Pichiomycetes > Pichiales > Pichiaceae > Pichia > Pichia thaimueangensis. The sequence continues at coordinate 11,213 of JAJMLM010000025.1, read as the reverse complement.
TTGGTGGTTTATTTGATGGAATCAAACTAGACTTCTCAGACGACAATGAATCAGATTACGACGAAGGGAATGGAGATACAGAGGAACCAGAAGAATTTGATGATGAGCGTAGCATAAGAACTGTTGAGAATGGTGACGATGAAGTTAATTCAGATGATTTTGACGATGACGATGATCTAGATGAAGATGATAAGGCATTGCTGAAAGAGATGTATGGCCTTGAAAGTTCTGATTCTGATTCCTCGTTTGATTCAGATGCATCTGATGATGATCAGCCGAGAGTTAAGGAAAATCCTTATATTGCACCTGTTCAAATAGATCAATCACCGGCATCCGGATCCAAATATATTCCTCCTGCATTAAGAAGAAAAATGGCAATGGGTGAAAGTAATGGTGACTCAGAAGAAATAAAGAAGCTCATGCGTTTAATTAAGGGACCATTCAACAAATTATCTGAACCTAACATTCATAGTGTTATATCAGAGTTGAACAATCTTTATAATGACAATCCAAGACAGTTTGTCAACGAAGCTATTTTAAAGGTTGTTCTTCAATCTATTGCAATTTCAACTCCTATGTTAGAAAGTTTTTTGGTTTTATATGCCAGTGCAATTGTTGCAATTTATAAATTACAAGGTGTTGAATTTGGTGCCTTTATTATTCAAAAAGTCGTCGAAGAATTCGAGAAAGATATTGAAAATGAATCTAGAGGAAGACAAGAAGTTATAAATTTAACTGGCTTATTGGGTTATCTTTATACCCTCAATTTAGTTACTGCTACACTAATTTATGATATTATTAAAATGAAATTGATTAAAAATACAAGTGAACTGAAAACTGATGTGTTATTAAAACTTATTAGATCATGTGGTTACAAGTTAAGATCTGACGATTCGACTGCTTTAAATTCAATTATATTAGAACTAACAAAGTCTATTAAAGAGAATGAAAGACTAGGTATTAAAACATCCACTAGAAGTAGATTTTTAATTGACACTATTACTGATTTAAAAAATAATCGTCTCAAAAATTCAGAAAATGAAAATACTATGTTAATGGTTAATAGATTGAAAAAACAACTTGGATCAATTAACAATGGTAGAAATTTTGAACCAATTAAAGTTAGTTTGGATGATATCGAGAATATTGAAGAGAGAGGTAAATGGTGGTTAGTTGGATCTGCATGGAAAGGCAAATCCAGTACTGATGGAAACGATGGAGATTATAGTGATGGTATTGGTAATAATAGTGCGGAGGCCAATGTTAATTCAGATTTATATAATAATGAAGATGAGCTTTTGGGTGGGCTGGATGTAAATTGGATGGAATTAGCTAAACAATGTAGAATGAATACAGATATTCGAAGAGCCATTTTTATTTCCATCATGTCAGCTGAGGATTTTATGGATGCATTTATGAAACTTGAAAAATTGAATTTAAAGAATTCGCAAAAGAAAGAAATCCCCAATATCTTAATGCATTGTGCCACCATGGAACCCAACTATAACCCCTATTATTCATTTTTGGCTAAAAAATTATCTGATGACCATAGCATGAGAAGATCCTTTCAATTGAATCTCTGGGACTTTATCAAAGAATTAGATGATGAAGAATCTTCTACTACGATTTTAACCGATGCGGATGATGATCAGAGACTTTGGAAGATTTTGAATATGGGTAGATTTTTTGGATTTTTAATTGGCGAAGGCTCTTTATCATTAAATGTCTTAAGAGTAGTTAACTTCCTCACAGCTTCTTCAGATGTTAAAATCTTTTTAGAAATCATGATCATTACAATTTTAGATAATGTTGGTAAGAAATCGGAGATAAGAACAAGTAACAATAAAGTTGAATTTTCAGGAAAGATTATGGCTGAAAGAGTTTCTAAATGTGAAGAACAGCCATTATTAATCAAAGGTTTACAATATTTTATTAATAGCAAGATTAGAAAAAGTAAATTTATCAAAGGAAAGAAACAACGTGCTAGAATTGAATGGGGTGTTGATACAATGTCTGAAATGCTTTCCGAAGTTTTGAAGCATAAAAAATAAGATAGTGTAATTATGCATACTTTATAATAAATAATTGTGTAGATCGGTGTAAGTTTTAGTGATTTTTAATTCTTGTGATATCTATATATGCTCAATCGTTTACAATTTACAACCTGTATTCCTGAACCGTCTGTCACCTATTTTAATCCACGTGATTTAAAGCGAGGGTTTGAGAAACCCTATTTTTTCAAAGCGACTCAACTTTTTTGTGAATTGTTCGTTGTTTGTCTGAAGCGCGCAGAGAGAGAGTGAGAGAGCTGCTGCTGCTGCTGTTGAAAAATTTTGTATGAGGAAAGCTGTGTCAAGAAGCTCTTAGGGATTTATAGACTCCCTTAGAGGAAGGAATCCTTTTTTTTCTTTCTTTTCCTTTTCCTTTTCCAACTAGTCAGCTTTAAACAGCCTAACGTATATACTTAACGAAATGGGAGCTACCAGAGAGAAGAAAGAAGCATACTTCAACAAATTAAGACAATTAGTTGAAGAATACAAATCCGTCTTTGTTGTCGGTGTTGACAATGTCTCATCTCAACAAATGCACGAAGTCAGAAAGGCTTTAAGAAAAGACGCTGTTGTTTTAATGGGTAAGAACACCATGGTTAGAAGAGCCATGAGAGGTTTCATTTCTGAATTCCCAGATTACGAAAAATTAATGCCATTAGTCAAGGGTAACATTGGTTTTATTTTCACCAATGCTGACTTAAAGTCTATTAAGGATGTCGTTTTAGAAAACAAGGTTGCAGCTCCAGCAAGAGCAGGTGCTATTGCACCAGCTGATGTTTGGGTTCCAGCAGGTAACACCGGTATGGAACCAGGTAAGACCTCTTTCTTCCAAGCTTTAGGTGTTCCAACCAAGATTGCTAGAGGTACCATTGAAATTACCAACGATGTTAAGATTTTAGAAGCTGACCAAAAGGTTGGTCCATCTGAAGCTCAATTATTGAACATGTTGAACATTTCTCCATTCACTTATGGTTTATCTATTATTCAAGTTTTCAACGAAGGTAACGTCTTCCCAGCTTCCATCTTAGATATCACCGATGATGAATTATTAGCACACTTCTCCAACGCTGTTTCTGTTATCACTCAAATTTCTTTAGCATCTGGTTACCCAACTGTTGCTGCAGTTTCTCACCAAATTGTCAACACTTACAAGAACGTTCTTGCCTTATCCGTTGCTACTGATTACACTTTTGAAGGTTCTGAAGCAATTAAGGACAGAATTGCTAACCCAGATGCTTATGCTGCTGCTGCTCCAGTTGCTGCTGCTTCATCTGGTGCTGATGAAGCTGCTGCTGATGCTCCAGCTGAAGAAGAAGACGAATCCGATGATGACATGGGTTTCGGTTTATTCGACTAAGCGTGCTCTCTATAGATTAGTAAGTTAGTATATTTATTTTATAAGTAAATACTTCTGTTCATCTGTATTGTTAATAGGGTCGTTTTTTTTATCAATTTACTAGTAAGTATGTAGTATCGGGTTTCAAAACTAGCCTGAATCATGAACTAAGGATTAAGCGTGCGAATCATGTTGAGAAAAGAGTGACGAGTTTGTTGGAGGACTGGGGGACTGGAGACTGAGGGAGGAGAGAGAGGAGGACACCGTACATACCACCAGTAGGGAAAGAAACCTGGGGTCGAATTTCCATGTCTGCGCAGGTGCTACACTTCATATTCAACTATAGAAAATATATTTAGGCATAGAATAACACTAAAGTAGAAATGTTTGCTCAATTAACAAGAAGAACCACACAAACTATGATCAACAAAAGAATGGCATCTTCTCTTGCATCTCCTAAATCATCGTCATTAAAGGGTGTTTTATTTGGTTTCTTTGCGGGTGTTTCATTTACTGGATTGGGTTACTTCTATTACTTATTAGATGAATATAAAACCACACAAAATGCCGTTCTTTCAGATTTAGTTTTATTACAAAAATCAATTAGAAACATTGAAGCTCATGTCAGAACTTTAGAATCTGCAATTGATACTTCATCTGAAAAGAAATAGATTACTATTGGAAGCATAAAAATCTTGCATATATCTTAATGAATCAAAATATACACTCGTGTAGTTTATTAGTAGGAAATAAGATCAAAATAACAATTTTTGAGAATTGCCTCCCTATCCTATTTTTTATTTATTTAACGAGTATATCTATACTTTTATACTTCTAGTTGTCGTTTATATTATTTTACAAAATGTTTAAATTTCATTGATCTGTAATCTGTAAGCTATTATTGAAGAATCTTGTGGGGCCTTGAGCTCCAACCAAACCAGTTTACAATTTAATCCATTAACTCTTCACTTTACAGCACAGCCAAAATTTTTCTGGTCTGCATTCTGCATTCTGAATATGAAAATTTCGATTTCTTGTAAACCGTGTTTTTCCACATGTAGAGCTTTCCTTTAACGATCGGCAAGCTTTCTACTTATAATAAAGATGGATACAAAACAGCATTCAACGAGTTTCACTACTAAAATTAACAAACGGCAAAAAATAGACAACCAATTACAAAAGCCGGAAATATTCAAATGTAATTACATCAAACCTAAGAACAAAAAGAGATGTGGTCTGCAAGTCCGAAAGGGCCAAATATACTGTTTTGCCCATTTAAATTTGATAAATGAAACAACCAAAGACGCAAAAGTTTCTGATATTGAAGCCAACATTACCAGAGTGGATAAGAAGGGCAAAATTATTAAAAGAGTTAAATGTACAGTGGATCCATCACATACTGTTTGGGAAGATAATTTGACTAAACATATTAAAGTTTGTAATGTGATCAAGGAGAAGCGAGATCTTGAAGAGAAGGAGAAAACCTGTTCTTGGTTTAGTACTGATTATAATGTAAAGGATGCATCAGAAAATCCCGCTATAATTCCGAACGATTCCAAACTAGATTATGAAAAATGGAAACAGTTGCTGAGGGAATGGATATACAAACATGACCAGCAATTCTCCGAAGATTTACCGTTAAAAAATGTAGGCTTTAAGGAAGGTTTAGAAGAAAGATTTGCAGAATTGAGTAATCAAAAACATATACTACAACAGAGTAGCTTAATTGGTCAGTTAGTTGATCATGAAATTGTTTCTGATGGCGTTGATCCAGGAGTAGTAATCGAGTTTGGATGCGGTAGAGCTGAATTTACTCGGTATTTCAACAAGGCAATGAATAAATTTTTAAAAAATGACTCGGCAAAGTATCTTTTAATTGATAGGGAAAACCCAAGGTTGAAATTTGATAAAAAAATAGTAAGTGACAATGAAAAAGACGGGCGAAAAAAGGTTAAAGTTGAAAGATTGAAAGTTGATATAAAAGATTTGAAACTTATTGAGCCATTAAAAGAATTACGTGAAAAGGAAGAGAAAACGTTGAACTTTATTGGCATTTCTAAACATTTATGTGGAGTTGCGACCGATTTAACACTTCGATGTATAACAAATGCATTAAAAGATTCTGAAATTGAAGAAAATAATTTCAAATTTGGAGGTTGTTTAGTGGCAATGTGTTGTAGACATTGTTGTAAGCAAAATTGGTTACTTCCAGAATCCAAAGAATATTTAAAGAAATATTTTGGTATCGATGAGAATAACTTTGTTTATTTTAGAAAAATGTTTGCATGGGCTACAAATGGGGTTCCTCCTGGGATGTCAAAAACTGACCTTGGAGATCATTTTTCAGGGTTGACATATGAAGAAAGAGAAAATGTAGGATTGAAAATGAGACGAATTTTGGATGAATCTAGAAAATATGCAATGCTTAAAAGAGGATTTGAAGCTGAAATCGTTAGATATGTCGAAAGAGATGTTAGCTTAGAAAATAACTGTATTATAATTAAAAATTCTAAGTAGACCGTATTTATATGTAAACTATAAACTAAGTTTAAAAGTCATAACTCATGGCAGTAATAATAGGTAATAATAGTAAAAGGAAAATGGAAAATGAAAAACGAAATTTTACGCGTGAGGAAATATGATGAAATTTGAAATTTTATGGCTCTCTATAATCTCTTTTTCCTTTGTTAAAGACATATTTTTTGATCACATGCACACATCTACTTGGCAAACATCGATAGAATGTCTTTTAAATCTTTAATAAATCAACGCGCTTTCATTACCGGCGGATCAAAAGGAATTGGAAAAGGGATTGCTTATAAATTATCATCACTTGGATGTAAAGTAACACTTTTATCAAGAAATGAAACATTATTAGAAAAACAAGTTGACTATCTTAACAATAAGTATCCATTAGAAAATGGTGACTTACACAATTATGTCAGTTTAGATTTAAATAATGTGAATGATATTGAGAAAGTCTTAAAAACAAATAAACACTTCATTGAAAGTAACATTTTAGTTAATTGCGCTGGGGTAACACAAAATAAATTATTAATGAGCATTACCACAGAAGAAATTATGAAAATAATGAACGTGAACTTGACATCGGCTATGATACTAAGTAAATTAATGGTGAAAAATATGAGTAGGCTTAAAAATAGTCAATTAAATGCAAACATTGTTAACGTATCCTCTGTTGTTTCATTACCAACTACGAATTTAATAGGTACCAGTGTATATTCAACAAGCAAGGCGGCATTGAAGAGATTTACAGAGATATTAGCGGCAGAACAAACGGCAATTCACGAAAGGAGGCCTCATACTCCATTGGTAAGGGTAAATGCAGTCTTGCCACGACATGTCGCCGACACTGATATTGGCAAAAGTGTTGTTCAAGAGAAAGGTGGTATATCCCCGATCGGAGAAACAACAGTGGCAGACGTGGCGCAGGCGGTGGCAGTGCTTGTATGTGGCGGCGCAAATAGAATAGTCAGTGGCACAGCAATCACGTGCTAGCTTGCTAGGGGCACGTGTCAGAAATTGGCAGAAGCTACCGTTTTGGGAAGTTCGAAATGCGAAACTTGAAATTTCACAGTTTACAGTTTGCACTGATGAAAAATTTTTGCGTGGCCTTGTCTCTGTCTGAATCGATTGTATGCACATCCTTATACAGTTTTGCGGTTCTGTCTCCTATTGCTTCAGGTTGACATCTTTACTTTTGATTTGATATTTTTCCTCCCTCCCCCTATTTTTTCAAACAACTTAACAAGTAATATACCAACTATACAATGATTATTTTCAAGGATCTTTTCTCCGGTGACGAATTATTATCTGATGCATACGATGTCAAATTGGTTGACAAGGTCGTTTACGAAGCAGACTGTCAATTAGTTCAAGTTAGACCAGGTGCCGATGTGGATATTGGTGCTAACCCATCTGCTGAAGATGGTGGTGATGATGTTGAAGATGGTGTTGAAACCGTTAACAATGTTGTTTACTCTTTCAGACTTCAACAAACTGGTTTTGATAAAAAATCTTTCTTAACTTACATCAAAGGTTACATGAAGGCAGTCAAGGCTAAATTAGCTGAATCTAACCCAGACGAAGTTGAAACTTTTGAAAAAGGTGCAGCAGCTTACGTTAAGAAGGTCATTGGTTCCTTCAAGGACTGGGAATTTTACACTGGTGAATCCATGGACCCAGATGCTATGATTGTCTTAATGAACTATAGAGAAGATGGTGAAACTCCTTATGTTGCTATTTGGAAACATGGTGTTAAGGAAGAAAAGATCTAGATCTTATATCTTGTTTGCTACAACAATTAAAAAAATAATAATAATTAATATTTATTTCTTATCACATAAATTTATATAATTTTATGCAAATATTCTATCATATCTTCCTTTGAACATTTTGGATTATCTAATTGCCAAATAAGTAATTGCTCTGTAATAGGTTTCAACCAAGGCCCTGGTTTCTTATCTGTTATTTTCATAATCTCTTTACCATTTAATAATACCTGTTCCTTATAAGATTCTGTTAAATTTAATTGCTCTATCAATCTGAATAAACTGTTATATGCTTCTGTGATTTGTTTCATATTATCCATAGATTGAAAACATTGGAGACAATAATTAACCAGCAAATTCAATTGCCATTTATCTGAATATGGTAGTATGAATATTTGTGCAATTTCTGATCTTTTACACTCTTCCATTAGATTAATTTTACCATGAATATTCCGTACGTTTCTTAAAATTAGTGATACACTTTCTGCAATTTTCAAGGGCATTTTTATTCCATTCAACACCGAAAAAAATGAAACATAATTTTCTTTCTTACCAACTTTAATTTTTTCATCCCCCCATTTGTTTAGAATCAAGGATGAAAAGAAGATTATTTTATCATTTTCATTGACAACTCTATCATTTAATATGATTTCAAAATTGATCACCTTAGTATCAATTAAAGGTATTAAATATTTTAAGATATCTTCAAGGCTTAATAATATATCATCCCTTAATTTTTTATTATGATTAATCAACCATTCTTTAGGGACTTTAGTATCTCCGATATCGAAAATACAAGAAAAATCAACTTCTTTTATCATTTGTAAACCGTAGAGAACACCATCTATACCTCTTTTATTAATTAATATTTTCCTAATTTCGACGCCAATTCGTTCACGACTAATTTTGGTATCCAATGCTACCTTAATGCTATCCTGTTTCATTGCATCTATTGTTAATTGATCTATTTTAAATCCATAATTTGATGCAAATCTAATCAATCTCAGACATCTCAAAGGATCATCTAAGAATGTTTTGATAGGTTCTAATGGAGTACGTAAGATACCATTTGCTAAATCTTGTAATCCTTTACCAGTTAAATCTTCAATTTCCATGGATGATAAATTATAAAATAATGCATTTAATGTTGCATCTCGTCTATGTGCATCCTCTATTGGTGTTCCCGTTGTAATTGTTGGAATACGGGAATCATCAGTATAAGATTCTGATCTCAAATTGACAAAATCAATATCTAATCCAAATAATTTTGTTGTACATGTTTCAAGATGTTTTGATTTATCTGGATTTTTTTTAATTTTATGAATACTATTGATTTTCGTATCAGATGTGGTAGTGTCTGCCTTTTGTAATTGTGATTCTCCATTATCTAACCATTCTTTTAATCCCATAACAAAAGCCTCACCTGAACAATTATCGATTCCAATATCGATATCATGACTTGGATGATTGAGTAATTTATCACGTACCCAACCACCAGTTATTCTTAAAGTGATGGAATTATTTTTATCGTAGATTTCATGTGCATTATAAAATTTTGTATATTTGTTCAATAAATCGATAATCTGTTGTTCCTTTTCATCCAATTCAATCTTAGGGATAATACCTGGGATATATTTGGAAGTGAATGAATTTGTCATTAGTTTGGTATTTGTTAAATGATATTGTCTTTTTATTATAGGGGAATATTTTTTGGTAATAAGTTTAAAGGTGTTAAACAATGACATATATATTTCCAACTTTATTGAAAAACTTTAGAAGTTGATGAAATGGTGTTTACAATCAGTAATCAGTGTCAGAGAGTAATAATTATTATTATATATTTACCAGAATCTTGAGTTTAGAATTTGGTGATGTAGAAAAAAAATATGTGCATTTCCTAACAGTGCGCCAATAAAATTTAGTATACCATGGACGACGGACCACGGAGAAGGGAATCAGGGTTTATTATTTAGTATAAAGAAAGCGGTTTAAACATTAAATACAGTGAAAAATAGTTTAAATACATAAAAACTGATCAATCAAAGGTGATCTTTTTACCTTGGAATTTTGCCTTTTTCATTGATTCTTGTGCCTTCAATTTAGCCTCCCAAGAAGGATGAATAGTTTGGTTCTTTTCTTTCTCCTTTTCCAATTTTGCTGTTCTGAATCTGTCCCTTTCTTCACGTTCCTTTTGCTTTTGATCTCTCTTTGCTTGACGTGCTTCAAATTCTAATCTTAATCTTTCCCTATCAGATTTTGCCCTTTCATGTTGGGATACGACATGCTTAGCCTTTGAACCATATTTTTTCTCCCAAATTTTTTGTCTAGCTCGTTGACCACGTCTATTCTTACGAGGTTTCGTGATTTCATCAACAAGGTCATCGTCACGCGTATTATCTTCTTCACTTTCACCACCTGAATAATAACCTGTTGCAAGAGTTGGCAGTTGGATATTTTTAAGTGAAGTTTTAGGTTTTTTTGCTGTTGCAAAAAAATCATCATCTTCAATAGATCTTTTCTTTCCCGATGTGACTGTTTCTTGTACCTCATCCTCCTCCTCCTCCTCCTCCTCCTCCTCCTCCTCCTCATCATCATCATTATCATCACTTGCTTCTTCATCTGTGACTTCATTATAATTGATATTTGGATCTAATTGATAGTCACCCTCATTTTCTTCATCAGAGGAACCTGCAATATAATCTTTGTAACCATCATATAGTTTCTCATAATCTGGTTCATCACCTTCCAAATTATGTTCTCCCTCTCCTTCTTCTTCAGAATCCGAATTACTTGAGGATTTTCTAGATTGATTATCTTGATCACTTTCATCATCATAAACTTGTAATTCATTATCGTTATTCTTAACATATTTCTTTGGACCCCATATAATTTCCAAAGTATTTATATGATCCATTGCCGATTTAACCGATTTATCTGAATATAATCTTGACAAAATGTTATTTATCAAATCCCCATTTGATTTATAAGGATTATTTTGTTTCATTGATTTCATATAATCTATAGAATGTTGAGGAATACCAATGAATTTATCGTTTGGTAAATCGATATATGAAGGATACATTTGAATTATGACTTTGAATATTTTATGTTTGATATTATCATCGATAATTTTGGAATTAGATGAAAGTAATTCATTTATGACGTCTAACTGGGAGTTTAAGCCCTTTAAATCCTCCTTATCATCTTCTAGTGACTGTAACTTTTGATTTATTTTCAATTTTTCCTTTTTAAGTGCATTTTTAACAGCCCTTAACAATGTAGTTTCTATAAAGTGTATCTTTTTATCGAATGCTTCATGTTGTAAGTTGGTGACCAGTTTGAAGGCGTCATCTCTACTCAATTGAAGCAATTTATGCCTTTGTTTCTCAGCTCTAGTTGATAATGACTGTGAAGATTTTTTAGACTGGTATTTTTCCGAACGAAGCATTTGCTTAGTGACACCAAAACGGGGGGATTTTTGAAGATAGAAAGCCTCCAGGAGATCTAATTTAAATAAAGTGTTTTCTTTCATTA
>JAJMLM010000024.1:0-55836 GCA_030569635.1 Pichia thaimueangensis | reverse complement strand
AAAACCAAAATTATAAGAAAGAAGAAATCGTTGATAAATTTATTGACTTTTTTAACAAAGGCAATAAAGAAAGTGGAATATTTGAAAATGTCTTGAAGTTAAGCAGTTCCACTGTATACAGTACAAAAGATGATTGGCCTAGCTTTGAAGAAAGAAGAAGAGCAATATTTTTAGAAAAATTAATTGAATTTGATCAAGAAAAGATTTTAAAAATGTGCATTGAAAATCTACTCAGTTTAGATGATGAAACATTACTTAGGTTTTGTAATCATGGTGTTTTCTCTCATATTGTTGAAAGTATAGTAGAAAGGCGTGAATCTTTAAATATGGTTGATAGAAAAACCATTTTAAATAAATTTTTATCAAATGGTGCTAAACTCATTCTTGCATTAGCTTGTAATGCAACCGGGTCACATATTGTCGATAAGTTCTGGATGTTTACATTTAAGTTAAACATGTACAAGGAACGAATTGCAAGAGCATTATTTGACAATAAAGATAATATCAAAAGTACAATTTATGGTCGTATGGTGTGGAAGAACTGGAGTATGGAACTTTACTGCCGTAAATTTAACGATTGGAAATGGATTGTAAAAGAAGAAGAAATCAAGTATGATGAGGAAAAGAAAGCTAAGAAGGGTCAAGAAGATGCTTCTAATTCCAAGAATCAATTTTTTGAAGGTAAGGTGGGAGACAAAAGAAGATTGGAAGATCAAGAAAACAGAAATAATGGAAATAATAAACGTAGCCGTGGGCGTGGACGTAAGAATAAAAATTAGTGCTATCTGACAAACAGATCTATATTTGGTTAGGTCCTATACATGTGTGTGTGTATGTGCAACTATCCCCATCTATTATATATATAGTATGATTAACGAGATTGTATCATATAGCAACTTTTTTTAATGAACAGTAACTTTAGAGCAGCCCCTAAATCTCCGACTTTTATCGTTTTGACAAATATACCAAAAATGGTAATTCTTTCTCTACCAATATTTTCTGAACATCAACATCCGATTACATTTTAATCAATACTATTGTCCTCTGGAATCTTTTAATTTACCATCTTCTTCTTTTGACATTATAATTTTGACATAAAGCTTCATTTTCTGCCCATTCAATTTGTTCTATTTTCTGCCAAAATTTACCCTTTTTTACCATCGTTTAAGTTCATAGCTTTTATTTGAAGGACAAACTCTAGACTTGGCCCATATGGTACAACACGCCAGAACATCTTTGACTTTATGATATTCTTATCTAAGAAATAAAAACAATTGGCAACAACTACAAGCCTTACAAAACCAAAAATTTGCCACTTTTTGTATTTTTTTTTTTTTACATATGCTTTTTTCCTACTCCATTGAATCCGTCATGAATTTTTTTTTCATTGTGACCAATCATAATAGTAAAACCAAAATCATTTTTTTTAGATTTTTGACTAGTATGTTCTCTATAGTATCCCACGGGCGTATCATTTGCTCTAAAAAGCCAGGATAATAGTTACTGATAGGGTGTTCGAAGGCTCAGTTCTGTTTACACCTTTACTCTTTGAATAATCCTTTCCCTAATCACAGTTTTTGACCCGATTTTTGTCATGTGCTTAATTATACAAAGAGTCCAATTATCTGCTTGTATTACTTTAACAGTAAAGGAAAGCCAGGGATAAATATTTACACTAAAAAAATGTTACATGATGATGTGAAAAGCACTTGTGACATTATTCTGCAACAGCCCCACCCTACGCCCTCTAGCATTTACTAAAAAATTACTATTTCCTCCACCCCTTCTAATCTTTTTCTTATTTTATCACCATTTATATTACACGTTTTTATAAAAAATTCTCCCAATTAATCTTCTTTCTTTTTCTTAATTAACAAAATACCCTTCCTTGTCGCTTCGGCTATATGATTATCTCCTGTCCCTATAGATTAGAGATTTCACCGTATAGTGAATAGCGTTTTATTTAACAATTTCTTTTGTCGTCTTTGTTCTCTTTGTTTGCTTTAATTCAATAAAATTAGTGTCTTACATAGGTATTATTTTTGCTAGTTTCAAAACTTATCACAATTTCCTAGGTTACAAACACAGAGTATAATTTTCCTTATCACATATCCGTGTGAAAATTTATATGAACCGAACATTATTATCTCAATAGAGTGTGTTATAAGATCGTTGTCAGTTTTTCAACCCACTCACATTGTATGGACTGTGTTAAGTCTGTCACTTTTATCCTAATAATAGAAGGGAATACACAGCTTCACCCGAGGAACGAAGGTGAAACAATCCTCCCTTTATGCCTAACTTGAATATATATATATATACAATTAAGTTTATTAATTATCTTACTATTATTTTCCCATATATCAATCTACTGTTTGGTTTGAAGTTAGGTAAGGACAACCTTAAAAACACTGTAGAACAAAAATATTATAAATTTAGCGAAAGTAAATGGCAAAGAATCAAATGGCAGTTACTAGTTTTCTGTTTCAGAAGTGTTTCATGAATTATCTGATTTTCTCGCGAACATTGTGCTTCTGTTTCAGGATGTTCTGAAACTGTTTCACCCAAGACCAAAGTTCTGTTTGAAACGGCTATATATAGTAGGCATCATATTACCAATAATGTATCTATAGCAAATCTACAGGTAAATAGGAGTGCGGGTTTCGGTGTTTCTGTTGACTAACTAGTAATATAGCTGCGGGTATATTTTTTCTAGAGTTTGATGAATCGAGTTAATTAGCTGCTGCATACACAAATTGCATTCATAAAAACTCGTTGCGGGTTTTCCTACACTCATCATAATCTCTTATTGGTCTCTTCTATTCTTTTTATTATAGGTCATAAGAATCTCCTTACTATTGTCAATAATACTCATCAACTAAAAGAGTGCCTGCTTTAACATTTGCACTCTTCCAACAGACTATATTTAAGTTCAATAAACACAATAGATAAGCACTAGCGTCTAGAGATCGTGATAGTAGCCTATAATAATTTTACTTACAGTATCACATAGCATCAACTGAGGGTCACTATCACAGCAACACGGTCGATCTGAGAAAATTGAAAGGACCCAATTGTGCGCATATATTTAACACATTCGATATAGCTTCAGATAGGTGCATAATTTCGAACTGTTTTTATTAGTGAAGCTCTATTTCTTTTATTTTTTAGTTTCTCCTCTACATTAGACTGTAAGTAGAGGACATTGAACTATATTTTATCATTTTTCACTTTGGTTATACCTACATTCAATAGACCATTCCTAAGGCTATACACGTTCACTTATATCACTTTTTTCTGCTAACAAACATCCATAGGAAAATTCCCTTTTCAATTTACTTTTATCTTCCAAATAGTCAAATACAGATAACCCTTTTAATTTTTTAAATATAGTAGCAATATACAGATTACTGATTTTTTCTATTCAATTTTTCATTATCATTGCATTTACTTTTGACTTCATTTTATCACAATAATACATAAATCATAGCAAATTCTAATGACTGCTTTAACAGCGAATAGTTCATTTTATAAACCTGATGAAGATAGTGTCGATAAACAGAGTCAACAAGATACATCTCATCAGAAACCTACTATCACTGAAAGCAGAGATTCAAATAATAATACAGAATCTAATAGTAATGCTAATGCAAATTCGAATTCTCACACTGTCAGCACATCATTGAATTCAAGTTCTGCTTTAATATTAAATAATATTCAAGCACCCGATACTGGTGCTGAATTATCCAAGGAAGACACACATTCAATATTGGAATCACTTCAATTAATAAAAGATTTAGATTTATTTTTAGTTACTGCTCCTGTTAATTGGCATGAAAATCAAGTCATTAGGAGGTATTTCCTTAATAAAGATGAGGGTTTTGTATCGTGTGTCTATTGGAATAATTTGTATTTCATTACTGGAACTGATATTGTGCGTTGCATAGCTTATAAAATGAGTCATTTTGGTAGGCAAATTATTGATAGGAAAAAATTTGAAGAAGGTATATTTTCAGATCTAAGAGCTTTAAAATGTGGTACACATGCAATTTTAGAAAATTCAAGATCCCCGTTCTTAAAATTTTTACATAGAAATCAATGTTTAAGAACTCAAAAGAAACAAAAGGTGTTTTTCTGGTTTAGTGTACCTCACAATAAATTATTTATAGATGTCTTGGAGAGAGATCTCAAAAGAGAGCTTTCTAATCAATCTGCAACAACAAAACCGGTTTCTAAAACTTTTAAATCATTCAACTTTGACCAATCACAGCCGTTGTTGGAACAATTGTCGTCTCATTTTTCAAAAGTATTAGATAAAGATGTTAGCCATTTTATTTTAAAAACCAATAATATTATCCCTATGTCTACTGAACTTACTAACAAAGAAAAAAATAAGGCATCATCAGTTTCAACAACATCTTGTTCCCTTGATAAAAAAACTTATAGTAGTAATATTAATGCAATTAATAATACCGGTAATACTAATAATCAAATATCAGACGATTTTCCGCTGGACTTTTTAGAATCCAATCAAATATTAGATGAAAATTATATTGCAATGCAATCGGTAGATAGTGGAAAACCAGGTAGTCAATCCGGTATTGATAGACAGAATATCATGGAAGATCCATTTACCTCCAAAACAAATTCCAATTTTTATCAACCATTTCCACAGCAGCCACCATCCAGCAACAATTCACAATTTGTGGACCATTTCGAAGGTTTGTTATTAAATAATCAATCGTTATATTCTGCTTCTGCGTATTGTCAACCGCAGCAGCCCTTATTTTTACTATCAGATTTACCCTCAGCCGTTGAACCAAATAATGTTTTACAAAGTGTTCCAAATTATGGTAGAAATTCTCCAATGTCAGCCGGGATATCTCAATTTTTTCCAATATCGTTTCCTCATGCTCCAATGATGACCTCTCCTTCTACTGTACTAATGAATGGTGAAAGCCAAATTGCATTAGATCAGCTGATAGTTCAACCAAATGAATCATCGACTCAACCAGCATCATATTATTCTAAATTGAGAAGATCATCTTCCCCTGTTGTTACTTCTAACAATGGAACATCTACATACATTAACTTGCCATCGGCGACTTTGTTACCAGTCTATCAGCCAGTTAGTAATTCTAATGCATTTAGTGGGTCTTCGGCATATACAATCAATCCTCCAACTTTACATGAAGAAGATAACCTAAATATGGGCGACGCTAAAGATGAGAAGGAAGATGAAGTCCCTAACGAATATGCAGAAGAAAACAATAACAAGAAGCATCAAAATTCTTTGAACATGAAAGCAGAAGCTGAATCCAAACAAAACAATCTACGACAACATGATTATATGATGTTAATGCCATCATATCCTGGAAATTCCAATCGCTTGAATTTTGGTATTGTTGGAAGTCAGTTTTTTACTCCTAGCAGCATTGGTATGGAATATAGTTTTGACAACGCAGCACTAAGTGCTGGTGTTGGTATCTCTCCGGTCATCGGCTTTAATAATGGTATGTTATCTGCGATACAATACCAACAGCCTAAATCTTTTGACATGAAGCATCGGATATCTTCCCAAGTTGGTGAAAACAATAATGGAGGCGATTTTGTGGATGGCAATGATAATGATGATCATGATTATGCGGATCATGATCATGATGATTACAATAATGAGTTAGATGATGAAAATGTAGAAGATCAGAATATTGGGGCGGATATGGATGCTGAAAAAAATAGAAGTATATCAAATGATGATTCATCGAAGAAACTAAAAGGAATATTATCAAAGGAGAAAAATTCCAAAGTAACAAAGAAAAAGAACGTTAAACTGCGTCCAAAGATGAAGTTTTTAAATCCAACATTGCAACATTTACAATTGGATGATGTTTTTGATGCGAATGACGATGTACATGATGATGTTGGTAATCAAAATAAAGCAGATGTTAAAAAAGAAATTAGTTAACTTAACTTGTGCCTATATTTTCTAGTACGCATACAGTTATATTTTCTTATTGTTGTGCTTATTCAATTACCAATCAGCTTTTTAACACAAATATTTTTTTAATTAAATTTATCATAGTACTTGTTTATGTCTTCCATTATGGTTCTGATGGTTTTTCCCCTATGTTTTATATATGTATTGTACTAATTTTTGTATTGTTTTTATATTTACCTTTTCTTACTAGCCTTCTTTAATAGACTAAATTAACAATACACAAAAGGATAAAATAAAAAAGTAGCATGAAAAAAAAAATAACAATCATTGTAAATTTGCTTGACTACTATACATTTCAACTATTTGATCACTGCTTGTTGCATCTTCTGGTGATTTATCACTTCTGATTTGTATAAATCTTGGGAACCGTAAAGAAATACCTTTTTCACCGTCACCGAAATATGTGATACCACACTTATAAACCGGTGATGTTGTTAAATCTGCCACCTTCACCTCAAACAAAATAGTCGGTTCAAACCAAATATCAGGGCTCGCATTAGAATTATTTTGATCATAAACATAGGATGGTTTTGGCTTTTCAATTTCTGTCGGTTTCAAAAGGTCATAAAGTTTTTGCAACAATTCTTCACTAAAACCTGTACCAATTTTACAAACAGTTTCATAATCTCCTGTGTCCTGGTTATATGATGCAAGTAAAAATCCTCCATACCACCCAGTACGTTTCCCTTTCCCTATATAACCACCAACTACCACAAGATCAAGTGAATCACCTACACCATCAAGGTAATCCTTCTTTAATTTCAACCAGTTTCTGGAACGTTTTGAAGGTTCGTAGTAGGAATCTTTGCCATCGAGAGTTTTAATCATTAAACCTTCGCATGCATCGTGAACTGATTGATCCAAAAATTTGGTGATTTGGTCAGTGTTATCGGTATCCATTTTAGTTGCAAAAGTGAACTTACCTTTGATATCTCTAAGATTATTGTACAAATATTCTCTTCTCTCGCTGAGAGATTTTTGAAGTAATGATTCACCATTATAATAAAGGATGTCAAAAGCAAATAAACAAACTCTGACTTTAATATCCTTTTCTTGGACATCTTTTCTCTTTCTAGTAGATAAAATTTGAAATGGTAAAATCTTGTTGGTTTCATTATCCCATGCAACACATTCACAATCTAAAATCATTGTTTTAATTCCTGGGTTCTCTTTTTTTAATTCATCGACGACTGGTATTAAGTCGGGATACCTCTCGGTCATGTTTTCTGAATTTCTTGAATAAACATGCATCGAACCATTTTCGGCAAGATGAATTTGTGCTCTTTCACCATCATATTTGTATTCGCATGTAAACCTTTTACCTTCTAACGTGTCAAGAATTTCGCTTATACTCTTTGTAGGTTTAGCCAACATTGGTTTTAATGGGATACCTGGACTCAACCCAGTGTGCTCAACTAAATGTAAAATTCCTTCTTTCATGGCAATCTTAATCAAAATTTCATGGTTAGGAACCTGGCAATATGCATCTTTATATTGCTCTTCAGCTTGCACAATTACTTCGCCAGTGACTTTTTTCTGTTTTTGTTCAAACTGCCACTCTATTATAGCTTTTGAAAGAGCAACAATAATACTTTTTTCACCAAAATTAATTCGCAACTTACCTTCTAATGATCTCATCAAAAATTTAGCTTCAGTTCCTTCACATGCGGTAAGCATTTTATTAATAACACCAATTTTTTTACTTTGTGAATTAGTACCTTCTGATTTTGCAATTTCATTTAGACCTTTCCAAACTTCTAAAACGGTTAATCTTTTAGGTTTAAACATGACCCTTTGTTTTGATCTGCTTTTTAAAGCAACAGCACCGATATCACCCTCGGCGTGGTATTCTTTTCTCAGATGTGACAATTCACGACCTGTACTTTGTGCTAAAGCTTTCAGTAGCATTGTTTCACCAAGACCTAATTCAAGGCCGGGAATATAATCAGGTCCAAGTCTATTGGCCATTAAATAAGTTACTATAGTTAAATCTCTGATTTTGGAATCAATATCATCCGATGGTGTAAATTCTAAAATTTGATGGAAAAAATTGCAAGCAGCTGCAATGTTTTTCAAACGGCCACTTTCTTGTTCAAGCTCTTCAAATACTGATGTTAATGATGAATACATAATTGGTTTAGTATTATCTAATTCGGTAAAATTAGAAGGCACAGCATGTATATCTGGTTGGATTTTTAACAATTCTTTAGCCTCTTCCAATTCACTTTCTCTTTTATGTTTTTCTATATCTTTGTCGACCTCTAACAGAGTTTTGAGTTTCTTTGCCTTGGGTGAAGAAGATCTTGATCTTTTGGTTTTATTTTCCAAACTTTCACTGTTTTTATCAGCTGAATTAGATCTCGATCTTGAATTGGACCTGGATCTAGATTTTGACCTACTCCGTTTTAGAGTTTCATTCGGTTGGGTTTCTGTTTCAAGGATTGCATTTTTTTTCTTACTAGCAAAGAAACGCAGTAATGTGGACTGGGTACCTTTCGAACTCATAATTGAAGGGGATAACTGTCTCAAGCAATGGTGGAATAAATTTGGCTGATATAATGGATTAAAGCGACTTAAAATTAATATATTACCACGATTAAGCATATCACTCTCAGTGGTTATCTTCTTTAATCTTCTCCTTTTCTTTTTGACCCTGAAAAGAATTCAACACCAAAATGCGTCACATTCATTACTGAGCAAAAACGTTACGCGTTCTATTTTCGGCTTTCCACTTTCTACCAAACAATTTTGCAGTCGCACATGCATTTCTCAATGCGGCCATAATTTTTAATTTTTTCTTGGTCGCCTTAAAAATCATTGCCTGAATTAACAGATCAGATTATTCTAGTTTAACAAAAAATAAACAAGTATATAAATTATATAGACAAGCACAAAACAATAAATACACAGACAATATTCATCATAGACCGATGCTCTTACCACAAAGCAAAGGAAAAACGAGAACCATTGGAAAATAGTACCACCATAATGTGAAAGAAGAAAAGAAAAGAAATTATAATAAAAAAACTGAAGAAAAATAGGGTAAAATGAAAATGTTAGAAAAACAGAAGAAAGTGAAACATGACTAAGTTAAAAGCACAAAAGAGGTAAAAGAAAATTATAAGAAACCAAACATAAACCAAGATGTAAAACTAAAGTGTATAGACTGTTTAATTAAAATTATTATTGATTAACTTATGATTCATATTCTTCCCAATGGTCCAAGATGTCCTTGATCTTTTCTGATCCTGTAAGATCATAGACATCTTGGAAATATTCTTTTGTTAACTCGAATGGTTTCGCAGTCAAGTTAGGAATATATTTACCAATTAATGAAGCTGGTTTGACTGATCCCTTTGGAACCTTCTTTTCTAAGAATCTCTTGAATGGTTTCACACCAGATCTTAAGTAACGAGAATGGAATGGAACAGAAATACCTCTCAATGGGATACAAGCAAAACCTCTTTCTAATTCGATTGGTTGTGGTTTAGCCAATGATTTTTTAGAAACTTCTTCAACAATTTCGGCTAAGTGTTCTGTAACCTTTTCTAATGACATTATTTCTTGTAACTTAACAATATCAATTTTTTGCAATTTGAATACATTCAATGTATTGGACAAAGTATCTAATGCTCTTAAATCACCAGCAGTAACGTATTGTTGATTTTCAACATTATAGTTAACGATTTCTAACAACCAGCCAGTCTGTTGACTAACATGATCAACAACAAATCTTAAGGCGGAATCATCAAATGTTGGGCTAACTCTGGATGGGTTAACAGCACACATACCATAATTAGATCTACCCAATGAATCTCTTGGAACAGCAACTTGCATTGTCATACCTCTGTAGAAAACAACATCAACTAATGATTCGATTGGCATAACGTCTGCTAATGAAGATAATGCAGAATATTCACCCAATGAGTGACCAGCAAACATTGATTCAGCAGGAACAAGACCCTTAGATTTCATATCTTCAAATGCTGCCTTTTCCATTAAAGTTAAAGCAGGTTGAGTAAATTGAGTTGCAGATAATAAACCTGATGGTGCCTTGAAAGTGTAGTCAGACGTAGTTTGATCAATATCTTTGAAGATTTTTTCAGATTTAAGACTACCATCTGCATCAATGGTTTCAAACATCATAGAGATATAATTCTCTCTAATAGCTCTACCCTTTGGCCCACCAAAATGAACAGTTAATTCGTTTGGATTATTTTGAACAATATCTAAGATGGAGAAACCATATGTTTCAATCAAATGTTTATCAGCTCTATCCCAAACAGCCTTAGCAACTTCAGATGATTTATATAAGTCCATACCCATACCTTGTTCTTGAGAACCTTGACCGGTAAAAACAAAAGTAGAAACAGGCTGTTCAATTTCAGCTTCACCAGTTAAAACGACATCTTCAGTTTCGACCTTCTTAGTTTCAATTCTAATAATCTTTCTACCATTAATCATACCAACATGTTCTAATCTAGTAGTTAATTCATCTGTAGGTAAGACCATACCAGTGAAGTTGGCCTTGTAAGCAATAACTCTTGGAGCGACAGCGTCAGCAGCATACATTTCAACCAATGATCTAACAGAAGCAGAAGAATACATACCGTGTGTGATGGTACCTGGCAAATCTGCGTAAGCAGCAAAAACTCTGGAAACGTGAATAGGGTTGAAATCACCAGAAACAACGGCATAAGTTTCATTAGTTGTTGGAGCCTTGGTTGGTAAAGCATTAGCTAATGGAATTGGGTTTTCAAACATAATTGGTTGTTCAATTGGAGTACCATTTCTGGTCAAATAATCAATAACTGGGTTACCAAAAGAAAAGGCAGCATTGTATTCAATTTCAGCAGCCTTTTTAATTTCCTTAGTTGGTGATTCATAGTAAACATTACCAGTGGTAGAAACAAATGAGTAAACATTCTCAGATTTAAATTTATATACTGATTTTAATCTGAAGATTAAACTCTTGTTTAATAATTCAACACCATTTTCAACGTGGAACCATTCCTTAGATTTCAAAACAGCGGCATCTTTAGTAGTTGCAATAGTGACTTGACATGGAGTTTCTTCAGTCTTTTCGAAAGTATTTTCAAAATCAGTATATGCACCTCTGTAGAAAAATGCTGATTTAACTTGCATGACTGCAGAACCGTCTCTATAAATAGTACCAACAACTTCAACTGTCTTACCAGTTGGACCATTAATAACAGAAACAATTTCAGCATCAGAAGAAACCTTATCACCAACTTTTAATGGTGTAGAACCTGGTAGCATGGTATAACTATTGGACAAATGAACTAATTTCAAAATATCACCATCAACCGATTTTGGAAAGATAGATTTCATAATAGCCTTCCAACCAATAACAATAGCAAAATCCATTGGAGCTAATTGATCTCTACCAGCTCTTGGTACAAAGTATTCGCAAGAGTTACCAACAGCATGAGTTAATTCAGAAATATCCTTGGATGTAATTTCTAATGAACCACCATCAATAGTTGAATCAACAGCAAAATCTAAATTAATAGGTTCTTTCATACCAAACCAAACCTTCCAGTAGAATTCCTTAATTCTTTCGTTTCTACCAGTCATAACTTCGGCAATTGGAGCAAAACCATCAGATGGAATATAGTTATAGTATAATTCTAATGGGATGGAAGTACCATCAGCGGTTCTGGATTCAATCAAATTCATGTTAATAGTTGAACCAGAAATGCTAATATTGACAATCTCCTTTTCAAAACCTTTAACAATACCGAAAAGAGAAATGGTAGTCTTTGAAAGATCAGTTTGTTTAGAAATTTTAACAGTAATGTGCTTTGCTGGAGCTAAAACCTTTTTAACTGGATTAGCAACATGATTATAACCTTGAACAATAATATCAGATGAAATAAATGCATGTCTCCAGTTGTATTTATTACCAGCTAATAATGCAAACCATTCATCAGCAGATGGAACAGCTGAGCCAATTTTGTAAATAGTTTCATTTGAAGATTCGGAAATTGAAACACCAGCAACGCTTGTTGGTTGAAATGCGGTCTTAGAGTTGAAATACTCAACGACTGGAATCTTAGAAGCATCACCATTGTAAACTTCAGCTAATAATTTAGAAATGTGGCCTTCGTGAATACCATCCAAAATATCCTTAATTGGTTCATCAACTTGTTTAACAAATTGAGCAGCAACTGGACCGTGCAATACACAGGTTCTTTGAACATCTTCATCAACAACAGCTTCTAAATGTTCAGATTGCCATAATGAATCTTTCTTGAAAAAAAATTCAAATTTATCGTTTAATATTGGAACAAATGGAACCGGTTTTTGGAATGGGTTTAAACATGATTGAATAAAGAAATCAACATCTTCAGCATTAATCAATTGGTTCTTGGCTTCAGGATATTTGGTGAAGACAGCAGATAAAATAGGTAATGGGGTGTCTAATTCTTTAAAACTTTGAATAACAGAGGTAGTTGCCTGGTTGGTGAATCTTTCTTCAACTCTTCTCAAAAAGTTACCGGTGAAATCTCTTAAAGATGGGTCAATCCATTGGTTCAACTTTTTGATGTACATTAATTCAACACATCTTTGTGCAATTTCTTCATAAGTCATATCTTTAACATCGCAAACACCATCAGCATTCTTACCGAACCAAGGTTTTTGGTAATCAGCATTCAATTTAGAAATGATATAATCTTTTTTCTTTTCTAAAGCTTCCAACATCTTATTCTTTGGTAAAGATAAAACAGTATCATCAATTTCCTTCCAGAATTTGACAGCTCTAGTAGCGATTTTATGAATTGGTTCACCCATTTCAGATTTAACAGTTAAAATACCACCAGTTGGTTTTTTGTAAGTCTGTTCCCATTGACCATCTGGAACACCTGGGCATGCAGCAATCAATTTCTTAGCATCTTCTGAAGTTAAAGCTTCCTTTGCAGCCATGACTCTTGAACCAAATAAGAAACCATCAAATGGCATTTCTGGGTAATTGAATTTCTTTGACCAAGAACCAGTTAAGTAAGGATAAGTATCTTCAGCAGAACCAAAACCTGAACCTGCGATTAAAATGATATTTGAACATCTTCTGATTCTTGCATACATTTGTAAGATTGGTTGATGAAAATCTTCAAAAGAATGGTGACCACCACCTCTACCACCTGTCCATTGAACAACAATTGGGAAAGTTGGATAAGCCTTAGCAATGGTAATACATTGAGAAATTGCATCAATTGAACCTGGTTTTAAACCTAAGTAAGTTAAACCAAGAGTTTCAATATATTCACCAGCAACTTCTAAAGAAGGAACACCGGCACCAATGGTTAATGATTGAATTGGGAAACCTCTATCTCTTAACTTCTTAATCATTGGAATACCCCATTGTAACATTCTTGGATTAACATAAATCAAATTGATTCCAATACCTGAACCTGGAGTAACATTTTCCGCAACTTCCGTCAAGGCAGCTTCCATTGAAGGTTCGTTGAAATAACCACCACCTGCAATTTCAATAGTATAACCTGCATTAATTGAAGCAGCAACAATCTTTGGATTAACAGTGGTTGGAGTCATACCAGGGATCATTAATGGAGCTCTAGATACTAATCTGGAGAATTTGGTATCAACATAAACTTTACCTTCCTTAGTTTTAATTAATTTTGGTCTAAATTCATCCAACCAATTTTGAGCATAAGTTAAAGCGGAGGCTCTCTTGTCAAATATTTCTTGTTTGAAACCATACTCAGCATCGGTATCGGCAGCTTCTAAAACTCCAGCAACAATAACTCTTGCGCCAGTACCTTCTTTGTTCTTATGGGTTAAAACACCCAAACCAGAGGCACCACCTGGACCAAAATCAATTAAATGAGATACCTTGAAATCGGTAGCTAATTCCCAGTTAACGGTTAAAGTGGTAATACATTCAACAACCCTTGCAGCTAATGAACCTGAATATTGACGTAAATCTTTACCATCATATGTATCATAGACTGGAATTGCCATGGAATCTTGTTTGAATTCTAAACCGGATTTTTTGAAATCTTCTAAGATTACTGCAGTTGCTGGAGCTAATAAATTAGAGTGGAATGGTGAATGAATTGGCAAGAATCTTGAGGAAAATTTTAATCTTCTTTGAGAGTAAGGAATTCTTGATTGATCTAAACCAGAGGAAGCCTTTGCGTGTCTTAAGTTTAAGTTTAAACCATATAAAGATTCTGGAGGACCACTGACAACAACATTTCTAGCACCATTAACAAGGGAAATTTTAATGTGCTTTTCAGTTGGTAAATGTTGATTAGTTTGGTTAACAAAATTTTCAACTTCAACAACAGATAAATCTCTAATTGATAACATTGGACCTGGAGTACCTTCACCATTTTCTTCGGAATCTTTAACCATTGAAGGAGATAGAGATGTTGAAGGATAAGCTTGTAAACATCTGACAGATAAGTAGAATAACAGTTCAACGGCTTTTAAAGCTTCTTCATAAAATGAATCCCAGGAATCAGCAGTTGCAACAACTAAGGAAGTAACTAAACCTTGAGAATGACCGGTTGTACCCTTCAGGTGAGATTTGAATTGACCAGGGGTAAGACCTAAAGTCTTACAAGTTATGATATAGTGACATAATTGAATAACACAAATTAAAGGACAAGAGACTGGGATTGATAATAAATTGTCAGTACTTGGTGTTTGTGAAGGATTCTTTAACCAAGTTAAGAAATTAAAACCATCAGTATAAACTCTATCCATATCAGAAGTTGAAGAAATCAGTTGTTGCAGTTTTGATTGAACTTTAGAAAGGAAATCTGAAATTAAGCCATTGTAAGTGCTGTATATTTCTCTTAATTCCTCAAAGTAATCATCGGTATTACCTTGACCACCGAAAATTGCAACAATGAGAGCTTTTTCAGCTTCAGCAGCTTCCAACAGAGCGGATGAAACAGCAGATGAAGTGGAAGAGAAATCTTCATTCAAGAATACTTTAGCTGCAAAATAATTTTTGATTAAATTGTTGTTAATTTTTTGTAAAGTGGTTGGATATTCTTCGGAAGCTAATAGCTGAGAAGCAAAAGTATGGATGTCATTTGATTGTAAATATCTTGATTCAAAATCATCTAAAATTAATTTAACGGATTGTTCCTTTTCGGATTGAATTGAATCAGAATGAATAACGTAACCTAAAAATTTGGTTAGTAATTCAGATTTTGAAGCTGGTTCTTCATCATCAGCAAAACCTTCAGTTGGTTCAGGTAAAGTTTTCTTGAAATCAGAAGTAAGTTGTTGATAGAAAAGATAAGAATCTGATGGAATTAAGATGGTTGTTTCTAATGAGCCATGAGATATAACTAAAGGTCTAGTAACAGCCATTGTGGATTGTTGTTGATATTATCTATAATTGAAAAGAAATTAAAAAATGTTAGTAAACGGTTAATAAAAGGAGTGAAAATAATAATTTTTGGATACCTACAGTTTGGAATGAAAATTAAATGAAATAAGGGATTGAATAATATTAAAATGGAAGCAACTCGTATCTATCTAGAGAGAAAATATGAGATGATATAATTGAATAAATCTTTTTTATTACAAGTAATTGAGATGTGGTAAGAATTACTTATAGATATGAAAAAGGGTGGTATAAATTAAAGAATTGAAATTGTAATTTTTTTATTCTTTTTGTTATAATCAAAGGAAATAATGAAAATTATTAAATTCAAGAGGGATTGACTTAATGGATTTTGTATGATATGTCCTTGTTTAATTTGTTAAAAGAAAATATAGATATCTTTTATTTGAATAAATAGCTGAAGAAAAGCGATTTATAAATAGTCCTTTGATGAATTGTGGGAAAAGGTAGGAAGGAGGGGGGAGGAATCTAGGGTAAAAGAAAGGATGACAGGCCAGAGGATAGGAAAAACGACAAAAATAGGAAAATGAGAAATGGAAGAGTTGGAAAAAACTGTTGAGTATTCTTTGAAAAATAGAGGAAGTCGAAATAATAATGTGTATGTTTGGTGTTTTTTCACCAGCAGCGGGTTATACACGTATAGCGAGACCAAAAATTTCACATGTTGTGTAAGGGCCTCGTCGTGAGGCGTCGCCACTCGCCAATCTGTTGGGGAAGCTAGCACCGCTGGGCACTGAGCACTGAGCACGCGCTGGGCCAACAAAACGAGCAGCGATGAGCGTTGGGTGGATCGACGCGCCGATGCAGCGACGCCGTCGTGAATCGCTCGCCTCAAGGCCTGCTGTGGCCCGCGAATCTGCGACAGACTTATTTGTTGTCCTAAAATTCTGCCTTCTACTTTCTGCAGCTATAATAGCGGCAACATTATCAATTCATTATTATAATATAATAACATAAATCTTGGATGTAAGGTACAGCAGAGTTTTATTTAAAGTGATAGTTTAACGTAGCGGTGGCTTCACACTATATATATATACATATATATATACCTCTATTCAATTAATTCAAAATCAAAGAACTCCGAAAGTTCGTAGAATTAAAAAAAATATGTGTTGGCTTTGAGCAATGAACTCACATTTTTAGTTACACTTATTTGAAATATTAGGTTTAAACCAATTTTTACAGTTTGTATTCTTCAAAAAATGATCTTTAGACCCCAACTAGGCAAGTCTATAGAAATTTTGATAGTATTTACCCAGAGAAGTGAGGAATGTAGAATTTTCTAGATCATCCCGGATCCCGGACAACTGATTTTGGCGAGATATAGAGGGTAAGGCTATGCAGAGGAATTTCCCTTTTTGGCTAGCCACGATGGCGGAATTAATTATGGCTGGTATCGGAGGACGGGCCTACGGCAGGGTGCACACACAGACCACATCTCCTGAGTTCTTCTTGATCTATTGTAAATTTCTTTTCTTTCACCATTAAACTTAAAGTAGTTTTCTATGTATCTTCTCTTAACAAAATAGACGAATTCTTATTACATACAGAATTGACAGATGGTTGTCTCGTTTACTTCATCTTCCTCCTTGTTGAAAACTCCACCCACAGCAGCTATTGTTTCAACAATCTTGCCATCTTCATACGAGTCGACTCCTTCATCGATTGCTTCATCCTTATTAGACCCTTCCTTAACAGTCGAATCAAAAAGAATAATTTCATTTGAGGTGTTCAAATCTTTCTATTTATCCTTTTGGTTTATTGGTAGATTATTAAGTACTTTATTTTATTATACCCTTTTTTTACTGCAAACTGTTCTATATTCCATTTTATCTAAAACATTCCAAATTAGTTTTTCAGCTCACACAATCTTTTTTCTGTTATTGTTAATTTCAACTCCTTTTTATGCTTATATTAGATATACCTACCTAACCGTCTATTCAAGACTACCTAAAGATTCTAAAAGGCAAGATCCCATTCTAGATAATTTTTTAAATTCGAGCAATGAAAATGATACTGGCTGTGTTAAATCGTATCTTGACGAATTTTTAAGTGCAATTAAGTTATTTGGTTACTTAGATACTCATGTTTTTCACGAATTAACAAAATCTTTACAAACTCAAAAAATAGATTCAGATGAAATCATCTTTTTGGACGATTGTCAAGGTTTTTCAATATGTGTTGAAGGTGAAATCCAGGTTTATTCAAAAATTGAAAAAATATCTTCAAATAATAATGCAAATATAAATCCACTTTTTAATAAAAGTAATGATAGCCACAATGCTGTTGTTGTTGATGGTGTTAAGTATCAATTGTTAAATATCATCAAAAGTGGTGCTCCCTTATCTTCCTTTATTCAAGTTCTTAATTTATTAACTGATTCTCAATTAACGCTATCAAGCATTTCTCCAACTCCAAGGTTGAATCCGACAAACCCAGAAAGGAATTCACCCTCTATACCTTCTGATAATTTTTCATTAGACCCAACTTCAAATAGTCCTTCAGTGGGAAGTTATCAAAATACGAATAATATAGCACGCTTAGACAGACCAAAATCATCCCCCGACTTAATTGCTATACCAAAAGGAAATTGTACCGTTTCCATGATTCCCAAAGAATCTTTCACGAGAATAGCGTCAAAATATCCAAAAGAAACTTCACATATTATCCAAATGATTTTAACTAAACTTTACCGTGTAACGTTTCAAACAGCCCATATTTTTTTGGATTTAACTCCGAATATTTTCCAGACTGAAATCAATTTAAATAATTACAAATCTCCTTCAGAAAAAAAATTACCCAGATATTTGCATGATCTTGCTGTTTATGTTGTTGATACTTTAAATGCCAACGATGAATCAGTTGAAGGGAAAAATAAAACTTTAAATAATAACATCAGACAAAAGAGAAAACTGAAAAGCCCAAACTTAAAACTTGGACATACTTATGCCGAAAAAAATGGTGTAATATCCAATTCTTCATCCTCCACGGTTTTGCCTCTTGATGTGGCCAAATCCAGAAATAACATATTAAAAAATTCTCCCCCTAAATTTAAAAAGAGTCGTATTTTCAACACTAATGACGAGTCTACTACATCTTTGAATTCAAATTGTGTGGATTTATTAACCTCAGATGGTGATGATAGTGTTTTATCATCAGATACAGCCAAAATTGTCAATCCTGACTCTAGACAACCATTGCTAAGATCAAAATCCCGTCATTTTGTATTAGATAATAGATCAACTTCAAATCCTGGTGATTTGCTGTCAAATGTACCATTACCTAGAAACTCAGAATTCAATTTTAAAAATAAAGTGTCAAGAGTAGAAATGGATGAACTGAAAGATCGAACCTTCAGTGCAGATGACGAAGAAACTGAAGAATCAACTCTTCGAACGGCGTTGGCTGAAAGAATATCAGGACTTATTGGTTTAGATAAAAGTAATTTCCCAATACACCATTCCACTAGCTTTATAAATCAAACTAGAAGTAACTCAATAATTAACTCACCATTGTTAAGTGCAACTAATATGTCAACGGGAATAAGATATATAACACCTTCGAATGAAACAACGTCACACACAAGGGCAAACCAACTTAGAACTTATTCTACCACAAGCA
Organism: Pichia thaimueangensis; assembly: GCA_030569635.1. Lineage (NCBI taxonomy): Eukaryota > Fungi > Ascomycota > Pichiomycetes > Pichiales > Pichiaceae > Pichia > Pichia thaimueangensis. The sequence goes on along the minus strand of JAJMLM010000024.1, from coordinate 36,808 downwards.
TGGACACTGCAATTATTAATAGTATGGATGATTCAACTTCCGTAAATTCCGAAGTATACAAATCTTTTGTTAATTATGAAAATGTAAAGCGTGAATTTGCAAGCGACCTAAAATTATTTAAAGTATCAAAGGGTTCCAAGATTATCAAAACAAAAGAACAAACACCGGGTATCTATTATGTTATTGATGGTTCTTTTGATGTTACCTATTGGAAAAGGGAAAGCGATTTTACAGCAGCTTATATTGATGAGCCAGAAAATGATCCCAACGGCAAAGAAAAAGTGTTTGAAGAATATATTTGTTCCATTGGTGAAGGCGAAATTGCAGGTTATTTGGGAACGTTGATTGGATCTAAGTCTTTTGTTGATGTAACAGCCAACAAGGATACATATGTGGCCTTTTTATCAAGGGAATTTTTTGAGTACCTAACAGAACGCTATCCATGGCTCGAACTTGGTGTTGCCCAATTATTATTAAAGGTTTTAGATAAAAAGCTTTACTTAACCGATTACGCGTTAGAATGGGTACATTCTTCTGCTGGAGATGTTTTATATAAACAAAGTGATCCTGCTAATGGTATTTACATTGTTCTTAATGGTAGATTTCGTGCTCTTCAAAAAAATAAAGATAATACTGATTATGTTATTTTAGGCGAATATGGCCAGGGTGAATCAATGGGTGAAGTTGAAGTGTTAACTAAAAGTAAACGGTTAAATACAGTTGTGTCCATTAGAGATAGTGAACTTGCTAGAATTCCACGTACGTTGTTTGAAATAATTGCATTAAGTAATCCTTCAATAATGGTTAATATTTCAAGGATTGTTGCTAGCAGAGTTAGAATGGATGGTGTTTTACTTGCCTCACATGCCAATCACTTGTCAACCACGGCAACTAAAATTAGAGATGAACCAATGGTCCAAAGTTTCAATAATTACAGAACTATTACCTTGTTACCAACTACTCATGGATCTGTCCCATTAAATGAATTTGCCGAAAGGTTGGGAAATTCATTGGAAAAGGTTGGTAAAAATGTCAAAATTCTTAATCAAAGTGCAGCATTAAGTAATTTAGGTAAATATGCATTTGATAAATTAGCAAAATTGAAACAAGGTGGTTACTTTTCCGAATTGGAAGAAAAATATGATATTGTCATTTACTTATGTGATTCTGTTGTTAACTCAAGTTGGACAACTACATGTATCCAGCAAGGTGATTGTATACTTCTTTTGGCTGATGCAAATTTATCCCCAGACGTTGGAGATTATGAACGTTTGTTGGTTAAAACAAGAACAGCAGCAAGAACAGAACTAATTTTGTTGCACCCGGAAAAGTATGTCGAACCGGGTTCTACTCATAAATGGTTGAAGAATAGAATATGGGTTCATTCCCATCACCATATCCAAATGTTATGTTCAACAAGTCATCACGTTGCGAATAACAATAAAACTTTTTTTGGACAAATTGACAACTTGACACTCATCAGTAAAAAGTTTATGTTCAAGATGGAAAACATTTTTTCTAATAATGAGTTTTTACAATTTTTAAAACAAACTAAACAAGATTTTAGATCTAAAAAATATTATGAGCCTCTGCAGGAACATAAAGATGATTTTATGAGATTAGCAAGAATTTTAACCGGACAGGCTATCGGTTTAGTTTTGGGTGGTGGTGGTGCAAGAGGTATTAGCCATGTTGGTGTTATCAAAGCGTTAGAAGATAATGGCATGCCTGTTGATATTATAGGAGGCACATCCATTGGTGCCTTTGTAGGTGGATTGTATGCTAAAGATTATGATTTTGTTCCTGTATATGGTAGAGCAAAGACATTTGCAGGACGTATGTCTAGTATTTGGAGGTCACTACTGGATCTTACCATTCCATTAACATCTTATCTCACGGGACATGAATTTAATAGAGGTATATGGAAAGCCTTTGGAGATGCAAGAATTGAAGATTTTTGGATTAAATACTACGCAAATTCCACCAATCTAACAGAATCCGTGATGGAAATTCATACAAGTGGCTACGCATGGAGGTATATTAGAGCTTCGATGACACTTGCATCACTTTTGCCTCCCCTTACTGATGAGGGTAACATGTTACTGGATGGTGGTTATATTGACAATTTAACTGTTTCCGAGATGCAAAGACGAGGCGCTAAGCATATTATCGCTGTTGATGTTGGCTCTGTTGATGATCGTAGTCCGATGGAATATGGAAATACATTAAGCGGTTGGTGGGTGCTTTTGAATCGCTTAAATCCATTTAGTGGGCATGCCAATGTTCCTACGATGGCTGATATTCAAATGAAATTAGCCTATGTTGCTAGTGTTAACGCCTTAGAAAGGGCTAAAAACAGTAAAGGCTGTTCTTACTTAAGACCTCCGATAGAAGCATATGCCACACTAGCATTTTCCAAATTTAATGAAATTTATCAAGTTGGAATCCAATATGGAAATCAACAAGTTAAAAATATTCTGCGTGAATGGAATGCAAATGTTAAAAAGAGACAATTTTTACCTAGTAGAAGAAGTAGAAGAAGATATTCTTTATAATGTTTTATATGTTTAAATCTTGATTTGTGAAATTTTCAAAATTCACGAAATATGTAATGAATGTCTAGCACAAAATGATTAATGAATGTCTAGCACAAAATGATTAATGAGTTAGTATACAGATGATTTTTGATTTTTATATAGTATAAACATGTTAATTAAACATTTGTTGCATCAGTTACCAAGATGACAGAGTCACCTCTTACGAACACAAGTTCATGTTTTTCTTCTCTTGAGTTTAATGAGTTGTTGTCCTCAGCCAACGTAAATATCTTTTCAACAGCATCACCTAACACCATGTTACAATGTGAATCATATGCATGCAATTTACCTATCATTTCACGACTACCACGTAACTTCACATAGATTTGTTCGTCTAAATTTTGTTTGATTATGTCTAATGGTTCCGACACTGATAATGACATCTTTTTATGTTGTTCTATATGTATGTAAATAATATTTATCAAGCCCGTGGTATATTTTGCTTCTAACAAATGTACTCTATTGTAGCGGGTATAAGGGTGCAAGAGTTAATTGTAGAGGGGACGAGCAGCAAATCTCGTGTGTGTGCAGAGTGCAGACTCTATGTGAGAAATGGGAAATAAGAGGAAAGTGTTGAGGAATTTTTCAAGGCGAGGAGGGAACATGTTTCTTGCCTTTGCGTTTGCACCTTTCGGATGTTGGGGTAAAGGTTTTAGAGTTCAAACCCAAAGGTGACGCTTTCGGTGACTTTTTCAATCTGAGGTAAAACATCTCAAAGGTAGAGATACACGGTAAGCAAGAATGAGTGGAGGTGACACTGAACAAATGTACTTTCACTGTCTAGGTGGTGGAAATGAAGTTGGTCGGTCGTGCCACATTTTAGAATACAAGGATAAAGTGGTTATGCTTGATGCTGGTGTACATCCAGCATATTCAGGTTTAGAATCACTACCGTTTTATGATGATTTTGATTTATCAAGAGTGGATGTTCTTTTAATTAGTCATTTCCATTTAGATCATGCTGCTTCATTACCCTATGTGATGCAACATACAAATTTCAGAGGTAGAGTTTTCATGACGTATCCAACAAAGGCAATCTACAAATGGTTATTAAATGATTTTGTTCGTGTTACAAATATCTCTGATAATGTTGGGAATGCAGGTGATGAAAATTCAACTGATACTAATAATGCAAATGGAATTTTATATACCGATGAAGATCTCCGTGAATCTTTTGACCGGATTGAAACAGTTGACTACCATTCTACTGTTGAAGTTGATGGTATTAAATTTACTGCTTATCATGCCGGTCATGTCTTGGGCGCTGCTATGTTTTTTGTTGAGATGGGTGGAGTAAAGACACTTTTTACAGGTGACTATTCAAGGGAAGAGGATAGACATCTAAGTTCAGCGGAAGTACCCCACAAAAAACCTGATTTACTTATTACAGAATCTACATTTGGTACAGCTACTCATGTTCCAAGATTGGAACGTGAACATAAATTAACCAAAATGATTCATTCAACACTTCAACAAGGTGGTCGGTGTTTATTACCTGTTTTTGCATTAGGTAGAGCACAAGAAATATTGCTTATCTTAGATGAGTATTGGGATGAACACAAGGATTTGCAAAAAATTCCAATATATTATGCCTCTGGATTGGCTAAGAAATGCATGTCTGTTTATGAAAGGTATATCTATATGATGAACGATCATATCAAGGCTAAAATGGCAGAAACCAACACGAATCCATTTTTTTTTAAATATATAAAGAATATAACTACACGAGAAAAAATGAAAGATTCTAATCCATGTGTTTTAATTGCATCACCGGGAATGCTTCAGAGTGGATTATCTAGAAGAGTATTAGAAAAATGGTGTCCAGACCCAAGAAATGCAGTTATCTTGACAGGTTATTCTATTGAAGGTACTATGGCCAAAAATATAATCAGAGAGCCATCTGAAATTCCATCTATTTCAAATCCAGAAGTAATGATTCCGAGAAGATTGAATGTTGAAGAAATATCATTTGCTGCACATGTTGATTTTGAACAAAATGCCGAATTTATTGACTTAGTTAATCCCAAAATTATTGTGTTAGTTCATGGCGATTCAAATCCGATGGGTAGACTAAAATCTGCGCTTTTATCAAAATATTCCAAGTTAAGATCAACCGAAGATGAGATCAAAATTTATAACCCAAAAAATAGTACCGTATTAGCCTTAGAATTTAAAGCTCAAAAAATTGCAAAAGTTGTTGGTCAATTGGCGGCGGCATTACCACTTGATGGTGACAAAGTTAGCGGTATCTTAGTTCAAAAAAATTTTGATCTCAATTTACTTAATGTTGATGATGTTAAAGTTTTTACATCTTTGACTACTACAGTAATCACCCAAAAGCAATCATTACGTTGTAATGCAAACAGGAGTTTGGTCCATTGGCAGTTTTCTCAAATGTTTGGTAGTGTTGACATATTGTTGGATTCTGAAGATATTTACGAATTCGAGGTAATGGATTGTGTTAGAGTTAGACACAATGATAATAATTATATTGCCACTATTGAATGGGAATGTGGCATGATGGAGGATACCATAGCGGATACCGCCGTTGCAATTCTTTTATCTTGTGATTCTTTACCAGCCTCAGTCAAACTCACTTCTAAACATTGTTGTTCACATGTCCATGATGGTGAAACTTCACATACTGACGAATGTAAGCATTCTCACTCTCATACGAGTGAACATTCACACCCACAACTTAATGAACACACGAATGTATTCAAAGGTCAAATTAAGGATGAAGGAGGAGCCATATCGGGCGAGCAATCAATTCACATTAAAACTGAGAATGTCGATACCACAGTGACTATAAAACCCGATCCAGAAAATAAATTGGATGTATTATCTGAATCTTCCTTACATATTTTAAAGCCAGTTACTGTGGACCACTGCGATATATCTCCTAAAACTAGATTGTCTCGTATCTCAGAATTATTGAAAACACAATTCGGCTCAGCCTATGAATATGATATTGAAAATAATCGTGGTATTATTAAAATTGGGAAAAACGAGGCAATTATAAATTATGAAGATTTTACGGTCAGTTGCAAATCTGGAGTTTTGAAAGGTAGAGTTGAAGGAGTTCTTTCTCGTGGTATTGGATTGGTAGCTCCATTAAGTCAGAAATAGTTCATCATTTATGACACTGCTCAAAATTGTTTATGTATATTTATTATTTAATTTATTATTTGTTTTCCTTTTGTTTCTATACATATATTCCCTGTTCTTTATTTTTGTTTAACTTCTTTTCTAAGTAATTATATTATGCATGTTATGACCCTATTATACACAACACCGCGTATGATAATTAAATAGTTGGAAGTTAATTATAAATTTAAAGATTTTTTTTTGGCTTATAGGAACCAGTGAAGCCGGGCCTTTTCGTTATTTTTATATATCAGTAATTACATAAGCAGATTTTGAATGTAAAATAAGTTCGGAGAATATCCAAGTAAGTAAATTTTAGTATGCAACGGTCAACAAAATGTTTGTACTAAATTTAACATTAGTAATTTTGTCGTAGATGGTGTAAATAAATACAAAAAAAGTTTAACTCTTACTTCTATCACGGTAGCGGTGAAACAAAAAGGTGGACTTAAGTACTTGGAGGGTACACATCACCTATATTTCATGATTATATGGAACATAACTGTCATAAAATTATATTTAAAATTATAAATGTCGTCAATTTTGTTGAAAGTATCTTATACAGTTATACACATTATTCTACAATCAAAACATATATGAAGAAAGTTGTAATTGAAACCATGGCGCTTAACAAAAAAATAAAAACTGTTAACAAAAGGGGAAGAAAAAAATCATAATATTAATGTAATAAAAGCAAATAAAATAGTAATAAAAATAGTAATAAAAATAGTAATAAAAATAGGAATAAAAATAGGAATAAAAAGAAAGAAAAGTATTGTTTTTGAAAACAGTTAGGTAACACAGATAAATTAAAGAATATATATATCACATAGCAAATGCGTCAAATTGAAAATCGTTCTTATCGACCCAATCACACCCGGTGTCACTAGACGGACTTAAAGGATCTAAAAATCCGTAGTATTGATTATCATTTGGAAATGCACCCGGTCCAGAATTTAAATCGTTTGAATTACCTTGGTTCATCCCGTTCAAACTATTCACGAGATCAGAAAATTCCAGCATAAAATTGTTATTAGAATTTCCCATATCATTGTTGTTGTTATTGTTACTACTTTTGATATTATTATTGAATAGACTGGACTGATTTGTAAACGATGGTTTGTTAGATTGTATTTGCTGCTGTCGCTGTTGTCGTTGGGCGTTGTTTACTTGTTGTTGATTTTGATAATTAAATAGTTGTGGATTGTAGTCATTTAACTGAACTTCATTTTGTTGTTGTTGTTGTTGTTGTTGTTGTTGTTGCTGCTGCTGCTGCTGGTCATCAATTGTCATATAATTTGGAATATTAGTAGTGCAAAATCGAGAAACTGGTATTTCGTTGTTGTTAATTAAATTTTGAGGAGTTTGCTTCACCGAACTTGATGAACTTGAATGCACCATAGATACATTTTGAACAGGTGTAACAGTTGGTACTGAATTTTGAGAAGGAGAATTTGAACCGGCAATGTTATAACCTAAGCCTAAAATCTCTGTTTGGACTTTCCTAAATAATTTAGGACTGACTCTAGCCAATGTTTCTGATATATGAGTAATTAGTTTGGCCGACAAAGACCAGTGACGTGCAATTTGTAAAATTGAGCCTATTTCAAGTTTGATATATTCTGTATAAGTATCCAGTTCTGAAGCTGTAATTTGTTGATTGCTATTATCAGCTGCTTCGAGAATTGGCAAGTTGGTTTCAACCCATGCAAAAGAACTCAAATGAACCAAACATGAAAATGCCAAGGCGCAAGCTAAAAATGGAGTTCTTTTACAAGTCTGTCCCGGATCTGTATCAAGTAGGGTCTTCATGAAAAAATTTGCTGAATCTATTGTTTTTCTAGTTTCAATAATTTTCCTTGAATCCGTGGAATTTTGAGATTCTTTATTCTCCAGCGGTTCGCAAGGATCATCAATACCCTTTTCGTCGGTACATCTTGGATGCTTCGAAACATCAGCTCTCCATAGATATGAGAATGGACGATGTGTGAATATCCCTGCATAATTTAATAACATTATTGCTTCAAAAACACCGTCATTAACATTACCATATTGATTAATTAGATATGGCATTCCATAAGTTTCTGGATTTGAAAGTTTCATTTCCCAATTACCCAATGCAGCTCTCATATGATTCAAATTTGGCAAATTGTCGGTACTCGTTTGAATTGCTATATTTAAAGAAATAGCATCATTGACAAGTTTGCAAGCTTCGGCACGTGATTTGTAATCAAAAACATTTAAAGGAATTGAACGTGGATACAGAACCAAACAATGCTGAATTGCTAATCTTGATTTGGTATGACCAGATGCAGTACCAGAAATTGAATCAAAGTAATAAAGTTCCCAAAATGTTTTTCTCATTGTTTCAACCAAAATTTCCCTTGGAATATCCAAGACCCTTTTACTGCTAAATAGAGAATCTAAAGAACTCTTAAAATCAGAATCGGAAGGAGTATTAAGCATATGCGAATTGACTTGATGGGAATCATCTCTTTCTGTTATAAATCCATTAACATCCAGAAATACAGATGAAACATTTGATTCATCGATAAAATTTAACCTCATTTCTAATGCTAATGATATCGATGCTTCTCTAATAGCTCCTGATAAGTCGTGTAAGGAAGAAATATGGGATATCATACCTAATAATAAAAGTGATTGTAAGGAAATAAAATCTTTACCTACCTGTCTAATATATTTTAGAATGGAAATAACCAAAAAATTGACAGTTTCAATGTCTCTAGCATATTTTCCGGTTGTTTGCCCTTCTCCCATTATTTTCATTGCTAGTAATAAATCATATTTATATGGAATTGCATCTAGATAAGTCATAATATGTTCCTTTGGGGGTAAAAATGGATGAGAAGTGTAAAAGAAATTGTAAAATGAAGAAATAATTGAATCTATATTTAAATTAGTAATTAAAGCGGGAGAAATATAACATTGATCCAAAGAAGAAGCTAATTTGGTCTCATCAAAAATCAAATTGATTGGATCATCATCTTTTGAACCATTAAATAATGGATGATAGTTAATTTTCTTTGGGCGTGATTGTCCATCGTTACTATCTTCCATACTAAGTTTGATACAAGGGGGTACTTTATTGTAATTCTCAACATTTAAGCAATCTTCTTTACAAGTAGAACTGTCAGCTAGATGACCCATGCCATTTTTAACACATGGTAGTATATCAGATTTATGATTTCTTGATTGTCGAGTTTTTGGTTTTGATTTTGATTTGGACTTGGATTTTTTCTTTAAATTGATATTAAGATCGTCAACTGGTGTTGTAACCCCTGTATTTGAATTTGATATTGGTGCAGTTGGTGCAGTTACTTCAGAATTTGCGCTTTCATAGGAGTAAACTTGTTTCATTTGAGGTTGGATTCCATTATAGTCCGTTGAAAAATCATTAGTTTCATTATTTATCATATTGTAGTCATGATCATGATCTTGGTCCTGGTTGTTTTCATGTTCATTTTCATGATTGTGATTGTTATTATTACCGTCGGGAAGTTCTAGTTGATTATGTGAATTATTATTATCATTATTATCATTATTATCATTTATGTCTTTGGTGCCTTCAACCTCTTTAACGTTATTATGGTTTTGTTCAACCAACGATTTTAATTTACTTTTTAAAGAAACTCCTTTTTTTCTGGAACCACCTCTATGGCTTTTAACATAAGTACATACTCGATTATGCTTTTGACAACGTTCACAGACAGGTTCATGACCATCACATTTAAGATGTCTTGATCGACACTCTAAACATGCCCTTGAAACATGTTTGTGTGGCTGATTTTTTGAATTAACACCTGCCATTAGAGATTTAAGGTATCAGGATGGATAAGATTATTTGATATGATTCAAGTTGATGTGGAGTTGTTTTCTGGTATTTTTCCTCTTTTTGTTCGATTTCTTAATAATTGATTGATCGTACTGAAAATTGAAAGGATAGTTTGATCAAAGTAAAAAGAACCTGTTTTTTAGTCGGATAAGATAAGATTTAATAAAAGGGTATATATATATATACTCTGTGGATATATGATTTTTTTTGTAGACCGCCAATTGTGGAGGTAAACTTAAGCAGGGTGTGTGTTTATGGGTAACTGAAAAAGAAAAGAGGGATGTTTAAATCGAACAGGACACAGCAGGGTAGGCTCCTGATAGAAGAGAAATTAATGGGAAGCAGGGAAGAATAAAAATGAATTAATAATTAATACAGTTGAAACTGGAATGGAAAAGCGTCTGGCAATAAGTTGATGGTGGAAACTTTCGGACAAAGAGCCCCTGCCATTATTAACTCTTAATTATTGCTTTTGTGTTATTGTCTTTTACTCCGAAGAGGCGTGTCTAGTGTCCAGTCATGTCCTGGCAAGAGATAATTACGCGCAGCTGGTCAAACCCCGGCATCAGTGAGGGTCGCTGTTTTATGTGCGGGCTTTGAAAGGGTCATCCCGTTTTCTCGGGGGAGAGAAAATGTTGCGGCGATGACGCAACGTGCGGATAATGAAGGGATAGAGCGACGCGACGCGACGCAATGCGGTGTGTGGCGGTGTGTGGCGGTGTGTGGCGGTGAGGCCGACGGCAGACGTTGGGCCACGGACCACAGGGCCACAGCATGAATTAAGCATCTCAGGACTCTGAACATTCTACTAGCAAGTTCTTCCACTTTCAGCATTCAATATACCCAACGAAGAAGATGCAAAAGAACGTCATCATAGACAATGGTCAATACTCCCTGAAGTTTGGTTTTGACACCTTGGATGATCCACACGTTGTACCCAATTGCATTATTCGAACGCAGGACAAGAGAGTCCATTTAGGTTCAACGTTAAGTACACAGCAATCCCTGAAAGATTTGGCACTTTTATCAGGAGGTCTGTCAAATATCGCCTTTCAACGACCCATCAGAAATGGACAATGTTTCCAATGGAATTTGGAACATCAAATTTGGGATAATGCCTTCATTAATTCAAATTCAGATTCCGGTAATGGTGATTTTTTGCAGGATTCAAATTTGTTATATATTGAATCTCCAATAACTTTACCGAAATTCCAAAATATGACTGATCAAGTCTTGTTTGAGGAATTCGGAATTGGTAATTTGGTTAGATATTCGGCACCAGCCCTAGCTCCTTGGCTCGATTCTTATAATTCTAGTGAGAATGATAATAACAACACGAAATATAAAAATTTCCAATTGGTTATAGATTCAGGGTTTGATTCAACGTGGATTGTACCCGTCATTTATGGCATCCCATACTATCGTGCAATTAGAAAATTACCAATCGGTGGCAGATTTTTAAATGGTTATTTGAGGGAAATCGTATCATTCAGACATTATAATATAGTTGAGGAACCAATCTTGGTAAATTCAATCAAACATCAAACTTGTTATATAGCGAAAGATTATAATGCACTGTTGAAAAAATTGACAAGATTAAAGAAGACCCCTACAGAGTTAATCAATTCAGATTTATCATTATCGTATGTATTACCAAATAATAAATCAGATTTCTTGGGCCATCCAATAACAGATAAGACAAAACTGTCAAAATCAGAGCTACAACATTTGAAAAAATCCTTAGAATCAAAAACCCCTAAATCAGAATATACCGAATATGATGAAGATGAAAATGAAGACAACAGTGGATATTTGTCAGAATTTACCCAATCATTACTGTTAACAGATGAAAGGTTTCTCATTCCAGAACTTCTCTTCCATCCTCAATTGACAGGTGTTTACAAATCAGGTTTGATTCAAACTATCAAATCTTCACTTGATGCGGTGCCTGATTTGTTACAGCCTTTACTGGTTAACAATATAGTTTGTATGGGTGGTACTTCTAATTTACCAGGTTTTGCCGATAGAATAGTGACAGATTTGGACCCTGAAGTTCCAGTGGAAGCTCAGACAAACGTTTTGGATTATTCTCACATAACAACTGACAATAGTTTATTATCATTTCATGCAGGTAAATCATTTTTTGCAAATGGAGGATTTGAAAAAATTATGATGTCTAAAGATGATTATAATGAATTTGGTGCTGAATATGCACAAGATAAATTTGGCTTCAAGCTATGACAAAGAGAAAAGAAAATGTGTATAAATATTAGTAAGTAGGTTAAACTAATTTAATTGTTAACTTATGTAATGTAAAAGTGTGTATATAAAATTTTAAATTTATTTAAAAAGGATACAAATAATCTTATAAATGATGAATAATGCTGAAGCATGAAGAAAAAAATGAATGACATTTTGATGGTACATCTTCCTTAAGTGGGTATAAATGGATATAGAGATAAAAATCTAAACTGTAAATTATTTGTCAATTAAAGACATGTTAGTACACCAAAGAAAAAAAATATCGTAACCAATCCTGTTCCTATCAAAACAACCCTTAAATGCCATGCTGGAGCCGGGACATATCTACATAGTAATAAACATATACTCAACCCAGTTAACAGTATACTAAGTAATAGACACGCAATTGCAAATATCACCAAAATCAGAAGACCTGCTGTGATTTGTGGTTTGGGTAATTGAGTTGAGGTATCACCGAATACAGTTCTAAGAATCAATGTTCCAATAGATGATGTAAATAGTGAAAAGATAATCATTATCATATACAAAAATGATAAACATTTATCATGATTCTCTCTTGCTAGAACAGTTAATGGAGCAAATCTCTTTCTGTTAGATAATCTCATCATTGCCTCGGTTTCCATGTCAGATTCTTCATCTTCATCTTCATCCTCTTCATCCGCATTATATGCATCTTCAATAGCACCAAATGAATATCCCCTATCAGTTCTACTGTACATCAAAGGCTTCCTCTCAGGGCGCTCATAATTGATGCCTAAAATTCTCCCTTTCAACTTTAATCCAAAATTTCTGGTATTATTCGCCCAATTTAATATTTTATTTGTTTTCTCCTCTGATAACCAATCTAGACCGGTTCCATAATTGGATTCAATATCATCAGTATATTGATCAGAACTATCCGGTTTACCAGTAATCATATTAATAAACCAATCTATTAAACCAATATTATTACTATCATCTCCATCATCATAGACATAGAAACCTCCATCATCACCGCCATAATCTGAACCATTATCAAATTCATTCCAATAACCCGGTTTACTCGCTATTGGTTCATTATTATTTAATAGAATACCTTCATTTGCATCAGCATCGCAATGTTCATCATCCATATGACTATCATTTAATGTACTATCATTCATATTGTTAAATGGTAATGATTTTGCACGCATTTCTGGTAATATTCGTATATCTTTATCTGTTAATAGATTATGCCATGAAGCAATGAATAATAATATCTCATCATCGGAAACCTTAATCGAATCGTGGTCTTTCAAATAAAGTGAAATCATATAATTATTCAAAGAGAAATTATAATTATCAACACGATAAACTAAATGACTATTTATTAAAGATTGAATGTTTGAAGGAAATTCGGATTCTGGAACATCAAAATTGATTTCAAGGATAGCATGAGGGAAGAGGTTGACCTCAGAGTTTTCGGTACCATCATCATTAGTTTTATAGATTTGAATATCCCATTCTAAAGATATATAAAAATTGATTTTATCATTGGAATCTAGATTAATATAACGTAATTTTTTGGATGACACTCTAGCTAATGGTTTCACCTTATTTTCTAAAACCCAATCAAATGATAATTGCATCATTTGCTTATTACCCTTCAAATCATTTGAATTTTCCCATTCTTCCAAAAGTATTTTCTTTTTTTCTTCATCCGATGATATCTCACATTTATTGGTAAATAGCAAATCAACCATTCTTCTATTTAGTGAAGCAATTGAAAATTGACGTAATCCACCAATAGGTGCCAATAAAATCGGGTTATTAGAATGATTTTCATTAGAAATTGTTGATTTTGCAATATTTGAAACTAAAATTTGAGAATACGGACTAGCTTTGAAAGTATTTAAATTATCGGTTGGTAATATATCATAATCAAAATTGTCAATAGGTGCTGTTTGTAAAAAAAATGGAGTTTTTGGATTGTTCAACCAAATTGATACAGTATCAGTTTCAGGACAAAATTCTTCATTAATATTAGTGGCTTCCACTGTTCCCGCAGTTGAATTATTGATGTTTTTATGTGATTGTTCAGCATCATCTTGTAAATTCAGAGATGACCTGGTACTTTTCAATTTAACATCTTTTGTAAATAATGATTCATCCGTAATTAATTTGAATTCTGAAGAAAGTAAAAACTTAATTTCATCCAAGTTATCCTTATGGATCCAAAAAGTGAGAGATCTGGGACCTTTCCTACGAGAGACAATATCAAAAGTAGTAGAGCGAGAGAATAACTGTTGCGATGAATTTTCATTATCTTCATAAGAATCACCAATATTTGAAGCATAGCTTTGAGTTGCTAGCTGTAATGAATCAATGGTATGTATTGAAGAATGTCGATTTTTCTTAATAAGTGAAGAACGCCCCTTTAACTGATTATTTGAAGATAGTGCTGATGATAAAAATGTATCCAAAAAGTCGTATAAAAGGGTTGTCTCGAGAGCCAAATCATCTAGATTAAGATGTACAAACGATTTTGGATTGTCAATGACAAATTTTGTAGTAATTTTATTAACGAAAGCTTGCTTTTGGAAATAACAGGAATGTTTAACAAACTTTTTTAAAAGTTTTTTTATAGCTATTTTTTGTAATAAGATAAAACGAGACAAATCTTGAAGTTCATTTGTAATTGAATCTAACTCTTTATGAAATAAAAGTAATTTTCTCTTGCGAAGTCTTGTGGAAACTGAAGATTCATTTTCCATATTAGTTGCTTTAAAATTTGCCTCAGATTGTATGAATAAATTACACTGCTTTTTTAATGATGATAAACGTCTCGATATTTCACCAACTTTTGAAAATACAAATAACGAAACAAAATCAATTTGATCTTTGAAATTTTGATATAATTTTCTCAAGATTTTTTTCTGGTGATCTGTTAAAGTATCCGATGAATTATCACTCGAAGATATATCCTCAAATTCAGAAGTGGCCTCTCTAATTATAGATTTCAATAAATTATAATCGATATTATAATTTCTCCATCTTGATATTGAACGAGATGCAAATTCGACACCAAATTTCATGATTATATATATATATAGTTTGACCGTTAGATATAATTTGTGTATATTTAATCTTAAATAATAAAAAGATTGGGCAGAATGAGTAGTAGAACAAGTAAAATTATTTGATATTAAAAGCTTAATAATGAATAATGGTATTTATAGTAGTGTAATAAAGATGCTGGTGTTATAATTTGGGTAGGATTGAACTAAGCCTATAGTTAAGCAAGGGAGGAGGGATAGGGGGACGGATTTAATTTATAAGGAATGTAAGCTATCGGGTGTAGATGTGTCAAAAACAGAGCAGAGATAACAATAGGAAATAAAAACAAGCTACTTTCTGCAACGTCAAGTTATTTTGCTACTCTTGTGGTGATAATCTGTGTTGAGAAAGAGTTGAACGTTGGCCTGATGAGTGCCTAGAGTGGATAGAGTTGGGGGTTAATTAGAGGCAAACATGTGTGCAACCTGTAACTTGCCTTAGGGTAAGCCACTAAAACGTTAAAACGTGCGTGGAGCGTGGAGTCCGCCCTGGAGAGTCCACGTGAGCTCCTAATAAAGTAGCTAGAAGCGAATAGACGATTAGAAATGCAGCCATGGCCCACGCCCCAGGGCTTCGCCCTATACCCTTCACCGCTGAGCACTGGGCGCTGGGCGCTGGGCGCTGCCTGGCAGCGGCAGCGAACCTCTTTCCTCCTTGCGATGGCCGATCTGGCCGATGACCCTTGCTTTCCCGATGCGGTAGTACCCCGGGATTAATTCACCGACAGGGCCTCCGTCGGCTATTGTCTCTCATGGCCCAATTTGGAAATTGCCTCCAAATTGGTGAAGATTCGGTCCTCGTGTGACCTCGATCTGGAATGGTGCCCTTCTAGTCGACATTATATATATATATATATATTTCATCAAACAATCAGAAGTCAGAAGTCAGAAGTCAGAATTCAGAAGCCAATGTTTTTTTCAAATTTCGAACTTGGAAATTTGACAGGATATTGAATATTCTACCTGGCAAAAATCCTAGTTTGTTGTCATGTGAAATCATCGTGGTTTTTATACTCAACACAATTTTATCAAAAAATTGGTTATTTTCTTTTAAGTTTTCTTTAAGAATAGAACCAATATTTAAATTATACTTATACATCTAGATATATGTAGATATATATGTAGAATAAAACTTGACCATAGAAAACTAAAAAAAAGGATATTATAAAAAATTGATAAAACTACTATAGAATTGTATTTTTTTTTACTTTTTCATTGCTTTGTGTTGCGCCTTGTTATAATATGTGCCTGCTATCCAACGAATTTAACTTAACCCTTCCAAAACTCAATCTTTGCACAATTCCTGTTACCTCCTCCGTTTACCTTAATTAAAACTAATTTGAAAATATCTGAATATTTAAATAAAATCCCTTCAGCATGTTGAACTTTAACACCATATTCTATAAAGACGGTAATACCATGGCTTAGTAGCCAATGCGGCCTTTTCAGCAGCAATACTTGCTTTAACATCTTCAATATTTTCTTCACGTCTACCAGAATCAATATCAATATCTTCAATATTAATATGGAAAGTACTTTTTTTACCCTTCCAAATAATATAAACAAACATCATACCACCTAAAAAAAATAGATTTAAATTGATCTTGAAGAAATTGACAACATCGACATTCTTACCATTACTTTTGACACCTTTCGGATATAAACCTGTGAAAATTTCAAAACATAAAATGAGACAATTTAAAATAACACTCCACCAACTACCAATAACACCAGATATTGAAGTAAAAACTAATTCATCCGTACCTCTTCCATTATATATCAAAGCCTTTCTGAATCGGATGTGAACTAAACAAATAGATAACCAGGTAAAAATGGATGATAAACCTGATAATGCCATCATCCATGAAAAAACATCTGCTTGCTTGGATGATGCTGCAAGAAATCCCAATAAACCAAACACCAATGCAACAATGATGCCAACCAATGGCCTACCACTTTTATCAATATAACCAAAGATTTCTGAAATAAAGCCTTGTTGTGCCAATGTTGCAAATGTTCTTGACGTGGCAAAAACAGAAGAATTGGCAACAGATAAAACGGCAATCAAAATAACAGCATTCATAATAGATGGAACAACTTTAATACCTGCATTTCTTACAGCAATGACAAATGGTGAAGCTTCGGCACTTTCTGAATTACCAATCAATCGTGAATCATCATATGCAACCAATAAACCAATAATGGTTAAAGAAACCATATAAAATATGGTAATTCTCCAAAATACTTGTTTGGTTGCCTTTGGTAATATCTTTCTTGGGTTTTCTGTTTCAGCTGATGTTAAACCAACTAATTCTGTTCCCGAGAAAGAAAATGCAGCCGTAACGAAAACAGCACAGAATCCATTGAATCCATTGTTGAAAGCACCAGGTGTGTGCCAGAATTTACCACCAATATATCCTGTTTTAGCACCACCGCCACCACAATTGATAATAACACCTAAAATACAGAAACCAATAACTGCAAGAATTTTAATAGCTGAAAAAGTAAATTCAACTTCTGCAAAACCTTTAACACCAAATAAGTTGACCAATGCAATAAGTACCCAGTAGATGGCAACCCAAACGGCAGGATTAATTGCCTCAGTCCAGTAGCCCATAGTCATTGAACACGCAACTAATTCCAATGGCAAAGCAATTAACCATTGTAAAAGATAATTCCACGCCATACAAAACCCCCAAGCCGGTGAAAGAAATCTGGTATTAAGAGAAAGAAAAGAACCCGAAACTGGAAATGTAACTGCTAATTCACCTAAAGCTTGAATGGTTGCAAAAATCATAGTACTGATTAAAGAATAGCAGATAAGTAACGAGGCTGGGCCACCACTACTTAAAGCAGCACCAGAACCAACAAAAAGACCTGTACCGATAGAACCACCAATAGCAATCATTTGAATGTGTCTATTCTTCAAATTTCTCTTTAAAGGCGAAGACCCGTTTAACATATTTGCCCTTTCAAGGTCAGAACAATTTGGATCAATTTCAATTGTTTCCAGCCTTTTAAAACTATCAACAAACCCCTTCCAACCAGTAATCTTGGTCTCATCGATAAAACTATTTGAAGAAGAAGGTGCTTCTTTTGAACCGCCATGGACTGAATTGATAGTTTCATTGATTACTTCCTTTTGTAAAGTTATTTTTTCAAAAGTGGTAGAATCTTCTGAATTTTCTGGAATTAAATTTAAACTCATTTTGATATAAATAAATCTATAATGAAAATAGAAAGAAAAAAAGTTTTACGAAAAAGAAGAGTATAAAAGAAAAAAACAAGTTTAATGAACTATAATTCCCTTTTATATTAGAAATTTCAAACGCAGAATACTATTTCTTTTTTCAGAATAATACTTCAGAATACATATTCGGCTTATCAAATGTTGTTTGGAGAACACTGATAACAAACCTTACTTTCCAGATTCGGTAATACAGATAACAGATGTGTTCTGTTGTTCCGTTACACATATATAATTTTTCAATATTATTTGTTTTTTTTAAATTACGTTACCTTTTTGTTCTGTAAAAGGATTGCGTATCAACGTATAAATAACTATTTATGCGTTCTGCTCTAAACCTCTTTTATATATCCACTTATACATAAAGTCCAAAATAATCAAGAAGTCCATAGATCCACAGAATAAAAGAGTGACGCGCCTAACATACTCACCGGAGCTACCGTTTACTCCGAACTTAAACTAAGGTTTATCACTAATCTTTATTATGGAATACCAATAAAGGATAAACTAAAAACTAAAAATTCAAACCTTTCACGCATATATAAACTCTTCATATAGTGTCATAAATAGCCTAGCTTATGAGAAAAAAGCATTTTTTGAGTTGTAAAAATTTCCTTGATTAAAACTAGAGTGCCTTAGAAACATTCAAATGTGATCTATCAAAAAAAGGTAGATACTTCGGTATCGCAAAGATACTAATCATTACTATATAAAAGACAAAATTTACAACTTATGGAAGTAACTATATATCAGCTTCCGTTCTTTTGAGAGTTGATTTCAGTTATCCATGTAAACAACAGCAGTAATGAAAGGTGAAACAAATATTAAAGGAAAACAGGAGCGTGCCCTCGGCGAACTTAGAGTGTTGTTGGATAGACTGAAATCTGAGAGGAGTAAACCCGATCCTACGAAAGAATTCCATAACGCATTACAGATTCCCTTAATTGATAATTTGATACATGGTAATAGAGACAATGATGCTAAGAACTTCAAGTACACAGAAAAGGATCTACTTGATCACGTTCCTGGTATAACAAGGGTGAATGTTTCCGGTGTTTTATTTGACTTACCCATCGAAAAATCTGAAAGTGGGCTAGATAAAATTAGTATTTATGAAGATGATCCGTCTCAAACCAAAACCATATACCGTTCTGATTCTTATGACGATGTAGAGGTTGATGGCGAGGCTTTTACAAGTGAGGAGCTAGAGCAGGACGCCTTTATTGAAAAATTTAGAGATTCATCAAAGTTTTTAAATGGCATTACAAATGCATTTAAATTGGATGAAAAAGAAATTTATGCTAATGAATTTAAAACTACAGAATCTCCAAAAACCTTAGAAATCTCTGATCAACAATTAACGGATAATACTACCAAAAAATCAAATAATGATACCTTGGAGAATTTTTCTTCTATTAGTAGTGAAGGCAGTTTTTGCTTTGATGATGTATTAACGGGGGATATTCTCGGTAAACTAGATTGTGAAGATTCAAGTTCAAGAAAGAGTAGAAGTAGCTATGATAGTAAAGATTCGTTAGCAGATTTGAGTTTAACTATTGAAGAAGATGAAATTGTTAATATTATTGTTACCAAGCTTAAAAATCAACTCCAGCCCACATTGAAAAAGTTTTCTCAAGAATCGGAAAAGTATGAACTTATGAAAAGTGTTTATAAACTTCCAAGTATTTCAAAGTTGAACGAAGAAGTAAAAATTAAATATAGTAATAGAGGAAAAAAATTTAACTTGGAATTTGATAGAGGTTTGATTAAAGAAATGATTGATAAAGAGATGACAAAAAGGGCAAACAGGAAACCCAAGGTTAATCAAGTCCCAATAATAAGTGCAGAAAATCAAGTAAGATTAAATTTTAACAAATATAGACAATTGAACACAATTGTAGAGGAGCAAAATTCAGAAAGAAGTTCTTTACAATCGCAAACAAGTACCGATGACAAGAATATTTATGAGGAAAGGCTTTATTTTTGTCAGAGAAAAAGTTATACAAAATTAAGAGATGATAGAAACATACAAGATTTGGAAACCGAGGAATTAATCATTATGTTAAAATGTATAAATGATGGGAAATTGCATGATTTAAGTAAAGTTAAACATTTAATTTTATTTTTTGAAAAACATGAGAATATAATAAAAAAATTAGACAACCAGACACTCAAAAAGTTAATTTTAGTTGAACTTAATAAAAGAAAAATCATCTAAACTTTAAACACTTGTTACCATTTGCTTTTTTATATTTAATTTTCTTTATTATATATCGCTAATTTACAGTTACTAAATCAGAAGTACAAACACATAAATTAAAAGGACTAATCATCCTGTTTTTGTTTCTTTTTCTTTGGTTGATCTTTTTCAGCATCACCTTCAGGCTCACTGGCAGCATCAGAATCATACTCTTCATCCACGTCAGAATCATCGGATCCACTACCTCCATCAAAATCTTCATCTGGTGATTCATCATCAGCAGAACCCAAATCAGCATCACCGTCGGAATCAACCATGGCATTTGCCAACATTTCTTGAGCAATTTTTTCATCATTTCTAACTTTCAAATTCTTGGATCTAAAATAAGACTCAAGCAGTGGTTGTTCAGCCCTATCAATATTACCAAAATTGTGTGTTGGACCACCATTTATAGTACTGATTTCCATATCAAAAGTCCTTTGAGCGGAACCTTGACCGACTCTGGAAAAAGTTATAATGCTAACTTCGGAATAAGGAATTAAAACTGTAGGTTTTGTTAAAAATAATGCACATTTTTCTAATGCATACAAATGACCTTCATTAGCTTTCAATGAACAAGAAATACCGGGTAATCCATCCTTTGATTCGTAAGAGCCTGGTAAAACAACTCTACGTTCAGTAAATCCTTTGAAAAGGTTCGATAAGACGAGGTATGTACTGGAACTGTATGATTGGTTAATTTTTCCTTTGTATTTTTCTTCGAATTCTTCATTGGTTATATTTAACTCGACTTCGATTTCTTCTTGCTCGTCGAATTGTAATGTTAAGAAGGAATATTTGGTTTGGCCTTGTCTCAATGGAGGATTTACTTGTAAAACAATCAAATGGTGCATACCATCTAATTTTGGCAAAGAGAATATCCTTTGAATTTGATTATACTGTAATTTGTAATCATATGTTTTTCCTCTCAAGCGTAAGAAATTATCGTACATGTCTATATCGTAACGACCCCTTGGGGTGAGTAATAAGACTTCACTGAATGAAACAATAACTTCCCCGGTAACTTGAGTAAGATCTGCCTTTGATTTTAATTCTTCAACAAAGACTTCAGCCTTCGACTTGGCTTTCTCCTTTTTGTCGTCAGCCTCTTCATCATCTTCTCCATCTTTAATTTTGATGACGTTACCATCAGTATCCATCTTCTTTTCTTCTTCTGGAGCATCTATATCCATTTCATGTCCAGCATCTACAACACCTGGAATAAAAAATTTAATTTCAACTAGTTCATCACCGGTTCTTTCAATGGCACTATCGTGATGCATCAAATCCATTTCAACGGAAACTTCATTACGACCACTTAAATTTGTGTTGGAAATTTCGGCATAAGGAATTTCGTAAGCTGGTTTGTTGGCAACATTAAAAACCAGTTCATTTCTTGCCATTTGAATTTTACCCCAATTCCAACCTCTTAATGCATGTTCCTTAGTTTCTAGTTGAACGCTAAAATTTTTGGACAATTCATGTTTTAAACCGGTTGAATCACGTTCGTCAAACCCATCCAATATGACGACCCCCTTATTTTTAGTATCAATTCTCAATTCATAGCCTCTTGAACCTCTAGACCAATAACAACTTGATATTTCGTCGCTTGGAAGTAAGAAAGGAGGTGATTTAGTTGTAGATCCTGGCATCGATTGGGCTTTCCAACCTAAACCAGAATCTGCAATTCTCATTCTACCTGGCATTTTTGACTGGTTGAGGTAAATTTTTTCGTATTCTGAGGACATTATGTACTATTTTAAATCTGTCTATCTCTCTCCCAATCTATTGGTTGGTATCCTGAGCTTAGAGTTGGCAGTTGAAATGTAAGTCTTGGTACTAACCTTAGTGCTGTGCTTACTTCTTCATTTCTTTAGTTTTTCGTTTCTATACATGCGACGCCAAAAGGCGAAAGGCCACCGCCAAACGAAGCGAGGGAAAGAGGGAAACTCGCGCATCAATAGTCGTCGATCGACGCTGCAAACAGACCGTAGGCGGTGGTCTTGGGCCATGCTTTTGTCGACAATCTAGCCTCTTGCTCGCCGAGTGGCGACGTGGAACGTGGAAAATAGAAAGTCAGGAAAATGGAACGGCAAGTTGGGTGTTGTTTATGGTGTTAGTCTACAGTTGTTGCTGCCCGCTGATATATCTCTTGCACCCTTCTCTTATAAGCTAACCCTAGCAAATAGAATCACATAAAAATGTCCGCAGAAGGTGAAGAAGAATTACTCGATTACTCTGATTCCGAAGAAGTTAACCAACAACAAGCTGAAACCGTTGATACAGCTGGTGCAACTGAAGAATCCGAGAAAAAGGGTTCCTATGCAGGTATCCATACCACAGGTTTCAGAGATTTCCTTTTGAAGCCTGAATTAATGAGAGCCATTGCTGATTGTGGTTTTGAACATCCTTCAGAAGGTTAGTATCTTTATCCTTACTGAAATTATTATTTGAAAACCTTCACTCTTCCTTCCTCAAAATTATAAATTATTCACCGTTGAGTATTGCAAATTAATATATCTCAATCATATAACTATTTGCTAACATATGCAGATATTAAAAACATTGTCTATATAAGACTTATACACTGTTACATTTGTCTTATTCTCAACTTTCCTTTTAAAATTTTCAATTTTTTGAGTTGTTGCTTAACATTTAAGCCAATTATAATAAAAAAGATTAAGAATAACACAATTATTCCACCTTTTTGATATCAAGAGATTTGAAAATAAAGTGAAAATTTCAACGGTGAAACCTCGTCTATTTGATACAATCAATTAAAGTGCACTTGAAACTGTTTGAAATTATCTCATTTTAAACGTTTATAATATTGTTACTTTTCTTTATAAACTCACGATAGATAACAACGATACAGCTTGCAAAAATTTATTAATTGAGATTTGGAAGAGCGTCGGTAATTTTATTTCAACAAAAGAAACAACCGACAACTAACATTTTTTAATCCTTTTTTTTAACTCTAATATTTTTTTCATTACAGTCCAACAATCATGTATTCCTCAATCTATTTTAGGTAATGACGTTTTATGTCAAGCCAAGTCAGGTTTAGGTAAAACTGCAGTTTTCGTCTTATCTACCTTACAACAATTAGATCCAACTCCTGGTGAAATCTCAACTGTTGTTATTTGTCATACCAGAGAATTAGCATATCAAATTAAAAATGAATATACTAGATTCTCCAAATATATGCCAGAAGTTAAAACAGAAGTTTTCTATGGTGGTATTCCAATTGCAAAAGACATTGAAATTTTGAAGAATAAAGAAAGTTGTCCACATATTGTTGTTGGTACACCGGGTAGATTAAATGCTTTAGTTAGAGATAATTTAATCAATTTAAAACATGTTAAGAATTTTGTTATTGATGAATGTGATAATGTTTTAGAAAATATTCATATGAGAAGAGATGTTCAAGATATTTTCAGAGCAACTCCTTTCCAAAAGCAAGTTATGATGTTTTCAGCAACCTTATCTGATGGTATGAGACCAATCTGTAAAAAATTCATGAAGAATCCACTTGAAATTTATGTTGATGATGAAAAGAAGTTAACATTACATGGTTTACAACAATACTTTATTAAATTAGCAGAAGATAAAAAGAACGTCAAATTAGCTGAATTATTAGACTCATTAGAGTTCAACCAAGTTATTATCTTTGTTAAATCAACTAAGAGAGCTACTGCATTAAATCAATTGTTAGTTGAATCCAATTTTCCATCGATTGTTGTTCATTCAGGTATTCCACAAGAAGAAAGAATTCAAAGATATAAATTATTTAAGGAATATAACAAACGTATTTGTGTTTCTACTGATGTTTTTGGTAGAGGTATTGATATTGAAAGAATCAATTTAGCCATCAACTATGATATGCCAAGTGAAGCAGATCAATATTTACATAGAGTTGGTAGAGCTGGTAGATTTGGTACCAAAGGTTTAGCAGTTTCCTTTATCTCAACTGAGAAGGATCAAGAAGTTTTAGATAACATTCAAGATAGATTCGATGTTAAAATACAAGAATTCCCTGCTGAAGGTGTTGATCCATCTACATACATGAATACTTGATAGATTGCATCGATTGTTCTTACACTGTACACTGACTTCTTTTATTTTTTATTTTATAACTATATTTTATCACTACTTTTTGAGAAAAAAATTACACCCCTCCCTTGACTAAACAAGATGTGGTTGTAGAATGTATATTTTGTATAAAATCTTAATAAGATGTAAAGATTTTAAGAGTTTATTCCTTGTATTCGGTATTGAGGAAATGCAGTTCCGAACATAGATATCGGAGTCACATTGGTTAGTAGTGAGACCGACGCGTAAATTCTAAAGTGGCAAAATTTGCACAAAAACAATGGGTATTGGGTAATGATTGATTATATCTGTAAATCAGAATTGATGAAAGGCCCAGAACAATTGTGTATAATTGACAATTCAGTATACAAAAGATATCGGACATAGCAGTTAGCAAGATATATATATATATATCTGTATGTATATATATATATATAATAAGGTCATTCCAAGAATAAATTATAAGCTCAGTAAGACCGAATCGGTAAGTCAAATGATAAGCCAAAACATTAAAAATTGAGAAAGCTCTAATAAATTTTTATTAATAAAATATTCATAAATACAAGATCTCGTGTTGTTGTGTTGAAAAGCGTAAACAATACACAATAATTAATATCAGATGACACGAGAGCAGGGCTAATTTAGAAAGAGGTAAACAATTGAAATAGCGGAGAATAGAACTGGGAACTGGAGGGGGGGGCAGCCAACGGGAAATTGGAAATTTGGGATAAAACCCCGAGACACGTCCAAACAGCAACAGAACGCCAAAAAGTCAACAAACAACAATATCTGGAAAGCACAAACCACCGAAAACTGCACACAAAAGAGACGCGTCACCGATTTCCAACTCCCAGTAATCGCCACCGAAAACACACGCGTCCCGCACAATCCGCACACCACAGACTACAAACCCTCGCTCGCACTGACACCCTTTCTTCTCACAGCACCGAACTCTATTTAAAGACACGCTTTTCTTGCTTTCTATCCTTGGTCGTCTCTTTCTTTTTTACATGTACTTGTCTCCCCCACCCCCTCCTTCCCTATTCTTTTTCCCTTTTAACATTCCTTCTCCCTCAGGTCAATAATCAACCTATATATCATCTCACATAACCATGTCCGTACAAGAAACTCCATCCAAAGTTACTGCCAACGCACTTTCTTCTCTCGACCTTAACACTGCGGAGGTTAAATCAAAGAAAGATTTAACAGCTTCTTTAATTGCAGCAGCAAATGCCAAAGCCGCAGCAGCAGGCATAGTTGTTCCTGAAAAGGAAAAGGAATTGTCTGAACATGAAAAATTCTTATACCAACATAAAGTCCATAGACACAAATTAAAGGAAATGGAAAAAGATGAACCTTTATTACTTGAAAATAAGAAAAGATTTGTTCTTTTCCCAATCAAATATCATGAAATATGGCAAATGTATAAAAAGGCAGAAGCTTCATTTTGGACTGCTGAAGAAATCGATCTTTCAAAAGATTTACACGATTGGAACGATAAATTAAATGATAATGAAAGATATTTTATCTCAAGAGTCTTGGCATTCTTTGCAGCTTCTGATGGTATTGTTAATGAAAATTTAGTTGAAAATTTCTCTGCTGAAGTTCAAATTCCTGAAGCTAAATGTTTTTACGGTTTCCAAATTATGATGGAAAACATCCATTCAGAAACCTATTCATTATTAATCGATACCTATGTTAAAGATCCAAAGGAAAGTGAATATTTATTAAATGCAATTGAAAATATTCCATGTATTAAAGAGAAGGCAGAATGGGCGTTGAGGTGGATTAATGATAAAGATGCATTATTTGGTGAAAGATTAGTTGCATTTGCAGCTGTTGAAGGTATCTTCTTTTCTGGTTCTTTTGCTTCTATTTTTTGGTTAAAGAAGAGAGGTTTGATGCCTGGTTTAACATTTTCAAATGAATTGATCTGTAGAGATGAAGGTTTACATACCGATTTTGCATGTTTATTATTCTCCCATCTAAATAATACACCTGATGAAAAGATTGTTAATAAGATTATCACAGAAGCTGTTGAAATTGAAAAAAGATATTTCACCGATGCATTACCAGTCAATCTATTAGGTATGAACAAGGATTTAATGTGTCAATATGTTGAATTTGTTGCTGATAGATTATTACTTTCATTAGGTTGTGAAAAGCAATTTAATGTCACCAATCCATTTGATTTTATGGAAAATATTTCACTTGCAGGTAAGACAAACTTCTTTGAAAAGAGAGTTTCCGATTATCAAAAGGCAGGTGTCATGGCTAAACATGCCAAGGAGGAAGGTGACGCTGAAACTGGTTTCACATTTGATGATGATTTCTAATTATTGAAAAGATCTAATGAACTTCGCGCAACTTCTCTGTTTTCCTTCTTGTTTTGTTCTTTTTCTCCCTTTTTTTACTATATCACCACCGATGTAATTGTATACTAGAACCCCCAATACTAATGATAACTGTCGAAAACATGTTGCGACCGCGACACGGTTGTTGTCGTAGCTGTTTGCCCCCTGTACACGCTTCTTGTGCTCGCACTACATTTTACACGCTATGGGAATATAAAAAAATGAAAAATGAAGTGAAAAATTGGAAATGAAAAATTTTGTCTGCTCACAGCTCGCACACATCGCAGCCAGGTCGTAGTCAGTACAGTAGTATTCAGTATACCCAATAATTCACTCTAGGGGCTGCTGCAGCTCGATCAGCGAAACCGCATCACCAGGAACCAAATTCTGTTCGTGAACTCTCAAGGACCACAGTATACACACACATATCAAACACAGAATGGACTCTTTATCTTCCACCTCTTTTCAAACTTCACAGCCATTCTAGTTTTTCTCACTTACAACTAGACTCTCTGGTTAGAATCTCCCGTATAAACAAATAATATTGAATATTGACCTTTGGACACTATCCTTAGTTGATATTACTATCATCATTATTTGTGTGAGAAATATTGTCAATTGAAAACTCCTACTAATTAAAATTTCACGGTTATTAAGATATATCATATGCTAGTGTCGGATCCTTCAAATTCAATCGATTTAATCTCCACTCCCTTTCAATAATTGTGTTCTTTTTATTTATTGATCATATATATCAATAACTGCTTACAACCACCAAGAATAGTAATCATTTTATTTTATTTTTTCATATACACCTCATTTGGTCTGTTTGTCATTTTAATATTAAATGAGTGCACAAAATTCAAATCCTGTTAATCAATCTACCCAATCTTCAACCAGAATAACTTCAACTTCTTCTGATAATAAGATGAATCGTCGTACCTATAAAGAGGCCATCAACTCTTTAAATACTTTACAATCAAATTTTGCAACTATTGATGCTGTTAGAAAATCAGGTATTAATCGAAACTCGATGCTAATGCCCGAAATGATCGAGTGGGTTAGAAGAATAGGTTATGCTCCAAGTGATTTTAATAAATTGAATGTTATTCATGTAACCGGTACTAAAGGCAAAGGTTCTACTTGTGCTTTTGTTCAAAGTATTATCAATCAATATAAAAAACCAATTATTTTATCAAGTCCAACATTAAATACTGCTGATCATAGAATCGATAACTTAAGTAACGGTTCCACTAACACCAATAAGAACAATGATAATAACCACAACAACAATAATTCCCGATCGCTTTCAATTGCTTCCATGGCTGATTCAATTGATGTCTCGAAAATCACTAAAATAGGTTTATATACTTCACCTCATTTAAAAACAGTTCGTGAGAGAATCATGATTAATGGTAAACCAATCACTGAAGAATTATTTGTCAAATATTTTTTTGAAATTTGGAAAAGATTGGATGAATCAAAATCAGATCCTGAAATTTTTCCTCATATGGGTGAAGGTATCAAGCCGGCGTACTTCCGTTATTTGACGTTGCTCTCATTCCATGCTTTTCTGAGTGAAGGTGTTGATACAGCAATTTATGAAGTTGGTGTCGGTGGTGAATATGACTCTACAAATGTTTTCGAATCACCAACTGCTTGTGGTATCAGTGCCTTGGGTATAGATCATACAATAATGTTAGGTAATACAATTGAAGAAATTGCATGGAATAAAAGTGGGATTTTCAAGAAAAATGCATATTGTTTTTCAGTTCCTCAACCTGAATCTGCCCTACAGGTTATAGAAGAACGTGCCAAAGAAAAGGAGGTTGCCAAATTTGAAATTGTCAATCAAAGAACAGACCTTGATGAAATCAAATTGGGCTTAAATGGTGACTTCCAGAAGCAAAATGCTTCCTTAGCCATTGCCCTATGTCACGCACATTTAACTAAATTGGGTTATCAAATAGACATTGATACATTACCAGATGAATTCATAGTTGGTTTAGAAAGTGCAAAATGGCCAGGTAGATGTCAAATCATTGAAGATGCAAAACGTAAATCAGATTTAACATGGTTCATTGATGGTGCCCACACCGAAGATAGCGTCAAAAATGGTTCCCATTGGTTCACCCAAGCTACAAATCCCGATAAAAAGAAAGTTTTGTTATTTAATCAACAAACTCGTGAACCAGGCGTTTTACTTAAAACGTTATTCAACCAAATGGAAAAGGCAAATTTGAAATTCGATCATGTCATTTTCACTACAAATATTACTTGGTCAAGTGGAGATTATTCTGCAGATTTGGTTTCAATCAATACAGATAATAATGCAGTTGTTTCATTAGATGTTCAAACCCAAATGGCAGAAATTTACAATAAATTGGATAAAAAGGCGCGTAAACATCTGTTCCATGATATAGAAACTAGTGTTAATTTTATCAGGACTCTAGAAGGCCCATTAGAAGTTTTTGTTTGCGGTTCCTTACATTTAGTTGGGGGATTCTTGGTTGTACTTGATGACAAACCTCACTGACCAATTATTTTTCAATTCAATCATTTATTCCTAATTCTTGACAATATATTCTGAACATACGTGTATTTCAATTTCACTTTTATTATTAATCCTCATTTTAACTCTAATTTTAAACTACTCTCCTTTATAAATTTCACTCTCTTTGTTTGTATTATCATTTTTTCATATATTCATTGTTATTCATAATTTTTAATACTGATAAATTTCTCTCTCTCTCTATATATATATATATATATCCAATATTGCTGTGTGCATTTCACTGAGTAGGTAAAATGTAAAGTACCAACGATATTACATTCTACATATTATTTTTTTGAATATTCTGTATGCTGTATCATGTATCATGTATCGCGCCGAACACTGGACTCCTATAATACGTAAACAAGTTTCTGTGAACATTCAGTGCACAATGCCAATAGTATTCAATAGTTCTCTATACAAAGCTTGTCTTAACTACTCTTTGTATAACCGATTGATCTTTTGTATGAGGTTAATATTCAAACAACCAAGATGAATAATAGAAACATTATAGATGAACGGGCGGCTTATACAAAGGTATGTTAAGATCTAAGATTAGCAAACAAATATAATGCAATACTTTTCATCATACTAACATGTCTCCTACTTTATCCACTTATTATAAAAACAGCGGGCACAGGATTACATCGACCTTATCAAAAAGTTTTCTGCTGAAGAATTAACCACCGTTGGAAATTATCGAATTATGTCAGAAATTGGTTCGGGTGCGTTCGGTCAGGTCTACCTTGGGTATCACAAATTAATTAGGTGTAAAGTCTGTCTTAAAAAGGGAAACAGAAACATATCACAAAATGCAGTTGAAAATAACGCAAACAATGATAATTTGATGAGAGAATTTTATTATCTAAGGGAATTCAAGCAACATCCTAACATAACAAAACTTTATGAAATTATTTTCACAGAAACATCAGTTTACATGATTCTTGAATATTACCCATCCGGTGATTTGTTTGAATATGTTACTAAAAATGGGCATCTTTCAGTTAATGAATGTTTAAGAATTTTCACTCAATTGGTTGGTGCCGTGTATTATTTGCACAAAAGTGGGTGTTGTCATCGTGATCTAAAATTAGAAAATGTATTATTAGATAAACAGATGAATGTTAAATTGTCTGATTTTGGATTCACAAGAGAATTACCATTTGCTCAACATGGTTCAAAGTCTTTATTATCCGAATATTGTGGTACCGGTGCTTATATGGCTCCCGAAATAGTCAGAAGGACACCTTATTCTGGGATAAAAATTGATATTTGGGCTCTTGGTATTATGTTTTACACTATGATTACAGGGGAAATGCCTTTTGATGATTCGTTGGATTCAAAATCTTTAGAATATGCAATTATCCACAATAAACCGAGATATCTCGAAAATTTAGAAATGCTAGATCACGAAGAAACTGCAAAATTGCAAGAAATTAAAATGTTACTTAATGGTATGTTATCCAAAGATCCTGACAATAGGATTTGCTCTTTGGAAGATGTTTTAAAATTACCACTGTTTGAATTATATGGTGGGGAACAGGAAATAACACTGGTAAACAAATTGCATTTTGGTGACACAGGGGCTAAAACTGGATGGTCTGATCTAACAACTTTTGAGAAGGCTTTATTCAAAAGGTTGGTAAATGCAGGTATAGATAAAGAAATTTTAGAACGATCAATAAGAAAAGAAACGTTAGACTCAGTATATGGATTTTGGGCTTTATTAAAGGACGAATCTGAGAAAAAGGCTAAAAAAAGTAAAAAAAGTAAAAAGAAAAGTCGAAGCATGCTAAAATTAACTTCATCCCGTTCATTTATAGATAATGCAAGACAGGCATTTAGCTCATCCCCTATGCAGGAGCTAGAAAATCAAATTCCTCTGGATGGCTTGTGTTTACCTATAGTTATCTCCAGACATGGTTCCGTAACAACAGCTGGTGCCTCTTCACTGGAAATACCAATCATGAGAAGTGGTTCATTAAAGAAAGTACGTGATTTAGTATTAAAACCAGAAACTCCTAAACGGTTAAATTCGATTCATGAAAAACCTACAAAACCAGAACAAATGAAACCAGAAGACCATCATCATATTGACAATTTAAAAAAACAAGAAATTTCTTCCCAAAAGAAATTATTAGATCAAGGAAGTATACTTTCCAAAAGCACTCAAGTTTCTACCGTAAGTTCAATAAAGAAAAGGAAACCCTTTTCAATTTTTAAACTGTTTAAATCAAAAAATACTTATGAAGAAAAATCTGTTAATAAAATACCAGATACAGAATCTTTGTACAGAAACATTACTACCAACACTTCTGTACCTTTACAAAAACCTTCACACACAGAAAACAGTTCACTTAGAAATAACATTAAAAAGACCATATCATTCAGTGAAAATACAGCCACTAAACCAGCACTAGAATATACTAATGCATCAGATGAAAATATTCTTTTGACACCTGATAATTCCAAACTCAAAAGAAGTCAACCTACTCGACCAGTTTCGGAATTTTCAACATATTCTACTCACACTTCTGTATCTGAAACCTCTAATGGCTCGGGTTATATTACTGGTTATTCAACTGATATAAATGCTTTAGGTTCAATGAGCAATGGAAATACTTCAAATGTTAACAATAACCAACATGATTCTCAGCTAATTCATTCTCCACAAACTTCATCCCGGCCAAAATTTTCAAGAGGTATTAGTGAGTGGTCTGCAAATATATCTTCACAAGCAGAGTCTCCAAATTCTTCTTTTGTTGCTTTGTCTAGGAGTAACTCGATTGATTCATTATCCAGATCTTTTAGCAATAGGAAAAAAGGAAATACAACAAATAAAAATATGACATTTATCAGGAGAGGTAGGTCTCCTTTAAACACAAAAATAAATGCAAAGTGGGCCAGTATAAATATGGAAAAAAAGAAAAAATCATTTGTTAAACAAGATAAAAGTCAAATTATTGAGGAAGAAACAAGTGGTGATGAAGAGGAAGAAGCACAAGAAGCACGTGATTTAGAAGAAAAGAAATTACGTAGTCCAACACTAAGACCAAGTAGATCTTATATGAGAAAGGGTTCCATGAAATTCCCTGTTTTACCAGTGACTGAAGAAGATGATGATTCAATAGATGCGGAAGATGAAGCAGATTTGGAAAGTCATGATTATGATGATATTGCCACAGAAAACTCGGATCATCATTTAAATAAGACTACACAGTTACAATCAACTTCTAATTTCAGCAGTACAATATTTCAGGATAACTCTGCAATTGGAGAAGGTATTGCACGCACGAGTAGTATAGTTAGTGAAAATAGCATGTTCATTGCTGATAATGATAAAACTACATCATTACTAGCCAGTGTTTGTAGCGGTAGTGAAAGCTTAATTGGTAGTGTTATGAGTCAAACCGCCAGTACTGGTTTACCAGTAATAGGAAGTTCATCGGGAAGTATGAAAAGGGATAAAGCCACATCTGAAAATAGTAATATAGATAGGAATAACAGTATGAATGGTTCTCCCTTTTCGCATTCACCAGTAGTCAATACATCCACTGTCCAACGAATATATTCGCCTGTTCCTAAAAATACATCTCCGATACAGAGGAAGGCCATATCCCAATTAGAAAAGAGTTTCAGGTGATTAATGTAAGCCTCATGCTTTACCATTACCAAAACTAAGCAAATTGGTCGCTTATACGCGGAAAAACGTGTTCAAAAAGTTTCGGTTACAAAAGGAGAATATTCGGTTATTCGCGGTTATTAACGGCAATAACTATGGATGTTATTTTCTGGGACCCAATATATGTTAATTTTTCACCATACTTTGATGGCTTTTGGTTAAACCTATAAAAGCCAGAGTATTTTCCCCTAAGTAATAAGTGGTTATTGCTATTCAATTTATTATGTTATATATATGATTTCCCAATTTCTCTGGTATTATACATAATAAAGTAAAAGGAAAACATTTCACAATGGCCGAAACAGCTATCCAAAACGAAACATTAACGAAAGACCCTCAAATTGACTCAGAACTTCATGTTTTAAAAAAAATAAAGACTGCAACTATTCAAAAAACAGAAATTACTATTTCCGAGTATATTTTTCAACGTATTCTCCAACTAGGAATAAAATCTATTTTTGGTGTTCCTGGTGATTTCAATTTGAAATTTTTGGAACATATATATGATATACAAGGCTTAAATTGGATTGGTTGTTGCAATGAGTTAAACGCAGCATATGCAGCTGATGCTTATGGTAAAGCTTCTCAAAAAATTGGTGTATTGTTAACAACATATGGTGTGGGTGAATTAAGTGCATTAAATGGTGTTGCTGGTGCATATACAGAATTTGTTCCATTATTACACCTTGTTGGAACGAGTGCATTAAAATTCAAAAGGAGTCCTAAACTACTAAACTTACACCATTTAGCTGGTAATAGGAAAACTTGGAAAAAGAGTGATCATTATTTGTATGAAAGAGTTGCTAGTGAATTCAGTATTGATTCTGCCTCAATTGAAGATGATCCGGAAGAAGCATGTGCAATGATAGATAGAGTTATTTTAAATGTTTGGAGAAATAACAGACCTGGTTATATATTTTTGCCATGTGACTTATCTGAAATGAAGGTTGACATTCAAAGATTGGCAACTCCAATTGAATTATCCTATTCTTTCAACACTTCGGTTTCAAAACTCACCAATACAGTTGAAAAGATTTTAAATATAATGTACAATTCTAAAAACATAGCAATCCTTGCAGATGAATTTATTAGAAAGTTTAGAATGGAAAATGAATTCCAAGCATTGTTAGATAAGGTTGGTGATAAGATCAATATTTTTTCTACAACTTTTGCAAAAGGTATCGTCAATGAAGATCACCCTAGATTTGTTGGTACTTATTTCGGTAAATATGAAAGTCCTGTTGCGAAAATCATTGAAGGTGCAGATTTGGTTTTGCACGTTGGTAACTTTGACAATGAGATTAACTGTGGTAATTTTACAGTGAATCTTGATGAAAGTAACGTTATTGATTTAAGTGCACAATATATACAAATTGGTGATGAATTTGATGATACTATTACAATGATGGAAATATTGCCTTTACTGGTTGAGATGTTGAATCCGAAAAAAATTGTAGATGCACCAAAGTATGATAAGCCATTGAAAAAATATGAATTTGAACCTTTAGAAAATAAGTATCCACTCACTGAACTTGATCTTGTCAAATCTTTGAATGAAAATGTCAGAGAAAATGATATTTTGATTGTCGAAACTTGTTCCTTTTTATTTGCAGTTCCTGACATTAAAATCAAAAATGCCAAAGTTATCCTGCAAGGCTATTGGGGATCTATTGGATACGCATTACCAGCTACGTTGGGTGCATCGCTTGCACTAAGAGACTTTAACCTTCCTGGTAAAGTTATTACTATCGAAGGTGATGGTTCTGCGCAAATGAGTTTACAAGAATTATCTTCTATGATAAGATACAACATTGATGCTACAATGATTATCTTGAACAACTCCGGATATACAATTGAAAGAGTTATATTAGGACCTTATAGTTCGTACAATGATATTAATGCTAACTGGCAATGGTGTGATTTACTAAAATGTTTTGGTGACGTTAACCAAGAAAAGACAGAAAGTTGTAAAATAGAATCAGCAGATGCACTTAACAAAATCTTGTCTTCCGACAGCTATGGAAATGGTAAATTTAAATTGTTTGAGCTTATTTTACCCATGTTTGATGTCCCTGAAAAACTATCAAATTTTCTTTCGGCAAAATAGTTTTGTAGACTTTATAAACTCCTTCAATAGATAACATAATAAAATCAGTAATCAGTAATCGGCGATTATTGCCGCGCATTCGCTTTCTTTGCATCTTAGTAATATATTATTGATCTCCACACGGAGTTCAGAGTTCAGAGTGATATCTACTTTTGCCATTCAAAACTAAAGTCTTTCAACTGTTCACGTCTATATATATATATATATATATATATATATATATGGAGTCAGAAACGGAAAAGTGTGAAAATCCAGTAGAAGTTCCTGAGGAAATAGAAGCTCCACCCGATGGAGGCTTCACAGCATGGATGGTGGTTGCTGCAGCCTCAACGATTATGGCCATGTCTTTTGGAATGTGCAATTCTTTTGGAATTTATCAAACATATTATGAACATAAATATACAGACACATCATCAAACGTTCTATCCATTGTCGGAGCTCTTCAAGCAGCATTAACATATTTTTTTGCTTTGCCGTCAACAGTAATAATGGGATACTTTGGACCCCAAATTGTGGTTGGAGTCGGTGGCGTCTTAGCGTCTTTATCATTCATGTTTTTATCAATTTCTAATGCCATATGGCAAATATTTATCATACAGGGCTTAATATTTGGTATGGGATCTGGTCTTATGTATATACATTCCACAGGTATCACCATGCAATACTTTGATAAAAAGAAAGCGCTGGCTGTTGGTATAATTACGGCAGGTTCAAGTTTAGCTGGTGTTTATTGGCCAATTGGCATAAGAAATATGATTGATAAGATCGGATTTCCATGGGCAAATAGAGTTATTGGATTTATCTATTTTCCAATGTCAATATTTAGTGCAAGTTTTATTAAACCCAGAAAAAAACCAGAAAAAAGAAAACAGGGTGAAAATATTTTGAGAATCGAATTTTCAGTCTTGAAAGATTGGAAATTTGAAATTCTAAATGTTTCTTGGTTTGCATTCATGCTTTCTTTATTTCCAGGGCTATTTTACATTGATCTATTCTGTGTTAGGGCGGGTGTTTCGAGCAGTCTTCAGTCTTATAGTGTTGCAATTATCAATGCCTGTGCAATTGTTTTCAGAATAATTCCTGGTTTTATTGCAGATAAAGTTGGACGTATTAATATTTTGATCCCTTCACTTTTACTATCGGGAATCTTTCCTTTGGCATTGTGGATTCCAGCCACTAATACTGCCATCACCGCAACTTTCATATTATTATGGGCGGCCGCAACAGGGCCGCCTGTGGCATTATTTCCTGCAATTGTCGGACAGCTATTTCACGATTCAGGACATTTTTACTCTTATTTGACGTTTTTCTATTTGGTTGGAGGTGTAAGTTCTTTATGTGGACCTATTATTGGTGGATCATTTATTCCTAGAGGAAATGTCTCAACCACTGAGGGATTCGATAAACTAGCTATCTTTTGTGGGGTGCTTTGTATATGCTCTGGAATAATAATGATTCTTTTAAGATTTTTATATTCAAAAGATCATTTTGCAATTATATAAAGAGGACTGTATAGTGATAAAATCGGCGTTATCTAATCATATATAAAACCAAAACTTCGAGCTTCTTAATGAGGAAATGTATTATTATGATGAATCCT
>JAJMLM010000023.1:0-59401 GCA_030569635.1 Pichia thaimueangensis | reverse complement strand
AGTTCGTTGAAAAATCAAATTTTCTCTGGCTTTGATGTTTATTATGCGTTTGTTTCATTAGCAGCCGCTTGTTCTCTTTCCTACCCCCAGGTTAAACAATCCGTATTTACTTTAGGATTTGATTCTATTATTAACGCATTGAATTCTAGTGATGAAAAACTACAATTTTCATCTTTACAATGTTTGAATGAAATTTGTGATATCCCTCTCTGTGTTGCTAAAATTTTCAATTGGAAAGACGCAAGTGATGATCATTATCAGAATTTTTCAATTCTCTGCCATTTGTTACAATCGACTAATTACGATTCTCAGTGTTTAGTTTTGCAAATCTTCTATTCTGTTTCCAACTTTGATCTTGTTGTTGAAAAGCTTTGCTCCAGCGAATTATTTTGTTCTAACCTCAATAAGATCTTTCAAAACCAAGACTCCGATGATGCTTTAATTTACTATGCCCTATTGGTGTTAACCCATTTGTTCTCAGTAAAGGACAAAAATGTTGATATTAATTATCTTCAAGTTTTCGATGAATCCAGAGATATAATTTTGAAACATATCCAAAGCAATAATGATCAAATTAAGGAGAGTGCAATAGCCGTTGCACAATATATGTAATCTAGAGTATAATAAAAATTTTTGCTTTATATACATGATTTAATTATTACGAAACTATCTAAATGCCCAAGTACACAAGGAATCTATTTCAGAAATTTTTCTTTAAAAGTTTCTGTTTGTGGATTTACATAAGATTTGAAAGTCGGTTCGTTAATCTTGGCTGTTCTAACAAAAGACTTGATGTCTATTTTAAAAAGAAGATTATGAATATCACTTGGCATGTCTTGATATTCCTTCATGTAAAATTTCTTTAGGATTTTCAATTCTTCCAAGAATTTAGCTGGTGGGTCGAGTAACTCCTCATAACGAAGTTCATCTAATTTATTCTTATATTTTTCGATTACTCGCATTGATGATATATACTCTTCATCGAAATATAACGGGCTAGATCTATTTTTAGTGGAAACATGGTTTTTATCTGTAAGTTCAATGTCAATTACCTCCAAATAATTACGTCTGGGTAAACATTTATCAAGAGCCAAAAATTTTGTAGATATAGGCTCATCGGGTATGATAGCTTCGGCGGTTTTGCATTCCTCATCTGAACTATCAGAAAACTCCAAATCGATTTCATTATTATTTTTGGAATTCATGGACTCAAAATTTTTCTTTTGTACGTCCATAGTTTCCATTGTCTCGTTAGTTCCTTGTTGTTTCCCCGAACCTTGATCACTCACATCCATGTCCATATCTAAAACAATTTCGTCATTTGACGCAGTTGCCTGTTTGTCCGTATGTGCTTTTTTAGTGTCATTCTCATCTGAAACAGAAGTTGTCCTTTTTCTAGTGGTTATATTTTCATCTCGTTTCTCCTGGTTAACTGTTGCCACAAATCGCACATGAAGATGTGCACTAAACCAGTAACGTGGGTGTATTGTTTTCAATAACGACATATTAAATGGCGATCCAAGATCATGTTTGTCGATATCTGCTTTGAAAAATGGTTTTTTTTTCAATAAGTCCTTTAAATTCCCATAATTGTATATTCCTTCCGGCCAATCATGCGATACCATTACGGTTTTGTTCGATTCATCAAAAAGCTTTAACTTGAAATAATCATCTTTTCGGTAGTGATAAATTGATCTAAGCGTTGACTTGTGTAGGGGAAAGTTATAAGACCCGGGTGCTAATTTCATAAAATCGTTATTCCAATAAACTCCAGACATTGCTCCAATTCTGAGACCTTTGTACCATATAGCGGATGTTCGACCCATATAGTAAATGTTTGGTGCAACAAAACCTCCGTATTTTAATTCTTCTAAATAAGAAGATGCTTCGTGATTACCCCCTATAAATATTGTAAACACGGGCGCTTTCTTCTTTCCTATATAATAATCTTGGAAATCACCCATTCTTTTATATTTATCTGGTACACTCATTGATTGCAAATCCACTTTATTTCGTACGCTTTGAAAATCACCGCATATTATCAACAAATCAACTTTTTTCTTGGAAACTGCTTTATATATTTGATCTAAACAACCATGGCAGCATCCTTCTATTGCAACTCTCATTTTTGTCCTTTCAACTACTTAAAATAATGATGATAATAAACACAACAACCGGGTCAGAGGTTATGTACAGAGCCCTGCATTCTCAATTTTCAAAGTTCAAAATTTATTGATTAAATTATTTCCTTTTTTAAAAAAGCGAGATTTTTTTTTCATTTTTCTCATTTTTTTTTTCACTGAAATTTTTTTCTTCTATAGCTTATGGTTATGTTTAACTATTCTTGAGATGTTCAGTTGGCGTTATTGCCTCAACCACTTAATTAACATGACTATTCAAAAGAAAGGAAGTAAAAGAACTGCAGAGGCTGCAATTGAAAAGCCCAACAAAAAATCCAAAAATATCAAAGTAGCAGATATCGAATCTGAATCCGAATCCGATTCTAGTTCTGAAAGTTCTGCAAATTCTGCTTCTGAATCTTCTGAAGATGAAGATGAATTAGATAAAATGGACGAGTCCAGCGATGAAGACGAAGAAGAGGAAAAAGAAAACGGAGATGATGAAAAAACAGATGGTGCTGATTCTAATGAAAATCCAGATAAGAAGACATCAAAAGAACAACACGAAGAACAAAGAAAATTATTAAAGGAAAGAAAAAATAAAAGAAAATCAGGTGTTGAAGTTGAAAGAATCAAGAAATTATGGGAAAAATTAAGAGTTAAGAATCCACCATTACCAAAAGAAATTAGAGAAAAATTATCCAATGAAACCTGGGAACTCTGTGAAGGTGTCTTGGGTGACTTGGTTTTAAAGCATGATGCATCCAGAGTTGTTCAAACTTTAGTTAAGTATTCATCAAAGGAAAGAAGAGATGAAATTTGTAAAGAATTGAGACCATATTACTATAAATTGGCTACCTCTGCATATGGTAAATATCTTTTAATTAAATTACTTCATTATGGATCAAAAGAATCTAGAGCCGCAATTATTAAAGAATTACATGGTAAATTAAGAAAATTAATGAGACATAGAGAAGGTGCATATGTTGTTGAAGATCTATTTGTTTTATATGCAACTTCCAAACAAAGACACCAAATGATCAAAGAATTTTGGGGAGCACAATATGCATACTTTCAAGATGAAAAGGATACTAAAGATATTGTTGAAGTTTGTAATGAATCTACAGAAAAGAAGAAATTAATTTCAGGAAATCTATTTGGTACTATCAAGGCATCAATTGAAAAAGGTTCGATAGGATTCCAAATATTACATGCTGCCATGAAAGAATATGTCCAAATTTTTGAAGGTCAAGAATTGAGAGAATTTATTGATTTAATCACTGAACAATTTGCAGAATTGGTGCATACTCCAGAAGGCTGTGAAGTTGCATGCACTGTTTTAGCTAAAGCAACAGCGAAGGAAAGAAAGGGTCTATTAAAGAGTTTGAAAGAACACGCAGAAGCACTTGCTACTAATGAACATGGTCAAATGGTTTTACAAGTTATATTCATGACCGTTGATGATACTGTTTTAATTCAGAAGACCTTCTTATCTGCATATGAAGATAAAATGGATACGTTGATAACCAACAAATTCTCCAGGAGACCTTTTATTTATCTTTTAAATGGATTAGATAAATCATACTTTTCTCCAACTGTTTTGAAAGATCTCAATAAATATCTAGAACTTTCCAAAGAAACTTCCAAAAAGCCAGAAAATGAAAGAAGAAGTCAAATTTTGAAGTTCTTTTTGCCTGTGTTTTACAAGGCCTTTTTAGATAAACCATACGAAATTTTGAATGAAAATATGGGTGCCCAATTCATTCAAGAATTGTTATACAATAATGAATATGCAGATATTAGTAATGAACTCAGAGAAAAATCGATTGATGTTATAATTGATTGTGTTAGAGGAGACCTCACCAAGGAAGATCATTTAATCAATAAAGCTTACACCCCAAGATTATTGAAGTCACTAATTCAAGGTGGTAAATGGAACAAGGAAACTAAAAAAGTTGATGAAGTTCCTGACATTAAATTAGGTTTAGAATTTGCCATCAAATTTGTGGAAGAAATTTTTGATTCTGGAAAGGATGGGGATGTTTTAATCAGTTGGATTTCCAATAAAGAGAGTAGTTTTGTTTTAGTTGCTCTTACGGATAAGTTTAAGGAATTCCCAAAGGATAAAACCGCCAGCGCATTTATCAAAGAATTGAAGAAACAAAACAAAACCATAAAAAAACAAGAAGATGCAAACAAAGGTGCTAAGTTACTTGCAAAGGTTCTCAATTGAACTTAAATTGTTCTATCTAGCTATTTATATATATTTATATATATATATATATATATATAATCTTTAATATACACCGTGTACTTGTATCTATAATGTAGAATTTAGTTTTAAAAACAATCTCAAATCTCAGATAAAACATTTTTCCTAAACGTCACGCCCGTGCACCGCATCTGTCCATCACGATGTTGAGCGCAGGATGGCAAACAGAAAGGGCAAATCAACAACTGTGTAGTTTTGTACGTGATGACCTGGGGTTAATGGTTAAAGGGGGATTATATGGTATACAACTTGTTAAAACACGATAATAGACAATTGCAAGATGGCACCAAAGGAAAATTGGGAAAAATATAAGAAGCCTATTGATGAGGATGACGAAAAGGAGGTTGAAGTCAAGCCATTAAGTGAAGACGATATTCAAGTCTTGAAAACATACAGTGCAGCACCATATGGAGCATCAATTAAAAGCATAGAAAAGGATTTAAAGGATATAGAAAACCGAATCAAAGAAAAAATGGGTATTGAAGAAAGTGATACCGGGTTGGCAAATCCTAATCTTTGGGATGTTGCAGCTGATCGTAAAAGGATGAATGATGAACAACCGCTACAGGTCGCCAGATGTACCAAAATTATGAAATCTGACGATGCAGAAGAAACTGATGAAGTTGATGAAAAGGCCAAATATGTTATTAATATCAAACAAATAGCAAAATTCGTTGTTGGATTAGGTGATCGTGTCTCTCCAACAGATATCGAGGAAGGTATGAGAGTTGGTGTCGATAGATCAAAATATGAAATTCAATTACCTTTACCACCAAGAATTGATCCAACTGTTACTATGATGACGGTTGAAGAAAAGCCGGATGTTACATATAGTGATGTTGGTGGTTGTAAAGATCAAATTGAAAAATTGAGAGAAGTGGTTGAATTACCACTTTTATCACCGGAAAGGTTTGTCAAATTAGGTATTGATCCTCCAAAGGGTATCTTGTTATATGGACCACCTGGTACGGGTAAAACATTATGTGCAAGAGCTGTTGCCAATAGAACCGATGCTACCTTTATCAGAGTCATTGGATCTGAACTAGTTCAAAAATATGTTGGTGAAGGTGCTAGAATGGTTAGAGAATTATTTGAAATGGCAAGAACAAAGAAGGCATGCATTATTTTCTTTGATGAAGTTGATGCGATTGGTGGTGCAAGATTCGATGATGG
The DNA here is from genome assembly GCA_030569635.1 of Pichia thaimueangensis. Classification (NCBI taxonomy): domain Eukaryota; kingdom Fungi; phylum Ascomycota; class Pichiomycetes; order Pichiales; family Pichiaceae; genus Pichia; species Pichia thaimueangensis. The sequence goes on along the minus strand of JAJMLM010000023.1, from coordinate 53,836 downwards.
CGCTGGTGGTGATAATGAAGTGCAGAGAACAATGTTGGAATTAATAACACAATTAGATGGTTTTGATCCAAGAGGTAATATCAAAGTCATGTTTGCAACAAATAGACCAAATACATTAGACCCTGCATTATTAAGACCTGGTAGAATAGATAGAAAAGTTGAATTTTCATTACCAGATTTGGAAGGAAGAGCCAATATTTTTAAGATCCATGCCAAGTCGATGTCATGTGAGAGAGATATAAGATGGGAATTGATATCAAGAATGTGTCCTAATGCTACAGGTGCTGAATTGAGATCAGTTTGTACGGAGGCTGGTATGTTTGCAATCAGGGCCAGAAGGAAGGTTGCAACTGAGAAGGATTTTTTGAATGCTGTGGAGAAAGTCATTAAGGGTAATATGAAATTTTCTTCTACGAGTAGGTATATGCAATATAATTGAGTTATTATGTGTAGATTTTTTACGTAGATTATTGTATTCAAAGTGTTTTCTATATATAATTAAATAAAATAAAATAATACAGTATTAAATGAATCATTCCCACCAACTACAACAACCCATTCCGTCGGTTTGACAGGATGCAATGATTGCATATGGAGGAGTTTGTTCCTTTTCTGGATTATTAGCAGCATCGTTATTTGTAGTAACACCGATTGGACCCTTTGGCTTAACGTTTGTAAATATTTCCTCTTCGATTCTAAAATTTATCTTTTCATTGACATCCAAATATAGGGTTGTTTCCTCATCCATTTTCCAAATCCATGCGTTTTCATCGACTGAAAAATGGCTATTCACAAATAATAATGCCTTAGGTATGAATATATCATTGAAAAATCCTATATTAACTTTGATTCCATCACATGTACATTTTTCAATCCAACCCTGAATGACTTCACCTATGAACGGTTTGAAAACCAACAATCTGCATTTAACGGTGACGTACATTGCGCCATCCCCTGGTTTAAACAATCCCGTGTCACATTCAATTAAGTCGAATACGGATATCACTAATCCTAACTTTGGTATGATCTTGTTGGCATGTTTGACGTTGAGTTCCTGTTTGACAGAAACTTCAATTGGGAGGTTGAATAAATCCGGCGGGATTCGTATAAGATCCGATATTATTGTAAGTTGAAACATTTCTGTATATATATCTAAATGTATATATTGATGTATATATTGATGTATATATTGGGGGTAAGTTATTCTGGAGTTTTGAGATCTAAAATTGTGATTTGTGAAACCAGAATCGTGGGAAGCAATCAGATCAACAAAATAGAAAATGAGAAAAAAAAATTTAGAGATCGGAGAGAGCGTGAAACTTGAAATTTGATATACAATATTTAAGATTGAAGATTGAAGATCTGGGACCTCTACCACGATCAATAAGTGCTGATTAAACATTTTTTATATAAGTTATATAAGATAGATGAACAAGATTCTGAGAAAGAAAATAGATATCAGAAGTGAAGAATAATAATAAGTAATCATCTTTAGATGTTAAAAGGGTGAAGGAATAATAAATAAGAAAAAAGAAAAAAGAAAAAAAGAGAAAGAGCTGTTTTTTTTTTCCTTTGTTGATCCTGAAAAGAAAAATAAACAAAATTTTATAATGACATAAATAAATAGAGTATAGTATATGTAAGAGGGGGGAGATATAAATTGTATTGAATATTAAGTTAATAATTTAATAAATTTAATAAATTTAATAATATATGAAGTTTAATATTATTTGGATTTTTTTTTGTTTGTTTATTATGGAATTGATTGGTTTATAAAATAAAAGTGGATTAATATTATTATAATTATTATTATTATTATTAACTAATATATGCGCAATTAATAAGCTCTGACAGTTGGTGGAACTGCTTTACATTCATTTTCATCTAAAGTATGGGTGATAACATTTCTATAAGCCAATTTAACTGGGGAAGCGGTTTCCTTTTGGAAGGATAAGGTATGTTTTTGCCAGTTAGCATCATCTCTTTCTGGGTAATCATCTCTTGCATGAGCACCTCTAGATTCCTTTCTAGCAGCTGCGGAGTTAGCGATTTGAGTTGCACAAGTTAACAAGTTTTGTAATTCTAAAGTTTCTGTTAAATCTGTATTCCAAATCATTGATCTATCAGTTGTTTTAACATCCTTAAATTTAGCATCAATCTTATCTAATGCTACAACACCGGCATCCATGTTATCTTGAGTTCTGAAAACTGCAACATGTTTTTGCATTGCCTTTTGCATTTCTAATCTCAACTCAGCGGTTGTAACATTACCTTCAGCAGTTCTCAATTTATCCAAGTTTTCAATTGATTCGAAACCAATATCAGCTGGTAATTCTTTATGTGGTTGACCTGGTTTCATTTCACCTGCAATGGTATGAGCAACGGCTCTACCGAAAACAACCAAATCTAACAATGAGTTAGCACCTAATCTGTTAGCACCATGAACGGATGCACATGCTGCTTCACCACAGGCGTATAAACCTGGAATGACTTCATCTTCACCCTTTTCATTAATAGTTAAACATTCACCAGTCCATTTAGTTGGAATACCACCCATATTATAATGAACGGTTGGAATAATTGGAATTGGTTCCTTTGTAACATCAACACCGGCAAAAATTCTAGCAGTTTCAGAGATACCTGGTAATCTTTCCTTTAAGACGGCAGCTGGTAAATGAGATAATTGTAAGAACATGTGATCCTTTTGTGGACCGACACCTCTACCTGCGTTAATTTCCATAGTAATAGCTCTTGAGACGACATCTCTACAAGCCAAATCTTTAGCATGAGGAGCGTATCTTTCCATAAATCTTTCACCTTCGGAATTAACCAAATAACCACCTTCACCTCTAGCACCTTCAGTGATCAAACAACCGGAACCATAAATACCGGAAGGATGGAATTGAATGAATTCCATATCTTCCAATGGATAACCAGCTCTTGATACCATTGCATAACCATCACCTGTACATGTATGAGCAGAAGTACAAGAGAAATAGGATCTACCGGAACCACCAGTTGCGATAATTGTCTTATGAGCTTTAAATCTATGTAAGGTACCATCTTCTTGGTTATAAGCGATACAACCAACGATTTCACCATCATGTTTTAATAAATCTAGGGCAAAGAATTCAATGAAATAATGAGTATCATATCTTAAAGATTGACCATATAAGGTATGTAAAAGTGCATGACCTGTTCTATCAGCGACTGCACAAGTTCTATAAGCTTGACCACCTTTACCGTAATCCTTTGTTTGACCACCGAAAGCTCTTTGATAAATTTTACCTTCCTTATTTCTTGAGAATGGTAAACCGTAATGTTCCAATTCAATAATTGAAGGTGGAGCTTCTCTAGTCATATAATGGATAGCATCTTGATCACCTAACCAATCTGAACCTTTGACGGTATCATACATATGCCAATGCCAATCATCCTTATGCATATTACCAAGTGCTGCATTGATACCACCTTGAGCGGCAACTGTATGTGATCTAGTTGGGAATAATTTGGAAATACAGGCAACTTTGAAACCTTCTTTGACTAAACCAAAGGCAGCTCTTAAACCTGCACCACCTGCACCAACAACGACACAGTCATATTCATGATCGATAACGTGGTAATCGCTTGCCATAGAGGAGGCAGCTTCTTTACCATTCAAATTGTTGAATCTGTTAATGACTTGTCTGTTGACTGAAGAGTTTGAGAAGAATCTCTTTGAGGAGACCTGTTTTATACTTCTTTGGAAGGAAAGCATTGTGTGTATTTGGTAGAGGAGGTCTATAAATGTTTTCTTTGAGAGAAAGAATTCTATCAAATGGGATGTAATCAATACCTTGATAGATGAACGAAGTGTGTGCCGAGAGCAGGAAACCCTCTGACAAAAGGTGTCTCCACACACTCCACACACACTCCACACAAATTCCAGAGCGGCCCCCGCCCACAGCAAATGCGACTCGGACTCCCCGCGTGCCGTCCGCACCAGCCAATCGCAGCCCGTTCCTCTGTCAGAATCCCAGAGAGTGGACCCAGGCCGCCCGGATAAAAGCGCCCCCCGCTTCCGAGAGTCCGCAGGCCGCCGTCGCGTCGCGTCGCTTTCTGTCTTTCATCATTATTACTATTATTATCACTATTATTATCACTATTATTATCACTATTATTATTATACTCTAAGATATATATCACTATCCTACTACACACTCTGGTATCCGTATATTCGGGTGTCCACCTTCACAACCATCACCGTCACATTGTCACTCGTCCCCTGTCTCATCGCATAGCTACAGAGTTTCTCACTGGCTATCTTGGCATCATCAACATTCTTGATCAGATTCACAGCCTCCTGATCACTACACACATCCCACAACCCATCACATGCAATAATGATAAACTTATCATTCTCGTTCAACTCCGTCATCGTCGTAAATGGTGTACCCAAAACATACTCCTTCAAATATACATCCCCTAATGACCTCGTAACCGCTAACACCCCATTCACTCTACCACCTAATACAAGCCCTCCATTCCGATAGATCCTCTTGATCTCATTTTTATCACTACCTTTATGTTCATAACTCAATCTTTTGGCCTTACCTTTCCTACAAAGAACAATCCGACTGTCTCCAACATTCGCAGTATACAATATCCTCCGATGTTTCTTATTTGGAATAAAATCAAATGGTTCATCCCCATTTTTCCTCTCATCATAAACATATTCCTCCACTTCTTTACCCTCTTCAACTTCCTCCTCCCATCTTAATACGGCAACTGCTGCAGTACATCCACTCGATCCAACATCCTTTAATTGACTGATCGCCTCATCCGCTTCTAAAAAACTCGAATTTAAATTGTCCCTTAAATCAGTAAATTTATCACTCGTAATACTATCATATAACAGGTTATGTAAATTGCTACCTGCCCATCTAGCCGTTTGTTTACCTGCATGTCCATCAAATACGCCAAAATACCCCCAATCAAGTCTTTCACAGAAATTGGCAACATACGTATGAACATCCTCCATCGTACGTCTATATTTCGAATTCCTATTTTCACTAACTCCAACACTAAATGATAATCCCTTACATGGATCAATTATTTCTTCACTGATTTCTTCTCCTTCCTCTCCATCTTCTACTGCTCTCTTCCTTTCTTTTTCTTCATCTCCCTCAATTTCTTTAATACCTTTATCAGCAATATTTCCTAAATCTTCTTTATTATCAATTTCTTCCTTTCCTGCTAACTTCCCTTCCTCTTTAATGGATGAACTATTACTGCCTCGACCTTCCTTTTCATTACCCTTCTGCTGTGTTGATTGTTGCTCTTCGCCCTTGCTGTTTCTTCTTGTCAAGTCAATTGAACGTCTCTTTAAAAACCTCATCATTATTGACAGTAGGATTTCTCAATAGTATATACCTACCTCATCCTTCCTGTTGTTCAACTTCCCCCGTTCATCGAAATTGCCACATAGCCATAATTGACCTAACTGACCTATCTCTCTCTCTCTCTCTCCCCCCTGTTCCCGCCACGTTCCTCGTCCCTGAATTTTGATTTTTTTCCATTTCGGTTTTAGGCCTTACCGTTCGCTATATATATATTATACTATATATTTCTAATAGTGTATAAATTAATAATAATATATTATATTAATATAACTTACAAAGATCCTACATATAGAGACCTTCAAGGTTCTCCTCAATCTTATTCTTCAGTACCCTCTCCTTGGCTTGTTTAAAATCTTCAGCTATAACTTGCATTCTTCTCTCTCTCAATGCCAACAATCCAGCCTCCGTACAGATCGCCTTAATATCGGCTCCACTCAAATCATCCTTTGAACTGACAATATCATCCAAGTTAACATCCGATGACATGTTCATCTTACTCGTATGAATCTGTAAAATCTTCTTCTTTGTTGCAGGATCCGGGTTTTCAAACAATATCTTACGATCGATTCTACCAGGTCTAATCAACGCAGGATCTAAACTTTCAATCTTATTGGTGGCCATAATCACTTTAACATCTCCTCGATCATCAAATCCATCCAATTGATTCAATAATTCCAACATCGTTCTTTGAACTTCTCTTTCACCTCCTGATGTCGAATCGTAACGTTTCGTACCAATCGCATCTATTTCATCAATGAAAACAATCGATGGAGCATTCTCAGATGCAACTTTAAATAATTGTCTACATAATCTTGGACCATCACCTAAATATTTCTGAATCAATTCAGATCCAACAATTCTCAAAAATGTTGCACTTGTTTGATTCGCAACCGCCTTGGCCAACAACGTCTTACCAGTACCAGGTGCACCATATAGAATAACACCTTTTGGTGGTTTAATACCCATTTCTTCATATAATTCGGGATGTGTTAGTGGTAATTCAACAGCTTCCTTAATCTCTTGAATTTGACTTTCCAAACCACCAATATCTGAATACGATTCTGTTGGAGATTTATCCATCTTCATCACATTGATCATCGGATCTGCCTCCTCTTGTAATGCACCAACGATACTGACTGTTTTATGATGTAACAACACTTGACAACCAGGTTCCAACAGTGATTTATCAACGAATGATAAAATCGACACATAATATTCAGGTCCACTTGAGGATGAAACAATCGCATGGTCATCATCTATAATTTCTTCCAATGTACCAACAGACATTGGGGATCCTCTAACATCGTCAATCTTTTCCCTCTCTTCAACCTGCCTTTGATCTGTTGGTTGTAATAGTTCCTGATTTGTAACGAATTCTTCTTCTAATAAGAGGTGATCCTTGATTCTCTCCAATCTCAACAGTTTCAACTTACACCTTGTGTTTGGTAAAACGTTGGGCAATTTGGCATTCTTATCGGACCCATTCTTTCTCTTCTTCCTGCCAAACGTTCTAGTCTGAGCCGGTGGTTCGTATTTTGGCTTATCCTTCTTCTTGTCGCCACTCTTCTTTTTGTTCTGTCCTGGAATCGATGCGTCCTGTCCCATTGCTGATTTCTGTCTAGTCTATCTATGTGGAAGTGTTCCCTGTCTCTCTCTCTCATTCATTCTTGCCTCCACAACCCCGTGTAGAAGAAGACCAAGAACACCGACAAGAAACAAGAACGGCCCATTCGCCACTCGCCCTCGACCCGCGTCGGTCGCCCACCGCTCTCCTTCTTCGTTCCTCTAAACTCTATACTATTCTCTACTTCTCTACTAACCTCCTTCTTTCTCTCCCAATTCTATTACATCCTTTTTCTCCATCTACCCCCCATCCATATCGTTAAATAGATGTCCCAAGATAGCAAAAAGGCGACCTATGTGCAACTTTCCAAACCCTATTTCACTTCCCATGAGATCGAACTAATTACAAAGAAAAATACAGACTTGTCTGAAAATATACGAAATTTCAAATCTAAAACAAAGGAAACATTCCAAATATTGAAAACTCTGATAATAAGGTTAAAGCTCCCAGTTAGAATATTACAAAACTCGAGTTATTTTTATCAAAAATTTTACCTATTGAATAACAACTACAAAAAGTATGCAAATTTACATTTCGAGGTTGGATTGGCAGTGTTGTTTATCTCATTAAAATTGAACGATTACATCAAAAAACTATCCCTGGTACTCTCCGAGGCATACACTATAAAAGGATCACATCTATCAACATCTGAAATTGAAGAAAATAAAAAAATCATCATAAGTCTAGAACGTAAAATATTGGAATTCCAAAGTTTCGATTTCAGAAATTACCTCATTGAAGATTTCTTGATTAAATTCCTAAAATATTATAACACAGAAGAAGATGTTAATTCGACCTTTTCCTACTTATCATGGTCAATACTAAACGATTTATATTTAACATCATTGGTACTCCAATACCCTGCTCATTATAACGCTCTAATATCAATTAAATGTGCAACTCTAATATACAATGAATTGATCAAACAAGATGATGGTAATTCAACTAGACCCATCGAATGGGAACTTGGGAAACTATTACCTTCCAAAACTAGTGATGAATCATTCCTATTATTAGGCTGCAATCAATTACTAGAATATTATATCGATACTTTGGCGATCACTTTTTTCAAAAATACCCTCAGTGAATTGGGTATTAACATTGATGATAAAAAGCTGGCGGATATGTTGATCAATATTAAAATAGAGGTGAATAATAAAATCCCTACAAACTTGTCTCTTAATAAGGTTAATTATGATGATGATCTATTCTTTAAAACAAGGGATACGGATATCGCCAAAAATGGCTCTCTAAGATTCCTATATAATAAGGAAAAGTTTTCGGAAGAAGTTAACCTATATAAATATAAAACTGATAATAAATAATCAATAATTTCTTTACTGTGTATACTAAATTATATTATATTATATTATATTATATTAACTAGTAGCGTTCATCAATCTTGAAAATCTTATACCTTTCAATTCTCATTGGATCAAGCACTTCCAATTTTCGCAAAAGCTCGTAGAATTTAACAGAATCTTCATTAGATTTCTGCAATTGATATCTTTGTTTAAGCAAATGTACCATAGTTATCAAACACCATTTATTTTCGATTCCATTATCATCGAATTCAACTTCATTCAATTCTTCAACATCATTTATCAAAATCTCAATTATTTCCAACACCTCCTCCTTCTTATCACCCAATTGATCAATAAAATAATCACTCACTATCCATTTAAGATAAAACCAAACCGATGAATCATTCGGATCAGTATATAGGGCGGTCTTAACTAACTTCAACTCCGTTTTCAAAAAATTTAAAAGATCTTTATTATTAAACAACATCAAATATTCATATAATTTATCATCCTTTACAACTGACTTTTCCATCCGGGGAGATTTCTCAAATAACTTCACAATCAATTGTGATTTATTATGCCATGCTGAATAATTGGAAATATCCTTATTGATCATCTTTGTGGTAAATTTGAATTCATTAAAATCAATCATCTCATCAGACTCTTTAATATTTGCATCCTCCTTCATGCATTGTATAATTAACCTCCTATATGACCATGCATGGAAATTTCTAGAATCGACCTGGAGGAAAGTTTCAATTAATTGAAGTTCAACCTTCCAATTACTCAATTTATCATGTTTTAAACACCACATCCGATGATTCCAGATCCAATAAGACTTTGGTGATTTTTTCAATTTTGCAAGAACAAAATTCAACTCATCTTGAAATATCTTATGTTTCTTTTCAACATCACCAGGATTCGAATCATCCAAATTTTTAAACAAATAATGCACTATGAGTTCCTTCCTGTAGTTCCATACTGTATACAATTCTTGGTTCCATTCAAGCAATTCCGTTACTAAGCTATAATATGTTTGGTTGTATATTTTTTCCTTCCTACCAGTTAGAACCTTATTGCATAGTTTCTTATATATTTCAATTTTAGGTCTTTCTCGTTCCATGCGTTTAGTCGCCTCTTCCTGTGACAACTTCGCCGTTCGTTTCTTCCCGTGGACACTTTCAAAGGAAGTGTTTTGTGAATATCCCTTGACAAAGGACATTCTATAGTTATCAATTGATAGTTAATCGATTGAGTTAACCTCTGAGAGAAAACCATGCATGACGACCTTGTAGAAAGGCTCAAAGCTCATCAACCACTCACGAAACACAAAATCGACTTCTCGCCTTCTGTCAAAATATGGCAAGTCAGCGATGAGCAATTGTCTCCAGGCAAACAAAGAACACCCGCATGTATGCAGGGAGATTCCTTTGTTCCGCATCCAGTACCTTAAGTTTAGATCTTCATTCATGTTGTTTACATTGGTTTACAGTCTTTTTTTGCGTTTAAGGGGGGTGAAAAGGCAATGTTAAACTGTTTTATATTTCAATTGTTGATTTAATGTAGATCTTGAGTTTTTACACCTGCTCATGAGTTGTTAGAACAACTTCCTCATGGGGTAAGTACAAATGCCAGCCATAGCAACATTGACAAATGGACTGACTCATAATTGCTGTTAACGGTGAATTCACAATGTGACTGGTACCACAAGTGGTGTGGCGGCATGTATTTACAACGCCATGGAATGTTATGGAACGGGCAACTACCAATACATTGCCATAATTATTATGTGGATAATGAGTAAATTATTTCCGGTAGAATCCGATTAATTGATTTAGAGTGTCTATAGATCTTCTAGATAGAATATTATAAATAAGGATAGTTTACCGCCTAGTCTAATACTGAGGACTGCAAGTCAGGTTGATGTTTTAGTTTGGAAGATTGTTTTATTTTGACTTCGTGACATTAGATTACAAAAGACCAAATACATCAGCTTACCTGCGGAAACAATTTTTAACATATTATATATATATATATATATTATTTCAAGTTTGACAACGCTGATTGCCACAAATTTTGTATCTTCTCTTTATTTAATCATTAATAATGAATTCAGATAACACGACTAATTTTAAATCAGTGGACGCGACTCCAAGAGACCTCGAATTCCAGTACCTTCTCTTTGTAGCTGCATCACCAGTCAAGGGAAAAGATTAGCATACATTTTCTTATTAATACAGGGCTTTTCCATTTCCCTGCATTACACTCAATATATAATAATACCTATAAATGGAATCTGAAGGAGCTAGAACGTTGAATATCAGTGGATCAAGCAAGATTGTCTCCGATTATTTTGAAATTTGCATTCACAACATTCTATTCCAACGACACATTTATCCAAAGGAAGATTTTAAAGTTATCAGGAAATTCGGTCTCAATCTAGTCTATTCCCAAAATGAACAAGTAAGCAAATATGTCAAACAGATTATAAAGCAGTTACATCGATGGATCACACGAGGGAAAATCAATTGGCTTACCATGTTGATAGTTTCCAAAGAATCGGAAAATCAAATTTCCGAAAAATGGATGTTTCATATAGATCTCACATCCAATCGAATAAATGCTGATGATCCTATCAATGAGGTTATCAAACCATTGGACGAAATACAGAGGGAAATACAGACTATTATAAGACAGATAACGTCGTCGATTACGTTTCTACCAGAATTTGAAGAACCGCAAACATTTAAAATATTGGTTCATACCGTTGACGATTTCGAAGCCCCTAATGATTGGGATGATGCTAAACCATTTAAAGATATGGAGGGAAATGGAATAGAAAGTGTCAAATTTGATACGCTTACGACAGATAATCATAATATTACATCATTTGTTACATATCAAACCAGGGATCAGTAATATATAGTGTGTATTTATGTATTTATGTATTTATGTATTTGTGTATTTGTATATATAAAATTCTTAATCTATTAGAAATGTCGTAGATACATGTATTTTTTGAAAAAGTGCATATGCAATTATATATATTTATTAAGGGAATCCCTCATTTCTCATTTTCATCTTATATGACAATTCGTTTGGTGGGTTTTCCCAATCTATGTTCAACCTAATATATTTGTATTCCTTTAAAACATTTCCCATAAAAGTTGTAATATCGGTTCTAATTGCACCGGTTCTAAAATCAACCAAATCAATCAACCTTAAGGTTATTGTCTGAGTTTCGTTACTCTCTGTTGTATACAATACTGAATTATCATTATTACTATTAAAATTGTTACTATCGATGATTTTTTGAATAATTCTGAAAACTATTGGCAAATGAGAATAACCGGGATCTTTAACAAATTTCAGCCTCCAAAGAATCGACCAATGTATTTTAGCACTGTTTGGTATATTCCGAAGTTCCCCCAGATTTGGCCAATAGAGTGGTCTCCATCTTCCCTGTTGATTCTCAACCATATAACCAATTGGAATCACTTCCAACATCCACCAAAATAAAGTTGAAAACAACGACATGTTTCCATGTCCTTTAAAAGTTTTAATTTTTTCACCGTTTTTAATAAAATCATCCATATCATCATGATTTTCATTACTTCCATGAGCCTTTAAATTAAAATTAGGAAATAGGGGACTTCGAATATTAATATTATTACTATTATTATTATTATTATTATTATTATTATTATCGATATCGGATCCGTAATTGGAAAGCAGAGTTTCATCATTTATTTGTTCCTCATTTGCGGATTGAGCACAATATGGATTAAAGTGATGGGGGTAATTATAATGCGCAAAGGATAACAGATCATGTCTAAATGAAAGTGCAGTTTTCAAAGGATTGAATTTTGAGTTAAATTCATGCAAAGCATTGTATTTAAATAGTACACCGAATTCCAATGCATTTGATAGGATCCATCTTAATGATAAATTGGATAATTTATTACCATTGTCATCATAGGGCCAACTACCACCAACATCAGAATGATCACCTGGGAACCAAACTTCCAATAAATCACTTGAACATTTTTTCGAAAATTGAACTGATATTTGATGAGATCTTGTTACTGAATCATCGTCTGGTAATTGTAACTCAGAGAGTAAAGTATTAGTTGAAATTAGATCATCATCATCATTATTATTATTATTGTTATTATTATTATTATTATTATTAATGAAATTTCCATCAGTTTCATAATCACAAGGACTTTTCGAACTTAAAAAATGGGGTAAATAGGAATGTGGGATAAATAAATTTTGTTTAAATTTGGATCTTCTCTCATGAATACTAACGGCGTGTCTAATATGGTTAACATTTGAGGAATTCGAAGTAAATGGGAACAATCTATCGAATAAGATTCCACATGAATTGATTGAATCGAATAATCCCATGAATTCAATTGAAACGTTATATCTGCAGAAGGTTTGTTTAAATAATCTTAATGAATGTTGACAACTTGGATGATCAGAGGAATCATTTGGTTGCCCTATTTGTTCCCAAGATTTATAAATTTCCCAAGCGGTTTTAACCATTGCCTCTAAACCGTTATCTAATAAGCCGATTTTTTCAATCATTCCTGCCAAAATTCTTGCAACAAAGGAACCTCTACTAAAACCGAAAAGGTAGATCTTATCATTAGGTTTATATTTTTCAATTAAATAACGATAAGCTTGGATAACGTGATAATCAATTGAAAATGCAATTGCCGAATCGATATCATTTTTAATTGCATTTTGAAAGGGGAAAAGTGGCCAATTCTGAAATGAAGTTTGAGATAAATCAATATCAATGCCTATTCCCGCTGAATTAATTAATTGTAAGAAAGGAGAGGTGAGAAGTCAATTAAGATAGGCATAAACTAGTTAGTCGATTTATATTTCAAGACCTTTAATTTCAGAAAATGGTGAACATACGTTGATAGAAGCAATGCTGATTGGGTGAATTTTTTTCCAACAGTTTATAAAATTCCAAGATATTGGAAGGTGAATTAGAACCAAAGTTGTTATCTGTGCCATCAAAACACATGATGATGTTATTTGAGGTCATGACTTTTAATGGTTTAGACACTAGAGGGTGAAAAAAAAAATTTTCACCAGGTTCCAGACGTATTTACGTGGGTATCTGTTATCTTTTATTTAAATTTGAATTATAAATACACACACAGATATATATATATATATATATATTTATTTATGAATAGACAGGTAATTTGGGGAAAGAAGGAGAAAAGGGAAAAGCGGCGACGAGGCACTGCATTCATGTAGGCCGAGCTCGCAGCTCGCCGGCGCCCGACTCAGTTCTCCCAAGTTCTCGGCCCGCCCCAGAGACGTCATGGTCCGCGCCGCTCCCCTGACGCCGCATTTGCATTGTGTGTGTGTGTGTATATTATATATTATATATATATATTATATATATGTAAATATATTATACGCTACCAAAAGATTTGCCCCCGCTGCAGCTTGCAGCCTGCAGCCCTTATCAGTTTCACCTTTTGGTGAAAAATAAAAGATCTGCCCTTTTGAGCGGCCTCTTTCCGTAGACAATGCAAAAACCATGTTTCTGGCTCGTCTTTTCCATTTTCAATCTCTGGAATTATCTTTTTTTTTTTTTCTTTTCCTTCTTTTCCTTTTCCCTTTCCTTTTCCCTTCTTTCTGTTCCAAAAAAAATTAGTTTAAATAATCAATGAATCCCCTTCCCTTCTAAATACCCTCCACCTCTGTAACCTCTCTTCATTTCATTAGTTACTTTGTAAATTCATTCCTCCCCTATCCAACACATCAAACACACCTTCACACTTCACATATCTTAACAATTATTACAACATGGCAGATTTTAGTGCACCATTACCTCAAGGTGCTGGTTATGCCATCATCGTTGGTTTAGGTTTAGTTTTTTCAGTCGGTATGATCTTAACAACCTTCATCCTTCGTCGTTATCAAAAGGAAATTATCACTTCAGAAGAATTCTCCACCGCTGGTAGATCCGTTAAAACTGGTTTGATTTCAGCTGCAGTTGTCTCATCTTGGACTTGGGCTGCAACATTATTGGAATCTTCCACTCAGGCTTATAAAAACGGTATATCTGGTCCTTTCTTCTACGCAGCTGGTGCTTGTTGTCAAATTATTTTATTCGCCTTTGTTGCAATCAAGGCTAAACAGAGAGCTCCAGGTGCTCATACCTATTTAGAAATCGTCAAGGCCAGATATGGTTCAATTGCACATTTTGTATTCATCTTTTTTGCCTTTGCAACCAACGTCTTAGTCACTGCAATGTTATTAACTGGTGGTTCAGCTACCGTTAACTCGCTAACTGGTATGAATACCGTTGCCGCCATCTTTTTATTCCCTGTTGGTGTTATGATCTATACCTTATTTGGTGGTATTAAGGCAACCTTCTTGACAGATTATATCCATACAATTGCAATTGTTGTCATCATTTTAACATTTGCATTCACATCTTTTGCAACTTCGGATCTTTTGGGTTCCCCTGCCGCCGTTTGGGAAGCTGTTAAACAAGCAGGTATTGATCATCCAGTTTCAGGTAATGCTGATGGTTCTTATTTAACAATGCATTCAAGACATGGTGGTATCTTCTTTGTTATTAACATTGTTGGTAATTTTGGTACTGTCTTCCTTGATAATGGTTATTGGAATAAGGCAATTGCTTCATCTCCAGCTGCTGCTTTACCAGGTTATATTGCAGGTGGTATTGCTTGGTTTGCAATTCCTTGGTTAACGGCAACTACTATGGGTTTAACTTGTCTTGCTCTTGAATCTAGTCCAAGTTTCCCAACTTATCCTGATAGATTAACTTCAGCTCAAGTTTCCTCGGGTTTGGCTTTGCCTTCTGCAGCCGTTGCCCTCATGGGTAAAAGTGGTGCAGTTGCAACTCTATTTATGGTTTTCATGGCTGTCACTTCTGCAATGTCTGCTGAATTGATTTCCATTTCTTCAATTTTCACTTATGATGTTTACAAAGGTTACATTAATCCAAATGCAACTGGTAAAAAATTAATTTTCATGTCTCATTGTACAGTTATTGTCTTTTCACTTGCAATGTCGGGTTTTGCGACAGGTTTATATTATGCAGGTATCTCAATGGGTTACCTTTATGAAATTATGGGTATTATCATCTCATCTGCGGTTATCCCTGCAACTATGACTTTACTGACAAAACATCAAAATACAATCTCCGTTATTGTCTCTCCAGTTTTAGGTACTGGTATTGCAATTGCGTCTTGGTTGGCATCTACTCATACTTTATTCGGAGAAATTACAGTTTCAAATACTTTTGAAGATATGCCAATGTTAATTGGGAATGTTGTTGCATTATTATCACCAGCAGTTTTCATTCCAGTTTTAACACTTGCCTTTGGTTCTCAAAACTTTGATTTTGAACTTTTGAAAAATATTAAAAGAGTTGATGATTCCGCAGAAGTTGAAGATGACTTGAAAGATATTGTTCCTGTTGAAAATTTTGAAGAGAGTGATAATTCAATTAACAAGGATGTTGAAAAATTAAATCCAGCAAAATCAAATGTTACAGAAATAGTTGATCATTTAGCTCATGATTCAAAAATGTTACAAGAGGCAAAGGCTGAGGAAGAACATCTTAGACGTGCATCCAAAATTGCTGGTTATTTATGTTTATCAATGAGTATTGCATTATTGGTTATTTGGCCAATGCCAATGTATGGTTCCAGTTATATTTTTTCAAAACACTTCTTCACTGGTTGGGTTGTTGTTGGTATCATTTGGATTTTTGTTACAGGTTTTATCGTCATCATTTATCCATTATGGGAGGGTAGATATGGTATTTTCACATCTCTCAGGGGTATTTACTGGGATCTGTCTGGTCAAACCTATAAATTGAGAGAATGGCAATCTGCACATCCAGAACAGTTACATGCTGTTAAAAGTCAAATTAGTGCTGAAATTTCCAGAAACAATGATATCGATGAAATTATTGGTTGAGTTTTTGTGTTGTAAATTTTTCAATCCAAATTTACATGGTATGTTTTTCTTTTTACAAAAAATTTAGCTGTCTTTATTTTATTCACCCTTTAACTTATATTCTCTTTCAATTATTTTTTTATAATACGTTTTATTACCTGTATACATGAGTTGTGTATATATATCTATATCTCTTTTATTCCGAATTCATACTATCGCTTAATAATTTATTTGAGTCTTTTTTATCGGCCGATAAACAGTGCAACAATTCATCAATTCGATTAACAATTTCTTCTCTTGACCTCTTTATCCTCACACTTCCTCGCTCCCACAAACTATCCAAACACGCAATTAGAATTTGCTAGCCTTTGAATATGATCCTACGCGTATTAAGGTTGCAATCGCAATTTAATTGAACAAAAAAAAAGACACATGTTAAGAATTACAATCTTTACAGGAAGGAACCGATATGGCATTAAAAAAACTTTTTTGAAAGATTCACACAATCTATATAAGCCATAAATTAATGTCACAGGCATCTATCAATTTATCAATGGGGCTCCTTAATGATCTCAATAAGTTTAACAATAGTAGAAAACGATTGAAAACGAAAAAATTAATTTGACTTCTGGCTGCAATTGAACAGCCTATATATAAAAAAAATTGTTCCAGATCTTTCAAGTGCATAGTCTACGCACTCGCCCTTATCAGCGGTAAAACTTTCAAAAGGGGAAAGTGGAAATTTTTACGAGCTGATAGGCGATACACGGCGCTTAATAGGTGGCTGGTTGCCGTTTTCGGAAGATTGCATCAGAAGGCAGAGTGCAGATTATAAATTTTATGGGTCGCGTCTTTTACAGGAAAAAGTGTTAATCTTTGTTTAGTATGCAAATAGATCTCCTTTTTAGGACTTGCATGAAATCGAGGAAAGGGTGTACAGGTTGGCCAAAAACTTCTATAATTCCTGCAATACGTATTTAGCCTCAACCGACTTCTATAGTATAATGTTAATAAATAACAATTAGTAATGTATACTAATACATACAAAAAATGTATGTTAGTTAGTCATTTAGTTAGTTATAAAAGATATATAATTATAAAGATAAGATAAGATATGGTAGGTGACTGTATACAATAAATGAACAACGTCCATTTAGAAAAAGTCGACGGTGAGACTGCCGGTATGTGACTGTGTCACTTAGCGTCTATAATCGACGCGACTATAATTATGGATTTCCAATACCATAAAAGTAATGAACGATGTGTGCACCAGCCATGGTGGTGCAGTGAGTGGGGACGACGGATACTGTCCGCTACTGACCACACAGTCTACTCTCTATAAAGCTCATTCCTATGGACGGACATAGGGTGATTGTCTGGGGAGGATAAGAGTACTTAGGGAAGTTCTAGGAAAGGAACAACCAACAAGAGAGTCTAGTGCTAGTCATATAGGAGACCCCAGTTTTATATCTTATTTATCTTATATTATTATTGTGTTAATCTATTTATTACGATATCTGATGTTACAAAACTTAACATATTACCGCTACCTTCATAACATTTTATGCACTGATCGTATACTGAGGTACACTGCCAGTCGTAATTACATTTTTCATCTAGACAGTCTTCCTCATCAGTACGTTTGTCCAATGTAGTTTGACCATTAACAGCCTGCATGAACTGGTTTCTATCGATACCTAAGTAAGCCCAGATCGACGGCATATCACCTTTTATCGCACAATAATCCACATTCTCATCATAAACTTTATCTAAAAGCTCTGTTAGCCAATCGAAATATACTCCACAATCACTAGTATCGATGGATGCCTCTAATGTTGTGTTATCACTAACAGCAAGTATGGCTAGTTGGTCCCCATCATCAATAACTATTGATTCGTAAGTATTAACATATGGATGTGAACCGTAAAACCTACTATTAAGTTCCAGAAAACATCTATAGTTTAGTCCAAAGCATTCCTCTAATCTAGGAAACCTACCTGCAGTCAAGTCCTTATAAGCATTGCTGATCTCAATAGTGTAATTACTAACGTGCATTACATTAACTTCATCAGGTGATGCACAAGCTACTCCAATAACAGAGACAATTGCTAATAATAATAAAGGGGTCCTCATAGTTTTCAAATTGAAGAAGAATATGTACAGTTGCTTTGGGTGAAGGTGATGGAAGGAGTTTTGGTTTCGTATCGTTGCTTCGCTTATGAAACCGGGGGAGATACTAAAAAGTATTTATAACTGTTTTTGAAGACCAAAAACCTGAC
Organism: Pichia thaimueangensis; assembly: GCA_030569635.1. NCBI lineage: Eukaryota > Fungi > Ascomycota > Pichiomycetes > Pichiales > Pichiaceae > Pichia > Pichia thaimueangensis. The sequence continues at coordinate 35,277 of JAJMLM010000023.1, read as the reverse complement.
CATTTTGATCAAATTATAGAGCTGTGCAGTTATGAACACTAATCTTAAATTATATACAGTGTTATTAACGAGATTGTATCAGCTAGTAACTTTTTTTAATGAACAGTAACCTTAGAACAGCCGCCAATCGTCGCGACTGTATGCTGTTTTGTGCACCGGCGGTTGTTCCAAAGTTACTGTTCACTATCGAAAGTTACTGACTGATACAATCACTTTAATAATACTGTATATGGTGTATTAAAAGGAAAAAAGTGGGCTGATGGCTGATGATGATATATATAGGAGGGAAGATCTATCATTAAGTTGTGTTGCTTCTGTTACAAAATCGGGTATAGTTCCCTATTTGAGAACACAGCCGAAATACCTGAAGTAGATGTCATTCTTCCTCCACACTTTTGTCTGGTAAAAAAAACCTAGGCCCATTTTTCGATATATATATATGTTGTAGTGCTTTGCTTCCTGATCATTTTGATATACTACAGTTTATGGGTCTCAAAATTGATACTTTTAGAGTTACAGGGGGTTGAAGTTGCGAATTTTGGTCATTTTTGGTCAATTTTAGACCTATTTCAACTCTTTTCGGCATGTTTTTTTTACATAATCCTAAATTTTCTCGGGATACCTATCTTCTTTCTTATACCATTCTTTTCCGTTTTCTCTATACTAGTACCAGCTCTTTTGGTTGGGTTCAGAATGGTCTGGGCTTGAGTTGTTGTCATTTGTTTGCTGTTGTACAACATTTGGTTTCTGTCATAGACAGGCCATTATGACTTGAGCAGTTATTGGTCGTGATTAGTCAGCCGGACCTAATTCAGTATCATTGCCGATATCGCGCACTTAGTGTTCATTTATTTCTCTTATATTTCTTTATTCCCAATATTCAGGGGGTTTTCAAGAATTAACGTTCTTTCCTCCTTTCGCTATACTTTAATCTGCTCGAAAAAAAATAACAGCACAACTTATGTTACAAAAATCATTGCTTACCAGATCTAAAAATAGATCTATTATAGTTTCTATTCTGATGTAACGGTAATTGTTAGAACCTGGGTGTAAGATAAGGTTCTATTTATAATTATGGTAGGGGAGGAGTAGTATACGGAAAGGAGGAAATAATTTAAAAATTGAAAACCCCCATAATATGTAAGGATGAATTTGATTGCAGCATCTGAGTTTCGCGTATGGTCTCCCACTACACTACTCGGTCAGGCTCTTAGCAGCTTAACTACAGTTGATCGGACGGAAAACGGTGCTTTCTGCTAGATATGGTTTTTAATTACGTAATCTGACAACTGTGTAAATTACCAGAGAACTTTTTTGTCAGCAAAGCTCGTATGGCCAAGTTGGTAAGGCGCTACACTAGTAATGTAGCGATCCTCAGTTCGACTCTGAGTGCGAGCATTTGTTTTTTTATTTTTTTTCTTAGCGTTAGGCGTCAGACATTTTAGATTTTGTAATTTTTTTTTTCAAACTGAAATTTTTTTTTTCTACACTTTCATTATTAATTTCATTATTAACCTTAGATGTATAATTTCTAACGAAATTGTTATAAATATATATATCACACAAGAAATCTTTTCAAATTTATTTCTTTGATTTACAATGCCAAGAAAAAATGCAGCACAGAAAAGGGCAAAGGCTCTGAAGGAAGCCCAACAAAAGCAATTAGAAAATGGTGGTGATTCCAAAATAACATCTCTGCCTTTAAACATTGAAGATTTGAAAAAAGAATTGAGAGAAGAAGAGAACAATGACGATGCAAATTCTGATAGTGATGATGAAGAGGAAGACGAATACGGTGAGTTATTAACCGAGGATGTGGAAACACAATTAAACGATGTTTTGAAAATGATTAAAACTGGTGATCAAAAGCTTTTCGATTCGTCAGTGAGTTTTTTCAAAGATGACGATAAAAATTCCGATTCAAATGGAAAGAAGGAAAAATCATCAAAACCAGTTTATTTGAAAGATTACCATCGTGAAGCATTATTATCTACCGAACAAGTAGATGATGAATCTGCAGAATCATTTGACGCATTTGACGATGGTGAAAAACCGTATGCTCTTCAACAAAAGGAGGATAAAGAATCTTTGGTTAAGGAAATCCACAATGCATTGGGTGGCGATGACAACAGTGACGATGATGATAATGACGATGACGATGATGGGTTTTTAATTAAGAAGGATAAAAAACAAGAATCAACTGAAGACAAGCAAATGGATGTTATTAATCTTCCTGACCCTTCGAAAGATGGTGAAAAATTTTTAGAAGCATTTATGGAAAGTCATGCGTGGTTGCCAAACAAGGGGAAAGAAGTCAAAATTGAAAATGAGGATGATTCCGATTTTGATAAAGCTGCTGAAGAATTTGAAAATGCGTATAATTTCCGTTATGAAGACCCAAAGGCTACTGAAATCATCAGTTATGCTAGATCTCAAGCCACTATGAGACGTGAGAAGATGAACAGTAGGAAAAGAGAGCGTTTAAAGCATCAAGAGGAGGCTAAGACTGAAAAGGAGGAGATAAATAAAGAGCTGAAGAAGAAGAAACAAAAGAAGGTGAATTTGGTCATGGATAGAATCAAGGAAATTAGACAGGCAGTTGGTGATGATGTTAGTGATGAAAAGATTATGAAAGTTTTTGGAGACTCGTTGATGAATGAAGATTTTGACGATAATGAATGGGATGCAAAGATGAGTGAAATTTTTGATGATGAATATTATGCGGGGGATGATGATGCAATGGTTAAACCTGAATGGGATGATAACGATGATGATATTTACCAAAATGGTGCTGGTGATGATGAAGTTGAAGATGATGAGAATGAAGAAGTTGAAGCGGTTGATGAAGAGCAACCAGGAGAGGAAAAAAGAGATACCGATAAGAAATCACATAGTTCCAAGAAAAAGGAAGAAAAATATGCAAAGAAACAAGAAAAGAATAAGATAAAAGAAGTTGCTGAACGTCTCGTTGAATCTAAAACTTTAGATATTTTAGATGAAGTGCAAGAGGAACGTGGTAGAGGGAAGGAAAAATCCGAATATAAATTCAAATATAGGGAAGTTTCACCTGAAAGTTTTGGGCTTACATATAATGAAATATTCCAGGCTGATGATAAAGCCTTGAATGATTTAATTGGATTGAAGAAATTGGCGCCATATAGACCCCATGATAAAGCTGCCAAGGATAAGAGGAAGATAACAAAGAGCAAAAACATGAGAGAATGGAGGAAACGTACATTTGGTAAAGAGGGAGGTATATCTGAGACCGATGATTTGGAAATTAAGATTCCGTCGATTGTATTTGATAATAACTCATCCAATTCAGCACATGATCAAGGACCAAAGCGTAAGAAGAGAAAGGGTAAGAGCAAGAGTAATAAATAATAACAATTGTAAGATTTAGTATTACAGATTATATATAGTATATTGTTTTATAAAAAATAAAATTGTGTATTATTTAGAAAGCTCAAACAGGCGTGTAAAAAACAGTATACACAGGGGATAAATATTTTTGAAGACGCGTTTCGTTAACGGTTGACAAAATCTTGTTTGACCTCAACCGATTCCCTTTATGATGGACGATTAGGAGAACTGTTGATGTTTGTGAGTTTATATGCTGCGATTTCTCCCGGAATGAATTAAGAGAAATACCTATTTTGATAAACTTTTATTGATTAATTGATAAAATTATCTGAAAAAATGAAGAAATCTGAGAGTTCAACGGATATAGAAGATCTCGATGATATTGTTGAGAATGACGATCCATTATTTGGAAATTTGAAAGATAACGAAGGATTGAAAAATTTACTATCCCCGAAAAAGAAGAAGAAAGACAAGGAGGCAACGACGGAGAGCGTACCGGTTACTAAACGAAATTTGGCATTCAACAATGTTCCTAAAATCAAACGGAAGAAAGGAATGGACATTTTAGAACGGTTACAGGCGCATATGAAGGATCCATTAGATAAAGAGCTTGGATTTTCGATTAGGAAAAGTTTGAAAGATCCCACGAATAATCTGAAAAAATCTAGAGATTTTGTCAATTTATTGGAAGAGGTAAATAGAGAGAGGGAGATTAAGAATATTTTTTTAAAGCAAAAGGAAGAGGAGAACAACGAAGAAAGTATCAAACGTGAAATTAATAAATGGATTGATGATCATGTTTGCCAAGAATTTTTAGAATTGAAAGTGCATAATGTCAAAGTGCATGGAAAATGGGCATCCCATTTGAAGAAAGTTTTGAAGAATCTAGTACAAGAGAATGGGAATAAATTTGATAGGGGATATATTGAAAGGAAATTAGAAAAGAATTCACCGTATTTTAAATTTAAATGTTTTACTCATAAAGGTTTATTAAACAGGAAACTACGGAATATTTCATTTATATATGATGATCTGAATTTGACAAATTTGATTGAGAATAATGACGTAAGATTTGTTGAGAGTTTTGCTTGTAATGATAATATTAAAATTGAAGATAGTGATTGTAAGAGTTTAGATCATGTTTTAAATAATTTGGGATTTGATGTTGAATTGTTAACTGAGGAGAAGAATTTAGTGAGGAAAAGATTTGATGATAAGCAAAGTTTGGCACCTTTAGGATGTGGATTTCAAACGTTTAAATTTGTAAAATTGATTGATATACCGAAAATTGTTGAGATATTTTCCAAAAGGGATATTGTTAAAGCACTCATTTTGATGAGTGTTGATTATAATGTTGGTAAGGATATGCAAAGATTTTACTATCGAGGAGGATATCATAGTGGTAGAGAGGTGTGTATGATGAAATTGAAAGAATTGAGAGATGTTCGGTTAATGAATGAATTATTGAACGTCTTATTTTGTTCGGGATGTCCTGAATTATGGTTTGAATTTTTGAATAATAATTTTATTAGAGATGAAGAAAGGGATAGGATAATGGGTAGTAAATTTATAATGAAATTTCTCGAATGTGTGGAAATTGGGGATGATATTGAGATGCGAGAGGAATTTGAAAATATTGAAGAATTGGAGAGGTTGTTTGCGATATTCTATGACTTTTTGAAAGGTATGAGTGGAGTATATTTTAAGTTGGAGGATGAAGAATTGAGTGAGAGTTTATATATGAAGGTTGAGTTGATTAAGGATATGATTCTCATCAACAATGGTATTATTGAGAGATGGAAAGAGGAAGGTGATGAAAGGTATGAAGGGTTGAAGAAATGTATCAATAGAATGAAGAACCACTATTTTAGGGAATATGAACAGAGTTTTAATTCTGTTATACCGAAATGTAAGAGGATATTAGATTTCCTCTATCATGAGTTAAGTGGTATTGAAGTTGGCGATTTTTTCGTTGATGAGGATGGATAAACAAATAAACAAATAAACAAATAAACAAACAAACAAATTTATATATAAAATTAATCAATTAAAAAAGTTCGGGGCATATTTTTCTAATATCTAAGATTGATTTTATTATATGGATATCCAAGGCTGGATAAGTATTTAAATCTTTTGGTAGTTCTGAATCCAATTCGACATATTGGATTATTTTCCCCCAATTAAATTTACGGGCTGCTTTGACATTGATTTCTGAATCATCAATGAAATAGATATTTTCCTTATTAGAAGCACCGGATTCAATGAATGCCTTATTGAATGCATTCTCCATTGGTTTACAGATCAAGGGGAATTCATTATAATTACAATAAGATAAACCATCGAACAAATCACCTATACCCAATAGATGGATTACACGTAATGCATGATTTTTATAGGCATTTGTGAATAACCACAATCTTTTAATTTTACCGGATTTTTTCATATCCAATAGTAAATTTCTCAATTGAGGATTTGGGGTTAAGATTTTATCTAGAGGTAGGGAATCATCGACGAGTTTATTATATTCCATTGCATCTACTTTATGTAATCTAACCAAACCTTCCAATGCCAAACCGTATTGTTTATAATAGGACATATGTAATTGATGAGCTTCTTTATCATTTAAATGTAGATGAGTTTTAAAATATCTATGAATATAAATTTGCATTAGATCATGAATTCTAGTTGATCTACGATAGAGACAATTATCTATATCAAAGAAGAAGATTTTATCATGGGATGACAATTTTGGAGCGGGGTTGTTAATGATGTCCGGGTATGTGAAGGAGACTGCGGGTAGATGATTCGATAGATAGTTTATCTCATTTGCTATTTTCGATAATTGAAGGTTTGATTCTGAATTTCGATTTAGAATGAGGATTTCACGTTCCCGTAGATCGTCTTCATTGAGTCTACCCAATTCCTCTGCCGATAGATAGGGAGAATCGAGGGCGGAGGTGCTGTTTGTGGAGCCCTCGGTGATTTCTGAGATTGCTGATGAGGATTTGGAGGTAATCTGCAGCGGTAGGGACATGTGTGTATAGTAGTAGTAGTGGTAGAATTAGTAGTAATAGTAGTAATAGTAGTAATAGTAGTAATGGTGGTAATAGTTGTGGTAGTTGTGGTAGTTGTGGTGGTGGTACAGAGTGCAATCTATAGGGCCGCCAGTTCTCTCACCCGACGCGCCGACGCGCCGCTCGACGCGTCGCCCGAAAATCCCGAAAAGCGGCAAAAGCCGCAAAAGCCGCCGGCTCATGGAACGCGCTCCAGCCCCTCGCAGCCCCTCGCAGCCCCTCGCAGCCCCCCCTGCTTATCTCCTGCGTCGTTATCTCCTGCGCCGTGCTATGGAGCTTCTCCAGTTCTATAGCGTGTTTGTTTTGGGTGCTGGGCTATCTTTCTGCCCGCTCTGCCCCTGGTCCCTGTTGCTGTGTTGTCGTTGTTGATGTTGTTGATGTTGTAGGACTTCTTCTTTTCTTCTTCTTCTTTCTCTTTTATCTGTATATCAACCTATATATCTATCCATCCAACAACTACTCATCAATGAAACTCCTACCATTGCTCACCCTGATCCCACAGTTGGTCCCCCTAGCCTTCCTCATCTTGGCATCAATCACTGCACCAGCCCTTCCAAATATATACCTTGCAAAGGATTCATCAGATACAGCTTATGGTATCTTTGGTTACTGTTCAAGCGATTCTTCATGTACCTCCGCATCTCTCCACACTGATCTATCATCCGTCTTGGATTCAAATATATTATCTTCCTCAACTATCAACAAATTGGTCCCCTTTTTAATTATCGCTCCAATCTCTGCAGCTTTAACTTTCATCTCCCTATTCTCTCAACTATTGGCCCTAATATTATCGAAAACTTCCAATTTCTTCAAATCAACATTTTATTGGCTCGTAACTATCCTTATATCAATTCTAGCCTTCTTAACTTCTTGTTTCATCTGTATCGTTACCTTCTTGATCTTTTATCCTTACGTTAAATGGTTGGCTTGGTGTTTAATCCCAACAGCTGTATTCAATTTATCAACTGTTATAGATTTATTCTTATCATATAATCATTTAACCTCCCTCCACGACGATGATGATGACAATGAATTCATAGATGATAATTCAACAATGAACAAAAATTTAAATGAAAAACGTTTCAATTTAAATGACGAAATTACTCCCCCTCCTCATATTACTACTACTACTACTAATAATAATACTGATAGATCATACCCTCAAATCGACAAACCAAATAATAATTTCACATTTATGTCCCATTCCGTCAATTCTTCAACTTCTTCCTCCTTCTTTAAAGATCATGATAATAATACCGCAGAAAAAGTGTATACTCAAAATTCTTCTGCTAATTTAAGAGTACCAGAAATTACAAATCCTTATTTGAATGATATCGATAGTAGTATCCATAATAATGATATTGTTGCCGCCGCCACCGCGGCTACCTCCACTTCATCCAATAATGATGATGATGACTATGATGATGATAATTCAACAACAACAACAACCTCTCATTATGCTTCAACTCAGAATGAAATCGATAATCGCTTGGATAATGAAAACATCTCCGCAAATAGCTCTTCTTCAAATTTCACAAGTATATCTCAAAGACCTATTAATCCATTTTATTACGCAGGAGCATCTGCTTCAATCCCTTCAAATAATAATTTTAATAGGCAACCTCTAAATTCCTCTAATTTACAACCTCAATCCCAATATTTTAACAAGCAGCAGCAACAACAACAATTCCATCAACAACATCAAATGAATCAATATCAAAATCAAATGTCAGGAATGCCTCAAATGCAAAATAGTAGATATGGTAATAAACCAAAACCTTATATGGTTATGGCTCAGAGACAACAACAACAATTTAATAGACAACCACCTTACCAAAATCAATTCCATCAAATGAACCCTTATGCCCCACATTCAAATAATCCTCAACAACAGCAAAGATCTAACGGCTTCGTTCCAATGAAGTATAGAACTCATAATAACGTTTCACCTGCTTATTCTTTAGGTAATGATGGTCCATACTCCGGTTTTAGATAATAATTAAGTTCTTTTTCTTTCACTTTTTTTCACGTTTTGCTTTTCATTTAGTTCTTTCATTGTTTCATTGTTTTTCCTTTTTCCTTTTTGCTTTTATGCTTTCTCTCTCTGCATCAAATCCAAACTTTATCATTTAAAATTCCTTTGAACTTCATTTAAAATCGTATATTTTTTTCTCCCATTTCTTTTTACAATAAAGCATTATAGATAAATACTAGTTATTATTATTATATATAATTTATAAAACTTTCCACTTAACCTCATCAGTAGGATAAATCTCTCCTTCAAATGTTTCCTCACTAGGTATACCTGTAGTAGTAATCGTCGGTTTAACAGCACCCTCCGTGGTCGTATACACAGCACCATCATGAACTTCATGAACGTAATGGTCAACTCGTTTCGGCTTAACCATCAACAACATCAAACATAAAAAGATAAGCAATACCAAAAACAACACAATCTTACACTTCCTCGTCTGTTTCTGATATCCCTCCGCCTTGTTCAACTGTTTATGCGCACTTTTGACATTCTCAACCGTTCGATCCAAATTGTATTCAATATTATCCAATATGGTCCCTTGATCAATGACAATATTCTCCAATTCTTTGAATATAATACTGATCTCTACAACATTCTGTGAGATCTTATAAATCTCCCTCTCCCGCTCTAATAGATACTGTTGATCATCAATCAACTCATTCTTATGCATCTGCATCTGCATCTGTTTCGATTCAATCTCCTTACTACTCTCAACCATCGCATTCCTAGAATAACTCTCAACGTCAACATCATTCACCCCACTTATCAAATCGATACCATTGACATCACTATCATTCTTCCCATTTCCACCACCCTCCTCAATCGTATCCTTCTTTAAATACCTGATATACTTACCCTGCATCTCTCGAAATTCCCCACTCAATTCCTGTGAAACAAGTGCAAACTTCTTCTTTAAATTACTAATTAAAATTCTTGCCCCCTTTGTATTGTTATTATTATTCAGTTCATCCCTGAACCCACTACTCTCATCAACAACACTCTCATTACTAACCAAAACATCATCCAATTTCTGTAATTCATTGATAACCTTGTATATCATCCTCAATTCATTCGTAATCGTATTAGAAAGCTCATTCACAATATTCATCTCATTCTGAATCACATCGTCATCAAATTGTGGTAATAACACCTCCTTATATTTTTTATTCAATTCTTTCATATTTTGTTTGATTCGTTGTGTTAGATCATTCCCTTGATTCTCAATCGTCTGAATTATAACCGTATATTGATCATTGTGTTCATTAACTATATTATCTCCATCATCAATCCTAAATTCATTCATCTCAATACCCCCTTCAACGTCAACACCTCCATGTAACAACCCTTCCTCTTCCTGCTTCAAATGTTCAAATCGGACATTATTACTCACAGACTTCTTCTTCCGACTCAAATGATGAGGAAATGTACTCCTATATGCCAAATAAAGATTTGTTCTATCTCTAAACATCGTTGCTATTATTAATAAACACTCCCTTTTCTTAATCTACGCATCAATTCATGGATAGCAATGTCACCTATAAAATGGTATAAAGATACACTACACACAATAAACATACTATTAATTATAATTTATCTCGCGGGCGCCCAACCGCTCACGTGGAGTTCGTCGTCCCCTGGTAGTACACACCAGGCGCCATCAAAATGTACCGCTCCATTGCTTCACGGAACCGGTTCTTGTATTGTTTCGGTGTAATCACCGTCGGCTCCCTACCAACACCGGCATTACCAACCAACCCTTTCTCTTTGACCCAACTCTCCAATTTCTTGTCCCATGTAAACGTCCGAATACAATCGATGATCCCAACAACCAATTCGTTGTTCGCATGGTCGATACCAACAACCAGTGAATAATCCATAACATTCATCTTCTCCAAAAAGAGTGTATCATTCCATAATGATGCCCTTAATAACTTCTTGTCATTCTCCCTGACAAACAATGGTGATTCGTAAATATACTCAACCATATTCTCATCCAACAATACCTCATTCTTCTTACCCGTTTGTTCAACATGTCTATTCCTCATTGATCCTTTCAAATCGAAAATACGATCAATTTTCCGATCATAGAATAGATTCTCCATGATCAACACATCCATAGTATATGATTTGGAACTTGACAAAGTATTCTTAACCTGGATTTGATAAAACCCAAAGATCTTAACTAGTACACTCGGTAAATCATGAAATAGAACATGTGCAAAATACTCAAAATAACTTGGCGCAAAATGAATAAATGCCTCCAATTCCGCCTTACTCAATTCCTTGATAATAAACCTTTGATCCAATGTCTTCAAAAATGCAGATCCACTCTTCCCACCGGTCGAATCCCACTTAACACATCTCGATAAACTTTCAATAAAATTATCATTAACTCGACATTGTCTACGCAATGCATCAAATTGTTGAGCAAAAAATATCTTGCATGAAATAGTCGAATATCCATCCTCAAATTGATATTTCAAATGAAATCCCTTCTTTAGCATTATATTTTCTAAATCAACTTGTGAAGAACTATTATTCTCCTTGCCACTATTAGCGGCACCATCACTTTTATCCTCAGTTTTATCACCAGCAACACTCTCTGCCTTATTATCGGCATTACTTTCAACATTACCACAATCACCATTTGTAGTACTTACATCTTTATCACCACCATTATTGGTTTGATCTTCAAATTCTGTACCACCTTCATCCTTCCCCGTAACACCATCATCCGTGAAATTTTCATTTGTCACAGGGGTCAACGGATTGTTATTTAATTTAGAACCGTAATCACTCGTGCTCAAACAAAATGCAATGATCGAACTTGGTTCATCTTCTCTAACAATAACATCCGAATCAACAAACACGTGCTGTGATGAATCTAATGGATATGATAATGGTTCCCATAAAGTTGCAGACCGATCCGCCCAGAAATGTGTCAAAGATTTTAACAATGAATTCTTTTCAGGCTGAACCTCCTTCTCCTTCGCTTTCACTTTTTCCTTCTCCTTCTCCTTCTCCCTTTCCTTTTCTTTCGTCTTCTCTTTTTCCTGTTCCTTATTTACATCCTTATCGGTTTTCATATTGGTCGTAGATTTGACCTTTGGAAGATTCTCTAAATTAGAATGACTCCTGTGGGACACAGGCTGTTGTGAACCTTTTGATGCCTCCGCATTAACTGCATCACTTGCACTCTTATATATCTCAATCTGCGGTTTCATCATACTAACCTTTGGCGTATATTTATTATAATTTTCAAGCTTCTGTTTTTCCAACTCTCTTTGATTAAAATATTCTTGGGTATCAAAAAATTTAGTCAATTGCTTAACCTTCCCCTCATCGAGTGGACCCTCTGAACTTTTCGTAGGTGGAATCCATAGAAGATTATCTGAATTCTTGTTATTTAACTCATGAATTTTATTTAAAATAAGTTGACTTTTGTATTTTCTTGGTAAAACACCCGTACGAGTTTTCGCATCTCTCGTTCGAGGAGATCTTAAACCAACTACCGCAGAATATTCATTTTGATCTGCGACAGGTAAAACACCATCACCCCCTTTAACATCAGTAAGATCCACATAAGGTTTATCTTCACTCGTTTCATGAGTTGGCTGTTTATCATCAATTTCTTCAATTTGATTTGCCTCTTCCTCTTCTCCCTCTTCGTCCTCTTCATCTTCGTTCTCCTCTTCATCTTCGTCTTCATCTTCATCTCTACTAGCAAGACTCTTGAAAAGTTTATCCAATTGAAATGCAGTAATTTTTTTAACATCCTTTTCACTTGGCAAAAACTCCTTGGCAAAAGTCTGAAATTCGTAATTCCAAAAACTGGAAAGTTCTTGCACCTCCCTTAACACGACATTCAATTTCAAATGGGCATTAATCTTGGATTCATTATATATCGTATCCAGTAACAAGTAAATCTCCTTTATCTGTTCCTCTAACTTATCCTTCAATTCAGTCAATTTAACATTACCTTCTTCTATCTTATCTTGTTTCAAATCGGTACCATCTAATTTGATCCTAATTAACCTATCGTTGACAGAATCAAAAAACTTGGAACTTTTAGCTTTAACGTCATTATAATGATCCAATTTTATTTTATAATCATAGACAGGATTCCAGAAAAGCTTAAAAGTGGGAATAATCAATTGCAAGCTGTCAATTTTATTGTATTCAAAATGAATTTTATAACTTTTATAACTAAAATAATGAATATTGTCCTTGAAAAAATCATAATCTGGATTTTCAACATTACACTGGCAATGATTATTATTGTTCAAAATTTTAAAATCAAATGAAGGATTAAACCAAAACATCAGTTCTAGATACTTTCCAAATGAATATTTATATGATGCATCACTTAATGGTAATATCGGTGTCGAACTCAAACAATTCTTACATACACTCCACGTCATAATATTATTCGAAATTACTGTTAAATTATTAGCCTCAATTGAAATGTCAATTTTACCATCATTATGCACATATGACATATAATGATCCTTCAATGGTAACTGACAGTTTTCATTACACAAAGTATTAGCAGATGAACAGATGTTTTCAATAAATTGGCCAAGACTAAGATCATTTTCCCAATAAAAATCAATCAATTGAATCTCAGGACCAATACAGGGAGTTGAATTTTTCTTCGATATCATACTAAATAAGACAGCAATATTTTGATTATAATTTGGATCAAAGAATGTCAGTTCTCTACTACGCCAAAATTGATCCCATTTTTTCAAATAAAAAGAGAGATCTGTCTCCCAATAACTTTCCCTGTATGCCTTCACAGCATCGATTAATTTTATCAAATCGTTCTCATTATCAACCGGGACTTGTTCAATACCAAACAAAGCCTTATATGATAATTTATCGTTGGAAACGTCCGAAATAAATTGATCATAAAGTGCACGATTTTCCGCAATTTTATTCTGTGTAGCTTCTAATTGGGTTATGATTAATGGTTTGTTAAACTTGACCCAGGGAGAGGTGCTTACCAGTCTTGTCTCGATCAACTGAATAAAATCACGGAATGACTTGAAATCATAAGAATAGAGGGGAATCAATGTATCCATATTTTTCATAAAATCAATTTCTTTTTTATCCTCCACTTTTAAGCATTGATCTCTTAAAAACCCGGATTCCAATTTGATATTAGTAAATGCATAAATCATAATAATCAAACAACTTTTTACCTTGTTTAATATTTCGTCGTTGTTATCCCTTAAAATAATGGTCAAGCCTATTTTCTTTGGACAACCATCAAAGAAAAGATAACTTTTCACGATATTTTCAAATTTAAAATTTAAAACTTTGAAAACTTCACAGGATCCAATTTGAGGTTTCATTGCCAATAAATCAATTGATGTAATAATCGTCGATCCAGTAAACTTGGACAACTTGATCAAATTATTCAACTTGCAATTCGGAACAACGGATATACCCAAATCGGCGAAAAGTTTCAAGGCCAGCCCGTTGATTGAATTCGATGATATGATAATGGTTGGTTTCAAATTTAAGATTCTATCGACTAATTTTTTAATATATTGATCCTGTTGTGCAATTAAAGCTTCCAAACTTTGAAAATGGTGTTTACTCTTAATGTCTTGGTCATATTCAACGGGGAATGTAATCAGCATTATTTTAGGATCTTTAATTTCAGTCGGCATCGTCTTTACAGGTAACTTTTTAGAAAATACAATACCTTCCACAGTTTTAGTTTCTCGTAAATCAGACCCTAAAATCTTTTTAATCTTGATATAATTTGGAAAATTATAATTTGATTCATTGGTATTCATATTACCGCTGTTATTAATATTCTTCAAATGAATTTCAATATTGTTGATTTTTTTCAACGATTTCATGAGAACATCGGACCATAATTTAAAATTCTCAATCTTTTTATCAATAAGCAATTCTGATAATAAGGCAGCTGCATATTTTTCACCAATTTTCTGAAAATCATCAGAAAACTGAACTTCTGAGTTCATGTTGTCAAAATTGCTATTACTTTTCTGCATGGCGCTACTATAATAAGGTCTTGAGGGTTTCCTATTTTTAAGTCTATTACTGAGTATTCTCCTCCTATTTGGTTTGTTATAATTTAAAATATTACCATTTATAGTTGAGCTAGATTTCAGGGTATGAACCTTATTCAAAAAAGGAGGATAATTAAATGTATTGATAGTTCCCAGAGAATTATTTTTAGCATCTTTAGTATTAGTACCGGAATTTGTATTAGTTGTAAAATTAACAGAATTGGAATTATTGGAGGCTAAAGTGTCTGTAGATTTGGGCCAATTAAACTGATGATTATTCATAAATGAAATCATTTCATTTTCATCATCAGATGAATTATTGGAATTGCTTTTCAAAGTACCTGATTTTTTAGAAGTTGATGAAGAAATATTATGCTTAGGTATATCTATTTCCACCGCTTCCCCTGCTCTAGTTGTGGGGATCGCCATCATCGGTGGAGGTGTTGGAGTTAAAATTTTATAAGCATTGGATTTGGAATTTGTACAATTAACGTTGGAATCATTTGTAATATTTGATTCGAGAATATTGGTTTCATCATCGGTCATTCGTGAATTGGGGGCTGAATTGTTATTACCATTGGCTTCATCATCTTCATTATCGTCATCGTCATCATCACTTGAAAAATAATCATCATCATATCGATCAGCCAAATTGTTGCACAGAAGACATACCCTCATTTTACCATGATGATTGAACTTTTCCCCATCAATGAAAATTGTACAATTTGAACAAAATATTTTCCCACAAATTCTACAATGATGTTTTCTCACAAAAGTGGTAAATTTGCGATCACATGATCTACACTTTGTAGCAGATGCATCATCCAACCAATAATCTCTTCCTATACCAGTACTTGATTTATATTGGTTATTTGGATTTCTACTTAAATTCAGATTGAGACTTGAACTCAGTTCTGAAATGAAGGATTGTCTCGAATCATTTTTATTTAGCAATTTTAACTTTGATAAATTATCTCGTATCTTTGGATGTCTTTTATTATCTACATCTGTGGAATATGAATGAAGTAAGTTGGCGATCAAATTTTCCGTAATATTTGAACTGTTGGCTTCGTCGTCATTGATATTAGAATTATTACGGTTATTTGTTATAATCGAAGGAGATGGATAAGAGTTGAAATTGGCAACATGGGTAGTTGTTGTTGATCTTGAACTGTCAATGAAATCCGCCATCTTTTCGCATATATATATATATATACCTATTGGATTGTGTGTTCTATAGATGGCATATTTTGTGAACACCCGGATTAATACCGATTACAATCTACAGTGTATAGAATGTGTAGTACAAAAGATAAACATGCCGCCTCCGCATATAATTTTAGCAGAAAACAGTATCGACGCGTCGATTTCAAACACAAAATGCTTAATTAATATAGAGTTAACTTATATATACAATCTAAAAACGTATCAAAACTAGTTATCAAATACTATCTTCTTGTTAACAGTTTCTGTTTCTGTTGTTTTGGATTCAGTTTCGTTGGAAGCAGATGTAGTTACTTCTTCCTCGAATAAAGGAGGTAAACCTCTTAAATTTCTTTGCAAACGATTTAGTTGGGATAAAACGGTTGGGTTTATTCCAGTATATTCTGTAGTCAATGAAGTTACCTCACCGTTATTGCCTGTAATGGAATTTATAGGGTGCCTATTTATGAATTCGTCAACATGTGAAAGAACCGTCTCATCTTGAAGGAAAGTTTGGGAATGTGTGACTTTGAAAAGTGTTGGATTTGTTGTGTCGTCTTTCAATGCCCTAAATCTGCGTACTTGTCTTGACATTATAACTAGATTAAAAATATATGTATATTGGTGGATGAATAGAATATTAGGTAGTAAGGGTTAATAAAACGACAAAAAAAACTGTAAGATATCAACCAGTTAGGAGCAAATCATGGGGAAAAAAAAAATAAAAATGCAAAAAATTAAACATGAAAATTTAACAATTGTGTTACGTAAGCACACGACAAGCTTTCATTTTTGGAAAATTTTACAGTAAAGACTAGATAGATGGGATTTAAGTGGATAATAGATGACAATAAAAGTATGTACAGATTATATTAGAGCAGCATATATAGATGCATATATATTAATAGATGACTTGTATATATATAGTAGACAAGAATATTCAAACATAGATAAACTCAGTGAGTTAGAAACCAACGACCTTTTTCAAATCTTCTTTTGACAATTTGTCTTCCAGTACGTGACTTCATTCTGGCCAAAAAGCCTAATCTTCTCTTTCTCTTCAAAGTGTTAGGCTGGTATGTGTTACCCCTATTACCACCTCTTGATCCAAATCTCTGTTGCATGAATAGGCCTGAAGGTGCAAACATTCCTGGTGCCGAAAGTTTCACACTATCGAAGGCTGTGGTGGATGTCGTGGAGGATATTCCGCTTCTGAGTATGCTGAAGGATGACTTTATAATGGAGAACATTGTGTGTGTAAGTGGTGGCCTTGAGGAAAGATCCTCCCCTAGCACTAGTTTCTTATCCCGTAGTACACCCTTCACTGAACTCTTCACTCTCTGCTCTTCAGCGTCTCCTCTCTGCACACAACACAGCGCGCCGACAATCTCGAATTCGGAATCTACAATTTACAATACACACGGAACACGGAACACGGAACACAGGCCACACCGGTGATAAAATATTTGATACTCCACATTCTCCGTGCTTTATCTCTTGGTGGCTTCTTCCTCTTACCTGCTTTTTTCTGTTACAATTACAGTATTATAAACAAACTGAAATGTCCACACTCACATCATTAATATACTATTCGACGTTAATGACCATTCTGTCGTTCCTTGCAGGTTTACCTCCTTTTTGGATCTTGAAAAAATCACAGTCGGCTTTACCATATCTAGTCACCTTAACTTCAGGTCTTCTCCTATCAACCTGTATTAACATAGTCTTACCTGAGGCATTGGCAAACTTATCTGAAAAAAGTTTACATTCTGCAACTTTAGGTCCGCAAATTTTATTGGGGTTCATTTTATTATACTCAATTGATGTATTCTCTTCTTCATTCTCCAAATATTATTCTAAAAACTACACTAACATTGATCTTGATGACGATGATTCATTAAATCTAGATTTAGATAATGATTTAGCAATCAATAGAGAATTCAACTTAGATATTGCAAACCTAAATACATCCATCAAGTCTTATATCTTTTCAGTAATTTCAAACTCTACCACCTTCGGTTTACTCCTACATTGTTTAACCGATGGTATCATTTTAACAACATCAATATTATCAGAAGAAGCCCACCCTGAAGATTCAAATGGCTTTCTCATAATACTTGCAATATTTATTCATAAATTACCAGCTGCGTTTTCCTTAACATCGATCTTATTAAATCAAAAACTTCAAAACAATATTATTCTATTCCATTTATTTTTATTTGCAATTTCCGCCCCAATAGGTGCCTGGTTAACATTCTTCTTGGCAAAGGTATTCAATTTCACCGATAATGAATCTTCTACTGCTTTCATAATGTTATTTAGTGCTGGGGCTTTCCTATATGTTAGTTTCCATACATTCATCTCAAGTCATACACATGGAAACGATTCTAATAAAATAGATGATTCCTCCTTGTCCAAACCAAATTGGAATTTTTTAATCACCGTCGTTGGAATGTTGATTCCTTTGTTGGCTTCATTGACACATGATGATTAGTTCACAAGGTTTTTTTCTAAGTTTCTTTAAAAAACATACAAATTAAATAAATATACACAAATGTTTACGGTATTTTTTATAAACAATTTTTGGCAAAAGTATAATGATATATATTCTTAACAATTATTCCCTACGTATACGCTTCCGATTTAACCATTTATTCTTTTTGTTGGTAATTTTATTAACATTGGAAGTGGAGCTTTTACCTTTTAAAATTTTAACATGAATACCACCATTAACTTCCTTTTCTGATTTAGAGGTTAATTCTCTTAACGCTTTCAATTTTGCATCTCTTTGTTTCTTCTTATTGAGTTTATTTATTTTCTTTTCTTCTTCAGTATCGTTAAAAACCACCTTCTTATTTTTATTTTTATTTTGCGCCTCGATTTCTTCAGCACTTGTCATTTTAACATTTTCAAGTAATTCTTCTGGCAATTCGTCCAATATCTCATCATCATCACTATTTTGTTCTTCCAATTGTTTCCTTTGCTTTTCAAGTTCTTTTATGTCTTTCTCCAATTTAGCAAGTCTTCTCTTCTCTTCAATTTCTCTATGTTTTGCCTTAGTTTGATCTCTTTTCTCTTTTAACATTCTTTCTTGATTCTTCTGTCTATCAATCATTTTTTTCTTTGTTATAGAAACAGATTCTTCCTCTGGGGCATCATCACTGTCACTATCACTATCACGATCATCGTCACTCATTGCTTCAATATTTTTTATATTTTCCTGGGTTTCTTGACTTTGGATGAGTTGAACATTTTCATTGTCATCATCATCAAACGTTTTATGTGATCTTGTTCTCGCCATTTTTGTTCAATATTTTGATAGATTCTATAACGATTTATAAGTTCTACTTAGCAAAGTACTTGAAACAAGAAACAATTTATCTATAGATTGATATTAACTGGGGTTCTCTTTAAAGCAACAACAGAAAGAAACAAACATATAAAGTGCAAAACATTGAAGAAACTGCCTTGAAAAAAAAATACGTTCCATGTTCCATGTTTCATGAAAATTTTCTCGCACACAACACACTCCTGTCTTCAGTCTCCAGTATTCAGCCTACACGTTTCAAGTACATTTCATTAGATCAAAAAAACAAAAAATCCTATTCCATATGATCTTGAGTTGAGGACCATACCCCATCAAATATAGTACAACGGTCAAAATAACCATAAATGCAATGATCCCGAATAAGGCCCAAATTTGTGAGCTGGTGAAGTTTGCGTAAAAGCAAGGAGGAGTTCCAGCACCATCTCCAAAACCAACTGGCATACTCTCGAATCCATGGGCGGTAACTTCAACATCACTTGTTTCAACATTAATATTTTCATTTGTACTTTGGTAATTAGTGTCACTACTGATATTGGCAACTTCTAAATCCACATCAAACGGTTTGTTACTTTGATGGATAATTAATGGTTGATTTTTGTTCACAAACTTAGCAGTTTGAGGAATAATCGGATTAACAGTCGATGTACCAGTTATTAATTTATTTTTATTTGATGGGGTTACAACAGTATTGAACTTATCATTTGTGCGTACTTTAGATGGTGGTGGTGGTGGTGGTTTATTGGTACTTAGATTGGTTTTAGATTTCAATTTATTACTGGTATTTCCGTTGATAAAATTACTGTTATTGGTTTTACCTGCTGCAGATTTAGGTGGGCTTAATCTCTTCATTTTACTTGGTTTACTCATTATTAGTTCCAGTTCACTATAATCAAATACTTTTAAATATATTTGTGTATACGAGATTGTGTATACCTGTGTACGTATAAAGTGTTGTAAAACTAGAAAAAAGGGAAAAAAAGGGAAAAAAAGGAAAAGAAGAAAAAGAAAAAGAAATATTCGGAGTACGGGGCAATAGTGGCACATGGGCATTTCGTTTGCCACCTTTTGCCGCGTAATCAGAACGTTAACAACATTTTAAAATTGAGTACATCATTTAATAATCATTCAATAAATTCAATTGTTTATATTGCATATATATAGACAAACCTCAATGACTGGATTAAATACAAGTATATCCACCGTCTACCACAATGTCACAACCAGTAGTATAGCTACTAGCATCACTGGCGAGATAAACATAAGCACCGGCGATTTCCTTCGGACATGCCATCCTTCCCAAAGGTGTTAATTTACACCAATTGTCAACTAAATCAGGGTCCATTTTTTCCGTTAAGTTGGTTTTAGCATATCCTGGAGATACGCTATTAACCCTAATTTTGCCACTTCCTATTTGTGACCATTCAACTGCCAACGATTTAGCCATTTGTTTTATTCCAGCTTTTGCAACATTATAAGGAGTTTGTAATTGTGGAACATTTATTACTGAGGCAGACATTGAAGCGGTAAGTATCAATGAACCGTAATCTTGCATTTGGAAAATTCTACCAATGAATGCACAACAATAATAGACTGAGGATAAATCAATTTTAATAAATGTATCCCAATTTTGAACTAATTCTTGCTTTGATTTGAACTCATTGATTCCGCCATCTGACCAACCAATCCCCGCATTTGCTACAAATACATCAATTTCACCATAATTTTCCACTATTTTCTCAAATGTTTTGTCAATTTCTTCGACATTTGATAGATCACACTTATAAGAATCGATTAGAACGTTATAATTTGAGGAAATGTTTTTAACGATTTGATCAACTGGTGTAGAATTATAAACTATTATAACTGTTGCTCCCATCGAAGCAAAAGATTCGGCAATGGACAACCCAATTCCTGAAGATCCACCCGTGACAACGCAAACTTTACCCTTTAGGGAAAATAATTCTGAAGATGGTTGTGTTATATCCGGTGTTTCTCTGATTTTAAACATGTTTCTATCTAGATAGGTAGTGAGTACGTTCTATGTTTTTTTTTAGATGTGCATTTTTAAAAATGATATATGAACGCCAAAAAAGGTACCAGTTGGTGTAGATAAATATAACCGAGTGTGAGTGAATTATCAAGTGCTACCAAAATTCAAAATTTGGGACAGGCTTGAAACGCCGAAGAGGGGAAGGCGGAGAGCGGAAAGCGGAGGGCGGAAAACGTCAGACATACGTCCGAGCCTATCTCCGGGGTTGATTTATTTTCCAAACCAGGAACGTGTCACGTGCCTTTGATGTTCAATGCTTTCGACAGAAATTCTGGAGGCCCATCATTCTTTCATAAAGCCGTTCTAGTATAGTGGTCAGTACACATCGTTGTGGCCGATGGGACCCAGGTTCGATTCCTGGGAGCGGCAGTTTCTTTTTGGCCTTTGGTTCCCCTCTCGCCCGGGCACGGCGGACCAGCCGGCAGCCAATGAAAATTTTTCCCCGCGCAGTGCTTCCGCCTTCCCAATTATGATAAAATAAAGGGCGCCCCGGGGTTCCCAGTTTTCACTCTCCATCCACAGCTGACGCCCGATTTTTGCCGACTGCTAACTGCTAACTGCCTGTCTTTATCTCATTACTCCTTATATATCACTGTATATTTATATCCATTCCCCTTTCTTTACCTCTTTCTCTTTCTGTTCCACCCTCTTCTCACATAAGCACTTAACTCATATTTCCAAACCAACAACATATTATATATATATAGATAATCTGTATCCATATCATAATATTTCAGATATTTGTTTTAGCAAAAATAATGAGTTTTTTCAATGAATCGAACGCTTGTCAAGCAGCTGCTAATCCTTTATCAAAGGTGATAAACACTACAACAAATGAAAGAAATAATTTCGTTTCTTTCAATAATACTCAAAATGATCACCGCCAACATTCCTCAAATAATCAAATCCACAACTTTCAGAATATCGACGCTTCAATTCAAAATGATTTCAACAACTTCACCACTGTCAACCACTTAAACAATGATTTCATTTCCAACAGTTTTGAACCAAATGCTTTACAACAGCATCACATTAATATGCAAATGCCAAACTCACAGTTACAAAACCAGCATAATACTTGGGCAACCGATTTCAAATCATTCACATCTACAGATACCAATAATATGTTGTCACAACAGGCAAATCAACCACAATTTCAGCAGCAAAGCCTACATCAACATCAACAACAACATATCCCACTTCATCAAAATACTTTCCGTGTTCAATCAAATCATACACAAGCTTATAATATACCAGGTCAGTTATATCAAACTCGACAACAGCAACAACAAGAGATTCGTACACAAAAATCGTCCACTAGTCTTAAGGAATTAAACGAAAGTTTTGATAATGTTTTTAACGAATTGGACACAGATATTGCTAATGCAACTCAAGCTCAACAAGCAAAGGAAGAGGAAGAAGAAAACAAAAATATTAAAAATGATGAAGAAGACAAAATTAAATTTGCCATACTTGCACAAAATGTTTTCAACATAATGAATAATACACCAAAAAATGTATCCTCTTCAACCTCTGCTAAGTTTAAACAAAGTGGTTTCATGCAAATGATGAGTAAGATCTCTAATCGTGAAATTGAAATCAGTAATGATAAAACAAAATTAGTTGATCAAAATGGTAGTGATATTCGTTCTGATTTATCTAATCCTTTGGCAAATATGAAAATTAATGATGTATTAGAATCTCCATTTGATTCAGCCATAAAAGTTTCTCAAAATACTGCTCTCAAAGTAGATACAAATTCATGGCAAGGTGATTTTTCATGATATTGATGTTTTGTTGAAGTTTTTAAAATTTTATAAAAGAAAGGTTCTTTATATTTAAACATACTACATAAATAGTATATATTATTATTGTGGCTGGATAGTTCACAGTTTTTGTCTTTCTTGTTTAGCTTATGTAGTAACTTGCATTCATTATACACATATTTAATAAAGTTAAAAAAAAGGTTTCTGTATTTCTTTTTTAAATATAATTGAAAAACAAAAAGGTATGCGACCTCTGTGGATCGAACACAGGGCCTCCAGATCTTCAGTCTGGCGCTCTCCCACTGAGCTAAGACCGCAGTAAAAGAAAGGTGCATAAGACAGGATTCGAACCTGCGCACTGTTACCAGTAACAGAACTTGAGTCTGTCGCCTTAGACCCCTCGGCCACTTATGCTTTCTATGATAGGAAAAAGGTGTATGTTTATTCAAAGCAAATTACGCACTTGTCTGATTTTACTTTAGTTTTTACTTGCCAAGGAGAATTATATTTTTTGTTGTGATTGGGTAATAAAACCTGGAGATGTCGTACTTACCCAACACTATTGAATTTACACAGAAGATGCTGGTAAATATAAATATAACAAAAATAGTGTAAAAATTAGTTTAATCTGAATTTATTGGATTTACCAACTTGTAAAAAAAGAGAAAAACTTATTTGATTATTTGAAAGCATAGGTAATTAATGCTAATAATACAGTTATAAAAGAAGTAAATTTTTTTCAACATTTTAGGAATATTTTGGTATCTATAACCCCTATGGTCTGCGACCTAAATTTCATCCGTATTTGAGTATTAATAATTGTCTCATCAAAGAATCTCATTAAAGTTTGTGTTTGTCAAAAATTATACCCACTTTAAATTGCATTGTAAAATAAGGAGAATAGTGGAATTTTACAAAGATTTTATACCGCGTATTGGAGTATTGACAATGTTTTCTCACTCGGTGGGAATGAGGGTGAGAGGTCGGGGTGCCCAGAGTCCAGTGGCCATAATAAAAGATGGGGAGAGGGGCCGGAAGAGCGCTCTCGGATCTCGGAGTTCGGCCGGCCGTATGGAATGCGTATGTAATAAACTTCGATGAAAAGAAGAGGGGCTGGTGGCTGCCGCATTCTAAGATACTGTTAATAATGGTTATAAATAAGCACTGATCCTCTCCTATTCACCCTTAAACTTACATCAAAGAAACAGGTATTGTTATATATATATATATATATATATATTTATAACAGTAAATAGTTGAAGCATATATATCAGCTAAAACATCTCATCATGTCTCTCGGAACACTCTACTACAACCCACCATATGCAAGAAGTAACTGGTTATTAGCATTAGCTGAATATTTGGGCGTTTCATTGGAAGGAAAGATTGCATCTGAATCCCCTGAATTTCCACAATTATTTCCATTGCAAAAGACACCAGCATTTATTTCACCAAGTGGTTTCAAATTAACTGAAGCACTTGCTATTGTTTACTATATGATCCATAAATCTCAAAAACCAGATTTTGCAGGTGTTACAGATGAAGAACGAGCGACAAATTGGAAATGGTATTCCTTCATCACTGCAGATATGACAAATCTAGTTACTGCCGTATTACTTGCCAAGACTGAACAAGACAAACAGGAAGCAATTACTAAAATTAAACAACTTTTAAAATATTTCGATGATAGTGTTGCTAACTCTAAATATTTGACGGGTAATACAATTTATGTTTGTGATATCTTTGCTAGATGCTTTTTTATGATGTTAAAAGAATTGGTTATGGATTATGATGAGTATAGTAATATTATTAGGTATCTTGCTGATGTTTCGATACATCCAATCTTTACACAAATTATGAAAAAATGAAATTTTACTTTTTTATTATTTTGCTTATTTATTATTTCTATATCTTATTTTAAAATTATTAATTGAATTAAATTATATTTGAAAAAAATGCGTGAAATAAATATTCATACATTTAGTTGATACTTACACTTAACTGTTCGGTAGTCTAATATTGCTACTACAAGACTACTGAATAAGTAAATTATGCACGTTGATGCAAACCATTTAATGCACATAATATGTGTAACGTTTCAAAATTTTATACGAACTATTTACTGATGTTAACAAAAATTAACCAAAAATAGTTTAAAATATATAGATAAATATTATATTTTTTAAAAAAAACATTAACATTTTGGACCTCAGTAAAATGCGATGAACCTAATTAAGAAAACAGCTTCCAATAACTGCGATAGAAGATGTGACTATTCTCATCAAAGGTTATATTAAATTTTTTATTGGGAACTATGAATTGCAAGCATATGATGCATTTTCACTCAAAATTATGGTACCTGATGTGTGGTGTAACATTTTATAAGATTAAGCCCCAAAAAGGAAATACTAATATACCCTCCTTTGGGACAGAATCAAAATAATTTACTAAAAATAAATATTAAGTTACAAACCAGTAATACTAATATACTCCAAAATGATACTAAATTCAGCTTCTATATAAACTACCTAATTCCCTACTTTCTTCTCTTAGTTCTTTGTCTCTAGAAATTATGTAACATATATAAAAGGTATAACTAACTAGAATCTACATAATAAATATAACCCTATCATCAAATTATATTGCATGTGGTATAATATTGCTATTGATTTCAATGGTGTTCATTTAGCAATTAAGTGTTACAACTGAATGATAAATTCGAAAAATATGTCAAATGAGAATAGATCCACCTTTGAAACGAACCTCAAAGTTTTAGATGTTTTTTTACTTGATATTCAAATCCCAGGCCATCGTAAGTATAGTGGTAAAAATAATTATACTAAAAGTGAGAGTTCAAAGTTTACTTCTACTAATTCACAATCACTTCCGGGTTCCAAACCATCTAACGGTAAACCTAAAAATGTCAAAAACGAAAATTCAATTCATACATATGAAGAGATAAATGAAATTAATGCAAATGATCACAATGCGAAGCTCATAAAATGTCGGTCACATTTAATAAAGATATCTTACATCATTAACGTGATCATGAACCATCATTCTCCACAACTGGTTTCTTGAAAGGCGGTTCACTATCCAAACCTCTTGGTTTCAGGTACATCGTTGTTGATTTTAACGGTGTGTATTTGACTATCAAATGTTGGTTATTAGGTCATCGATCAGATACTATAATCTCAGAGGGTGAATTAAATAAGAACAATTGTGTTGCTAAATTATTGTCCAATGACCCATTGAAGTATCAGTTGTCCTACAAAGGTCAATATTTAAAATTAATCACGGCCAGAAATCAAAAATACTTACAAATGCATGATATTCAAATTCCATCTGGAATCGTTCAAATAAACGATATCCATACTAAATTGGGTCACATTAATGCAAAGTACCTTATCAAGTCAGCAAGGGAAGGTACAATCACTGGTATCACTGATGGCGAGATTGAGGAGCAGAAGAGATATGCTTTTGACAAGGATTGTGAGGCGTGTTTGCTTGGAAAGGCAAGACGATCGAATGCAGTAGAAGGTTCGAGGAATCCATACATACACGAATCATCTTTCAATATTGTTTACACGGACATCTGTCAGGTTGAAGAGGCAGATAACCCAAGTAGGCCATCCTATTTCATTTCATTTAAGTGTGCACTATCAAATTTCTTGGTAATATACCCGTTGGTCGTAAAATCAGATGCTTATGATGCTATTTTAAAATACATCAATTGGGTCAAAACCCAATTTAGTGATAAAGGTTACCAAGTGAAGAAACTGTTTTCTGATCGTGGTGTTGAACAACTAAGTGATAGAATACACCATTCCCTGAAGTTCATTCAAAGTAAACCTTGCAAAAGTTGCTAGGGAGATAGGGTGTTGACTGTTTTCTTACACATTAGACAAAATGTATGATGTGTGCTGTTGTGTTGTGTTGGACCATGGTGGTCAATAGTTGCAGAGTATACGTAGTTCTAAAAAGTTGTGAGGAAGATGTCCTCTCAGCTTCTCTAGGCTAGCCTATTTGAACAACGGATACCCCCAACCACTAACGTAGTATGTAATTAAAAGGGAGTGTTTTCAGTCCAAGCGTTGAAGAATCGGGTGATCTGTTCAACACTAAATGCGAATGTCTCTTTGTTGGTTGCTTGATCATCGACCTCGACTTTCGCCAAAAAATTTTCCGATTTTCCCTCGGAACTCAGAAGCTCATATTTTTTTCTCCATTTTGACTAGAAAAATCAAAAATGTTTTCACTATTGCAGACTTTTTCGAGAAATATTTACTACTCTCACAGGAAAAATGGGTAAAATTACCGAATATGGAACGGAGAAAATCAATCTGACTTTTGGGTAAGAAGAACCAAAAAAAAAATACAAGTTGACTGGAAAATTCAAAAAATATTTGAGCCAAGATTCGGTGAATTGCAAAACAATTCTGCCTAACTAGGAAGAAAATAGGCTATATTACTATATTCGGAATAGCTTAAATTTCCTAATGGGAAAAACAAAAAATACTCTGATTTAGAAATTTTCTGTAATTTTTACGCGAAAATAGTATGTAGCACCAAAGAAACATAAGTGTAAGTTTCCACTCAAGTTCAGATTTCAGATGACTTTCAACAAAACCTTTTAAATTTAAAATAACATTACCTCACTCTAATACCAAGGAAAATTCAGAAAGAACCGTTCCACAAAACCTATAAAAGTAAAGGTGTGGAGAGTGTCCAAGTAACTTTTAAAACCTTATATACACAATATTTAAAATCAATCTTATTTATATATATACAAAACGCTACATAACATTATAAAAGTCAAAGAATGTCGTTTTATAAAACATAAACTGATTAACCAAATGAACATATTTTGAATGCCTCTCATTAATGTATTATAAAAATTGTCATATAAAGGTGGATATTACTGATGCTGATCCTAAAATGAGTTATATGATTAAATATTCAAAGAATACTGGTTATAATTCTTATATCCTGCATGTTCAAAAGGTATAATAAAATAAAGATGATCTTTCAAAATTTTGTTAAAATTAGATTCATTAGAATAATTTAGAATTCTCATTATATTCTTAATGAGAGTTTCAAGGTATCATCTTAACGATTTCATGCTTACAATAAAACTGAGTTGAATACATTTGATGGTACCATTACTATTTCAATTGTGGGTGAATTACAAGAGTTGATGAAAAAAAATAGTTATTTCTTTTTTTTCAATTTGAACGATAGGATATGTATTTATCTGAAGAATAATAGTTTGGCTCATCTTGATGATGACCCTTTTTAAATTGGCCAGATGCATTATGAGTACAATTCCAAAAAATTGTACAAAATTTTTGCTAATTTTGATGTAAACGTATTGAAAGAAGGGTATCTTTATAATGGTGTTATCGAAGATTTCACTTTGAACTTCAAAAAAAATAGATGAACAGCAAGAGCTTATCCTAAAAAAACAATTGCTTATGTTCAACCTATTCACCCATTTACAAGAAATATAAATAAAAGCTCTTTGTTTTGACGATTCAAAATGTGGATTTCAAAGTTTGAAGAGGCTTCTCTAGACAAGGTGTTAATCGAAACTGATAAGAAGTATGCCAATTGTATTGAAATGTTGGAATTCATTCCTCATCAGAAGCGGAAACTTGCAAACAGGCTAAGAGCCATTTGCCTTATTATAAATCAGCTATCTATCTATTTTTCATTCAATTAATTATGAAGTCATCAACCGTTCAAGCCATTGTCATTTTTACTTACTATGCCTCCGGTTACTCAAGACCAACCAGTTGCTGAATTAGACGCAACTGATCCAATTGCAGTTATAACACAAAAAATTAAAGCACTCTAATCAATTTTCTGAAAACTGGAGTAAATCTATCGACGACAGCAAAGATGTTTATGCAAAACTCAACTTTCTGTTCAAGTCCAAGGATAATATTCCACCTTAGTTAGGCACAATCAAATTTTTTTACTAGTCCCACTACTAACCCTACGTTGAGAATTCTGTTGATCGCTCTATTCAAAGACCGTAAACCTTTAGATGAGATGGGTATTACTGAGGGTTGAGATTACGAAACACATGAGATCTCTGATGAGTTTGGTAATCCACTACTTGGAGATAACGAAATTCAAATGTTTGAACGGAGAACTCGTATGAATGCAATTAAACAGGTTGTTTTGAAATACTTACTCGACTTCGGGGTTGCACAAGTTTATAAGGATGCTACCGGCTACATTTCCAATAATGCTGTTTATAAGCAATTCAATCAAAAGTTTAGCTATGATCCAGACCAAACAATCACCCCTGTTACGGCAATTTTATTTAATCATCTTAAAACATACCTGTGGCACCCCAAGCTTCAACAAATGGATGTGATCTGTGGTGGTGTTGAAATGATTGATCTGGTTCAACCCGAAAATTATCTTATGACCTTTAATGTTTTAAAAAACATGCTCAACAGGTATCGTATGTCCGGCCAATCTTTACAGGTCAAATCATTAACTGTTTCCTTTATGAACATTTTATTATTATGTTATGCAAAACAAAGCTTAACCACGCCCGTTAAAACTGAACTCTTAGAGCTCGCCTTATTGTTATTGAATGCAGAAGTTAAAATTGGAACTTTACAAGACTGGGAAGAAATGACTAGCAGCTTAGCTTTACTGAAAAATGAACATGAATTACACTTGAAACAATATTTTCAACCTGGCAGCAATTTTCAAGTTAACAAAATATTCACTATTACGCCTGCAAATAAAACTCATTCCATTTAATAAAGAAGCCTAATGTTAACTCAATTTCTACTAATCATCTTCCCGTTACCAACCAGCCTTCGCCAGCTTCACTCGCTTCTGCTCAGCAAGTATAATCTTCATTACAACATGTTTACCCTTCTATTCCACTTTCATCTTCCGCCCCACTTCCATATTTTATGCTAAACTCTTATTATTGATTATTAATTTTATTTCAAAACCTGGCTACCATATTTGTTAAGCAATCATCACTTGTTGCAACATTGTTTCTCCTTCAATTTTTATTTCATCGGTTTTTCTATATTTATATTAGGATTTAGAAAACAATTGTAAATGCAATTACCAAATAACACCGGAGAATTATACGTGCCTTGATGGTTTGCTCAAATCCCAAATGAAAAGATCTTATTTGTTATTTCTATTTAAAACGTTTAATTTTGATATGACATTTAAATTTCGTGGTTTTAATGACGTTGATAAGGAGTTGCTGAAACGATTTAAAGAATCTAATGTACCTGATGACGGTGATGGATATAATTGAAGTGTTGAATTCTTCAAAATATCTCTTTCTTCTCTCGAGCAAATTGAAGAAAATCTAACACGCTTAACACCTACTTAAAGAGTCCACTTTGAAAAAATTGTTCAGTATGTTCTTGAGCCCAATGGAAACACTTTTAGAATCTTTTTTCTGGCTGCTCAAGCGATTAATGGGAAGTCATTTCTCCCCAACTTAATTTTCCAATATTTACGTCGCCATAATATTTAAGTGATACTGGTATCTGAAGTCTACTAGTATTCCTCGTATGACTGCAGATAAAATGTTTGTTAATCCAATTTTCCAAAAATATTCATGTCCAGAACTGTTCCACCGTTTTGCGATTCTTTTGATACTCAAAAGGGAATTATAAAGAAAGCTCATATTGTTTTTTGAGATGAAATTATCATAACGCTTTTATCTCTTTGCGAGTCGGTAGAAAGATCAATTGCATAGTTAAAGGAATCAAATTCAACTTTTGGTTGTACATTGGTGTTTTCTGAAGATTTTTTTCGAATACTAATTTTGTTTCAAAAATTGTATTTCTAAGACTGAAAGAAAATATGAAATTCTGCTCTAGTGCCACATCAGATACAGATGGAGAATTTAGGGAGGAGCGGGCCAAACTGTTGTTGGATTTGAGAAGTGGTTTCAATTTACCATATTAACCATCTGAACTATGAAAGACGCCTGTATAAATAATTTCCAATATCTAAATAGTGTTACTGATTTGATAAAAAATGGTTTTCTGGTTTAATCGTGTTTCAATATGTCTCTGTATTGTTGAATCCTTCGAATGGATATTATGATCAATGTTTGGAATGTTTGTCGAGGCATTACTCCGCTCATTGTATTTTGGCGTCAACTAATACAATGGTGAAAGATCTCAACCGTATTTTACTTAAGAAGCACCAGCCTTATATTAAATCAATTGTCTCTAACTCTTTGCAGGAATTAGAACAAAATGAATATAACTCTTTCAATGGTTCTAACTTTTGGGGGAAAAGAAATGAATATTTTTTATAGCACACCTTTCCCACGCAATATTTTAAAACTCAGAATTTATACCCCAATAATGTTAATTAAAAACTTCAATTTCAATAAATGGTTTAGTTAATGGAACTAGATTGATTTTACTTGATGTAAAAGTGTCTGCTACTGTTAGTTGGATCAAAGCGTTATTGATTTCATATCCTCAAATAGGTAGCCCATGCTAATAAAAAACGATTGTTGAGGTTAAATTATACGAATAATCATGCAGCACTGTTGGTAAACAATTCAAGTAATGAATAAGTATGGTACAGTTCTTTTCCTCTAATTGTATTTTGGCATCAACCAACAATCAATTTTGTTTTCAAAAATGTAGCATATTGATTTCAAGATATCAGAATTTCCAACAGTATGCTCATCCACCCAAACAATCATTGGATGGCCAACATTAGCTTCTGCTATAAGTATATAAATGTGATACACCAAAGAAGAAGGTGACAGGTGGAAATCACAGAAAAGTCAAAAGACAAAACAACGAACAACACGCGTTCATCGTTAAAGGGGAAACAGAAATTTCTCCACTTTTTCCCTTCTCGTTTTCGTCCGTTCTCTGCTACTCTGGTGGTTGCAAATTTTGCCTGAGCTTGTTGTTGTTATTGTTATTGATAAGCTCTATTCACTCTTCTGAGAAGAACCCCTTGTAGCCTTTCTTCCGGCAACACTGTCGTTGTATCTATATACACACCACAGTTATTACCTTTGCTACCACCAGCATCTCTAAGTAGCACTATCTATTATTTACCATGATGGATTCACATCATTAATTTAATTGATACTATTCAAAATCTTTTGCTCAATATCTTTTAAAAACAAGTACGTACAGCTCAATTTCATTATTTTTTATTTTAGTTTCTGTTTAGTTACTAACATTTGGATTTTTGCTCTAAAACAGGCCATATTTCTAAACATTTTGTTTTGTTATGAATGAAAATTGTTGATTTGCTGAAACCATCAATATTCTACTCATAAAAGCTCATGAAAAAGGTGCAGATGCACTTATCTGGTTTCTTGATTTATTTTTAAATCTTCTTGTTATTACTTGCAGATAACATTAAGCTCATTGATAGTATAACTAAAATAATATCACCACGAAACTCTTTCTCAACATTATCTCCTCATTTAATGATTTTGCAGAATCAAAAGATTTGGTTTTTCTTATCCATAACCACACAAGTCACATGATTAAACAAGAGTGCCTTTTTACTTTATCACCAGCAGGATATTTAACCTCGACAATCCTTACTGGATTATTGCTTGTTATATTAGGTTTTCTGTTTAAACTACCTGCACTCTTAACATCATGTTGGACGTTATAATTGCACCTGCATATATGCATTTTTAGTACAATTATCCTACTTATGCCACATCATCATTTTCCTCTATTAGCTTACGGTCTTTTTGTTAGTACTTCTCAATATATTTTATTACCATTCTATTGAGTCCCAGTTTCTACAGTATATCATTTTATCCTGCAACTAATGCTTCAGAACCTATTGTATAATCATTTACTGCACCATCATCTCTCTTACCAGCTTTATCAGTCCCTGTGCACCACCACCACATATTCCTGGTTCTACTATTTTGTTTTTGGTTGACTTGTTGTTGTTTATGATATCCAGAACACTGCCATTCTATTGAGCTGATTGATAAGTATGTTATCATCAGATTTCTAGTTTTTGCAATTCAATTCTTTCATCCATTACATATTCTGCTTTATTACCTATTCGATGTCTACTATGTCATCTTTCTAATCAGATATATTATTTTATAAACGCCCTTGCGTATCACCACTAAGCTCTGGTTCTCTTGTGAATGTTGGTTTGTCTCCAGTTAACCTGTTCCCGTTCATGTTGTTCAGCACTCTGCCATCTTGATTGCCAACTACTGCAGTTCCATCTTTTTTGTGACCAAATATTGCTTCAACATCTACTGCACCATCATTTTTTGCATCACCTTCATCACTCTTTGGATCTTCTTCGTGTGCCTTACTATGACAGCATTAAGGTCAGTTTTTGCTGTTTTGCCTGCGGTTAACTTGTTCCCTGTATAATATTCAGCACCGTACCATTTTCTGAATTACTAGTTTCTCCAGTTTCATCTTTTTAGCCGGTATCTACTGCATCAGCATCTACTGCTTCATCACACAAGAATCTACCCGATAATGACAATACCTCTGTTTACTCAACGTAGACTGAACCTTGTTGTTACGGCCAGCATTTTTGGATCCTGTTCTTATGTATCTCCACCAAGCTTCGGTTCTACGCTCGCGTTTTCAACATATGGTTTACTTATTCCCATCCATGTTATCCAGCTCACGACCATATTTGTGAATGAAAATTTCTGTGGTTTTCTCCTTTTATCTAGGGACTAGCGCTTCGGCATCTGCTTTACCATTATTGCATCATGATTTAATCAGCTTCGACTGCATTGTCACCTTTGGTATTCTGTATCAGTTTATGAATCTTCTTTCTGTGCCTAGCTCTGGTTATATATTCCTGTTTTGCCCAAGCTTGACTTGTTCACGTTTATCTTGTCAACACACTCTCATATTCTTGATTGCCAGTTTCTACAGCTTCAT
The DNA here is from genome assembly GCA_030569635.1 of Pichia thaimueangensis. Lineage (NCBI taxonomy): Eukaryota > Fungi > Ascomycota > Pichiomycetes > Pichiales > Pichiaceae > Pichia > Pichia thaimueangensis. The sequence goes on along the minus strand of JAJMLM010000023.1, from coordinate 1,486 downwards.
CTACTATTGCTTCAGCATCTACCGCTCTATCATAATATATTGTGGCCGCATAATCACCCACATCATATTTCTGACCAGCTGTATCATTCTCTGAATCATATACCTGTGTATTACGTTGATGCCAAAATCCATTGTTTTTATTGTTTTGATTACGGATGACTTATTCCCGGGTGTTATATTCAATGCGCTGTCGTCTTGATTTCCAGCTTTTACGGTTTAATTATTTTATCCAACTGCCACTGCTTCATCTGCATCGTCGTTTTTTGGATCCACCTTCGTTGGATCGTGTCACTCCTGTCACCCTGGAGCCTCGCTGCTTCCGTGAATTTGTCAATGCTTCCCTTATTTGAGGTCATATTCAGCACACTGCTATCTTTTTGGTTGCCAGTTTTTGCAGCTCTGCGATCAACTATTGCTTGGACACCTATCACATTAACATCCATTGGGTCATCTGTGCCGTCATCTTTCTGAACAGCTGTATAGATCTTCAGCTGTTGTTATTAATCACCACCAACCTCTAGTTTTGCTGTTTTAGTTTCTGTTGAATTATTTCTTTGCATGCCATTCAACACACTGTCAGCTTCTGCAATTCCATCATTCTAACAGGCATCTGCTGCTTCATCTGCACTATCTTCTGCTCAACGTCAATTGCATTATCATCTTTCTGATCAGTTGTGTCAGTTTTGTATTCCTTTCCTACTTCATCACCAAGAAAGGTAATTTCAATGTTGCCAATAGCGTGACTCCCCTCAGTGGATCTCTGGTTTTTTCCTGAGGTTTCTGATACTATCAATCAAAAAGTTTCCAGTTAATTAAGACAATCCAATTGTTCTTGCATTGGTAGTAAGGATTTATCTCCTTACTTGTTATAATTATGAAACGATTCATATTGAAACTGCCAGCAACAAATATATTGATGTTGTTTCAATCGATGCTTCTATTTCAAAAAATTCTCAATTTGCAGGGTCCATGTAAATGTGAATTAATTAGCCATGGTTTGCTTACGGGTCGTTTAATTATCAACACAAATATCATTGGCCATTGTTTCTGGTGCGGCTGAATTTATGAATAGTATTTGGACATTATTTATTAAATATACCTTTTATCAAAGTCCTTATAATATTTATATTCTCTTTTCAAGTCCCAAAGTTAGTGGTAAAACTTATGTTGATAAACTTTCCAAATGTTTTTGACTCTTTATTTGCTAATGTTGGATACCTAGGTGCGTTATTATTATGGTTTAATGTCGGATCCTTTTGAGTTATTTAAAATTGTGGTTAATCAGGTTATATCTGTCAATATCTTGGTTACTTCTAATTCCGATTTTGGTTTACTTGCATACCATCAGTTGATCTATGCAATCGATCAGGTTGGTGATATTTTAGTCCTGGTACCGAAGGTTTTACTATTTAGTTTTGGATTTATTATTTGCAAGGTTCAATCTAAAAGCTGAAATTGTTTCAACCCCATATTAGCATTATGTTTT
>JAJMLM010000022.1:0-61040 GCA_030569635.1 Pichia thaimueangensis | reverse complement strand
TTGCCCCAAGGCACTCTCTTTCAACGCTTCCCTATGCTCCTTCTCTCTCCAGACATTTCGGGTCTCATTAGATAGATATATATATAGATGTGGGTAGTTGTGATTGGGTGATATACTATGTAAATATCGTACTTACCTGATTATATCGGATTTACCGATTTTTGAAAAGTTTACATGTACTCAAGGTTATTGAGTTCTACGTTATATATATAGAAGAAAATTTCCTCTTTCTTAATAGTTGTTTTATTTTGTAGGTCTGTAGTATTTTATATACTTTCATTTAATTCACAAAAGAGTAGCTTCTAAATGGATACAGTTAATAGCATTATCACATTACAACACGGGTTAGTAATTACAGTTACTGAATTTATGGAAATCTTCATAGTTCCATTATTAACGGTCGTTACCAATAAAGTTTAGGTCTATATAGGTCTGCAGAATTAGCACACCATTGTTAAGTACTATCGTTGTGGCCATCTTCTCTCAAATTTTTATCCAACATGATATTATTCGTTTTGAATCTCTCTGGTCCAAAATACTTGCCATCGACAAATGCATGTTTACATACATCTTCTTGGATTCATAAATACCACAACTTTTACAGAATACTGTGTGTTTAGGTTTTGGGCAGTCTGTTGATTCAGTGAGTTCAACACCATTACTTTTCTTTCAGAAGACATAATTGTTTCCCGCTTCTGCTTTTGGTTTACTTGGGGATTAGTATTGATGGTTTCATTGAAATTTTTGGGACTTTTACCAGAGGAATTTTTACCCTCGTTACGTTCGGAGTTGATGCCAACCTTTAAACTTAAAGGATTATAGGCTCCCAACTTCATATTTTCAAACTTAGCCTAAATGAATCAATGAAACGAGTGACAACGATCAATAATGGCATTATGCTAGTTTAAATGCATCATTGTCCGCAAAAAGAACATCTCCAAATGCAAACAATTTTCCTTCATTTGTTCTACAATGTAAAAAATTAATTTTGTGAAGGACTGTTTTAAGAGATTGCCACGTTTGATGAGACTTTTTGGAACATCTATACCACAAGACCCAAATGTTTTTAGGCTCCGAATTTATTTCCTCCAAGATGAAATTACTCAAAGATGCAGGAAAAGCATGTGTTTCCAACTTTGAACCGACATATTTAACTTTGACAGCTGCTTTAAATGTCTTGAAAAACACCATATTTTTGGATTCCTCAAATAAACTCCAAATCAGACATTATTACATAAAATTTACCTATTTCATCTTTTATTTTATCAAACATCGTAGGATCAAGGTCTCTAAATTCTTTATCAACAAGCATTGGAGTCAATCTTTTGGGGGAAAATATTTTTAAAGATAACATACATTAAAGTTGGATTAATCATTCTCATGTAATCTGTTCCCCTGAACTTTCTCAGAAAAAAATTGGTTTTAACTTTCTAACATTTAGAATTATGAGAAAATTCATTATCTTCTGCATTATCTTCCATCATTATAGCAAAACCCAACGGATTTTGTGCAATATAATTTGTATAACTGATACCACTAAATTTTGTTTGGCAATCATTTGTATTTTTTTTTGCAAAGCATTAAGTACAAGTAAATACTGATCTGCTTATTGCAGTTTCTGTAATTGTGAACTTTTTTAGTAAAAAAATTAGTTTAATTTTCTATCATTTTTAATTATTAGAAAACTTAGTATTTAAAGCAGTATGCAATATCATCCGTTGTAGAAAGCAAATTTGCAAATGGTTAGTGATTTGGTCGTATAAATATTTCAAATTTGTATCAGCTTTTTGATACAGGGATCCTGTATATGAATTAATAATCTTTGAATTGGAATAGAGCAGAATGAAGCAAAGAAATTTCGATTGAGATGGTTTAGATAAGTATACCAACGTTTACTGGCAAAGTACGAATTGAGAGGGAGAAGCTACAATTCATTTATTTTGTAATTAATAATGAATAATATCTTTAGTTTAAGTACAAACTATTATAAACGTCGTGAAAAACTCTTCAAATTCTGTTTATATTCAATCTTATTTTCTAAACAAACAGAGTTGGATAATTTGTTTTCCAAAATTCATCTTCAATTAATTCTGTAACCGGTATAGATTTCAAAACAACACTACCCTTACCATTTCTAACTTCTGGAACATTAAAATCTATTAAATCATAATACCATATATTTTCAATTTTCAATTTTTTAATATAATCTAATACAATTTGATAATTTAATCCAACTTGATCAGTACCATGAGAATCATCACTGAGGACAAATTTAACACCTTTTGCAATCATCAGTTTCATTATATCATCCTTTGGATATGGTGTACTCCAACCCTTTCTAATTGCAGATGAATTGAATTCAACAGCCAAATCATATTTGACAATCAGATCTACAGTATCTTCAATAATTGACCAAACATCAGGCCAATCTTCCTCAATTGTTATACCCAATTTCTCTTCTTGTGTAACTTTCACATTTTCAAATTTGATTTCACCATTCTCCACTCTTTCAGTCTCAATTATCGTATTTGCAAACAATCTAATCAGATCAAAATGTGCCACCACTTCAGGTTTTAATTTTTCAATCATGTTATTGACTAATCTAAAATATGCTCTATAAAGTCCTCTGATTCCATCACATTCTATTGCCGCTTTATCCCATGATTCTTGATCAAAATCAATATCGGTACCGTTAACATGATGAACACTACCAACTAAGATATCTGCATCCATTTCTTCACGTAAATTGATACACATTTCCAAATGGTCATCATTGATTCCACCTTCAGTCTCAAATCCAACCAACAATTTAGTCCCCCTTTTCGGTGATGTATTAATCTCAAATTGATACTTTCTCGCTGCTTCAACAAAACCTTGAAATTGTTCCATCAACGAATCCGGTGTCATGTTCAATTCTGCCTCTTCCGGATATATAAATTCAGAGGTCAGTCTAGGTGCATGTTCAGTCAGACAAAATACTTTGAATTTTTTATCTTGTGCCGTTTGAATGACCGATTCTAGCGTATCGTGTGCATGCTTGCAGAAACTTCCCGAATGTGAGTGATGTGAATATGGCATGCCTTATTTGTTTAACAGCGGGAGTCAATGCAAACCGTTCCAGGAAAAAAAACTCCCCTTCCCTAACAACCAAAACTAATAAATGGTTATCATCAGTTGAGCGTTGATCGAGATCCCGCGGAAAGTGGAAATCTGAGATTCATGAGTCATGATTTATGTTACCACAGAAAACTGAAATCAAAAAGGTCTTTTTTTTACTTTTCCACTAAACATATTTACAAAACAATATACGGTGTGTGAATATATATATATATACACAACTAATCTAAAATCCCAATCTTTTTAATCTATTACGTCTTTCTGCTTCATCACGTTCGGCCTTCTTTTTTAATCCCCATCCCCAAAGGAAACCAATGAGCATACCACCTAAATGAGCAGCATAATCAAAGTTACCCCATCTCAGTAAACAACCGGCAACGTTATAGACGGCAAATAATCCTGCTGCAACTTGTGCACCACCTGGAATTGGGATGAAAAAGAATGCAATCCCCGCATTTGGGAAGATGGTGGCAAAAGCGGTGAAAACACCAGAAATGGAACCGGATGCACCTAATGAACGTCCAAAATGACGGAAAATTTGAGAATATGCAAGTGAAAAGAATGACGCCCATGCACCGGAAATCAAATAAAGACTTGAAAACCCAGTAATTCCAAGAACTGAAACCATCGAGCCAGAAAATGAATATAGACATAACATATTAACAAACAGATGGAATGGTTCTTGATGTGAAAATGACGATAAAATCAGTGACCAGTTGGTGGTACGACTTAATGCCGATCTATCCATTATAAAATATCTTTCTAGTGTTTTGTAAAGGAATGCATTCGAATAACGAATTTGCCAGAGACCAAAGATGATCACGTTCATTCCAATGATTGTGTAAATTAAATTTTGTGGATTTTTCTTGAAAGCCGCCAGAGGAGTGTAAGTGAAAAGATATGGCATGGCAAAATAAGTGGCAAGTGAGAATATAGTGACAAAGATCAATGGTTTAATAATGTTATTTTGAACGTTGTTATAATTTGGTCCACTTGATCTACCGTAAGTGTTTCTACCTAAATCACGAAAGGTTGCCAATCTTTTTTGAATTAATGGTTGTAATGGTTGTAGTTGTTGTGTTTTTCTATTAAATGGTGATGATCTATTGAATCCTGAATTGGCCACATTACGCCAATTTGTGAATGCTCTACTAACGGAAGTTGTTTTGCCAACCACGGCAAGTTGGCTGAAATTTGGCTTCACAAAACCTGCACTCCAAAGGGGTCTCAGTGTCCTCACTGGTGCCAAGGGCTTCAACGTGGAGATACCTAGACGAAACATTGATGCTTACTCTATAAAGTTGTGTAAAGGTTGATCAAAGGGTTCCAAAAATCCAAGACTCAGGAAGAACAGAGGGGAAGAAGGAAGAAAAAAGAATTAAACTGACAACTACGGAGACTCGGCCCTGCCCTCGAAGGCGAAGTAGTTGTACGGAAAGCTGCCTTCAACGACACCCTCCTGCTTCTCCAGCCGGCCCCTCCACCAACCACCGGGGCTCTCTTCAAGCACAACAACACGGTCTCCGGCCGTAAAGGACAAATCACCAGGCTCTTGACCTTGAAAATCGTACAATGCCTTTCCTACTCTAATATTCACAACCGTTTCTCTGTAGCTGGGAGGTTGCGATGCATGTACCAACTCTGCTGGAACATTGAAGACACCGAGATACTTGTTGAACAACTGCAAAGATTCAATTTCTTCACAAATCTCCTTCTGAATCTCTTTGACCTGATAAGTAAAGTTCCCAACATATACGTTTCCGTTTTCCTTTTCTCCTTTCTTCACGGGGAAGAAGTTCTTTGTAAGTTGGAAAAATTCATCGAGTGTTTTATAAAGATCATGAACATAGTAAATAATTATAATGGAAATATTTTCACCAATCTTTTTACTCAAAGTAAGGAAGAATGGCAAATCCTTTTTTAAAACAACATTAAGTCGATCATATTTTTCCCCACATTCTTCAATCTTCCGTTGATTTTCAAACACTTTTTTGTATTCTTTATCTTGTAATTGTTGCTTCTCCTTTAATTTCTTATTTTCACTATTGTATTTCTTAAGATCCAATTCTAAATACCCCCTTTCTTTAATAATTTTCTGTAAATTTTTTACACGCTGAAGAAATTCCTTTAGAATAGGATCAATTCTTTTATTGAATTGCTCAATGATCACATTAACTTTGTCATTTATGGGGTTTATAGCCTCATAAATCTTCCAATCCGGACCATCAGTAGTTATCGTTTCAAACTGTTCTACAATTTTAACCAAATGCTTGATATATTCTTTAAATGAAGTTTCATGCCTTCTGATTGTATCTTGCAAGTTTGCATAACGTTGAATTGTTTCCTTGGCATGTAAGATCTGTGCCTTGGTGATATTATTCAGATCCATTAAGGAAGAATCGATACCAACGTTGAGCTCATTCAACACACGTTCTCTGAGTAATTGTGGAGCCTGTAATAGGATTAAATTGTAAATGTTTGGTATTAGTATTCATTATCTATTTATTACGATTTTAATTTCTATCAAGTACTATGTTACAAAGTGTAGACATACCCTTATGATGCATTTCCCAACGTCATTCCAGTCTACATCCGGCAGAGCAAAGTTCATGGTTGCCTTATTTTCTCTAGCCATGGTAGCTACGAAAGCTTCATCCATCACCATTCTTTTTCCTCTAACCAATATACCACTTACTGTTCCCTCTCTGCTTCCCGGGACTTCGTTGGGTGCCCCGCATCGACCCCGGGCCACGCCGAGATCTTGAAGTTCTGGGACTTCTTTACGTGGTGGTTGTAGAGTTCTCGAGCATCGTTATCTTGGATGACCCTTTCCAGCATCCGGAAACATTCTTCCCTCTCCGCAGAACTATCTATATTTGTATTGATGTCACCCTTAACTTGTCTCACCTTGTCGTGTAAAATACTTGTCAAACTGTTAACTATTTTCCCGGAAAATTCTTTATCTGTCGGTGAATTGACCATAATCATATGTCTCAACCTTTTTACCAATTTAATCGCATTCATGGACGATTCAAATCTCATCTTTTCGTCATTAAAATTATCCGAATGCCCACCATGCAAACACGCGTGAGGCTTGAGAATCAATAATGCTGCATAGTAAAGCATAATATGAATATGAATAGGCACGTATTTCAAAACACTCCAAATATCACTATCTCCAAGAACAATATTTAATACAGTTTCTGCTGCTGAGAGAGCTAATTCTGTTGAAACTTTTCTACTTTCAAGTGGTGACAACTCTTTGGCAATATCAAAACCTTCATCATCATCCTCATCATCCTCATCATCCTCATCCTCGTCATCATCATGTTTAAGTTTTTTTATCTTGTCAACCTTATGATTATCATCACCGCCACAACTACCACTACTAGAACTAATTATATCTGCCTCCATTTGTTGAAAGAAATCATCATCAATTTCATCAAAACCCGGTAGATTCGCACCCATTGCCTGAAACTTCCTAACTGCAACAGAGTTGATATGTAATTTGGCAAAATTATAATAAATCAACGTAGATTTAGAAGACCAGACGGGATGATTATTGAACGGACTCAATAAAACAGTCCACTGCACCATCCATTTATCTAGTTCTAAATTTGTTTTAAAAGGTAATCCAAAAGATGACGGCGTTAATAAATCCCATGCATGTCCTTCAAATACTGCATTAATAGCTTGATGATATTCAACTTGTGAAACTAATCTTATATCAGCATAATTCGTATTAAACGCCACTGCCTTATTCCCTTTATTGTTTTCATCATTAACTAATGCAACCTCATCTGTCGGTGAAGTTATCTCTTCAAGTGCCAACTTTTTGTCTTTTAAATCTTCGTTTTCAGCTTCAGTTAATAAATCTTTACTGTTTTTGAAAAGCTTTTCATTTGAATCAAACATACTCTGTCTATTAAACACCAAAGTCTGTTGCCCATCTAAAATATAAAGTAAATACCAAAGTTTTAATCTTTCCTTCTTAGGTATAAAATTTTTCGAATTTTTAGATTTTGATCCCGATCCATGTGGTGATATTAAATTCATGGTACGAGCTAACTGTATGGCCAACCCTGTGAACATTTGTTTGTTTTTGAACCAAAATCCACAAAAACATAGCGCAACGATGGTATTAAACGCTTCAATTTCAGTCTTTGGTACATTGAACAAGATATCTTTTGAAATATCATAAATGATTTTTTCCAATGATGGTGATAAATGACTCAATAATGGATGATGTATGGATGCAATACACCCAATAGTGGCAATCAACAATGGACACGTATCCCAAATATCATCTATAGAATAACTAGAAATGTCAAATCCAAATAATTGGGGTGATATGTTGGAATTAAAAAAATTGAATAATTCCTTCGAATCTTCTCTTGATAAAATCTGGGATAGATTAAGCATGGCATCCTCCACATTCACTTCTTCCAATGCTTTTATAGAGTCCGTGGTTGAGCTAGTATGTGATAATGGAGGTCTAAAAGCTGATGTGATATCCCCATCCATAAGTAATCGTTGTTGCTTATTATTATAAGGTATATTTAAACCTTCATACCCCCTTTTTCTGGTATTAGTCTCCATATGATCATAATTAGGATATGAGGATGAATGCAAATTTTCATGTTGTTGAGTTTGATGATGTTGTTGCTGTTGTTGTTGCTGCTGAGATTGCAAAAGTGATAAAATTGCACCTAATTTAGAACCAAAACCTTCTAATCTCTCCTCAACTGAATGTTCCCAATTATTACTATTGTTCAATCTATTAGAAGATATCATTGCATTATTCATATTTCCCAGTCCAGATGGTGATAATTTCGAAGTAACAGTATTAATATTTCCATTCATCAATGTATTTCTTGAGATATTACCATTTCCATTTGTTATAATCTGATTATTATTGTTCGCAGAATACATAGGGTTTAATAGTCTTGAAATATTGGTAGATGGATTAACAGATGTATTATTTAAACTATCGACGTTATTGTTATCATTGTTAGTCCTTATGGGATTTAAGATACTATTTATTGGAGGAATTTCGGATCTATTAGGGACAATTCCATTTTGTTCATTTGTACTATTATGATTCGATGATTTTAAGACAAAATTTGAATTATGTGATTTCTCATTAATTTTTTCTTGTTTCCCATCTATTGTAGCATGCTCATGTATCGATCCATTGGCAACTTTATAACTTGGGATCTTATATTCATATATACATTGTAAACCTTGAGCTTTACATCTTTTACAAGCTTCATCATTATCCAATTTGATACATTTAACTTTTGATTTTCGACAATGTGTACATGCCTTTGGTCTTACTAATTTATTAACACCCGACTTTGATTGTGAAGTTGGTGAATCAGGTTGCTTTGATTGTCGCTGCGGTTTTGACGGCGTTGATTTGGTTTGCTTTTGCTTGGAACTCTGGGGTTTACCCTTTGGAGTGCCCAATATTTTTGTAGCTGGGTTCGGTGCTATACTAATTTGCTTATTTCCTGACATGCCTCTGTTTAATAAATCTTTAGAACGGATGTCATGAAATGTGAATATATAATGAGAGTCACGAGAGAGAAAAAAGTGGCAGACTGGTAACATGGAAATGAGAAAAAAGCGGTGAGGCTATATTTTACGGAGCCTTGAGACATCAGGACGAGAAATAAAATTTGCCTGCCCATGCTTTTAAGAAGAGGTTAGAGTGTACTGGGTTTTGTAAGGGTTATAAATTTGAGAAGAATGACGGTGTTTTTTGGAAATGGAAGAAAGTATGCCGTTTTGGGTGCATCTGCCTCTCGGTTTAAATTTGGGAATAGGATTTTGAAATGGTATATCAGACATGATCTTGAGGTGATACCAATCAATCCAAGGGTTGATAAAGTGTGTGACATTAGGGCATATAAGTCATTGAATGAATATTTTTTAAATAACGAAGTTGCAGATAAATCAATAAGCGTAAGTGTGGTTACTGCACCTAATGTTAGTTATGAACTTTTCAAAGAGGTCAAAGATTCAAATAATGAGAATAAGATTGCATCTGTTTGGTTTCAACCGGGATCATATGATTCTAGGGTTGTTGATTTTGTACGAGAGGAAATCGGGATTCATGACGACGATGCAGTTATTTGCGATGGTGAATGTATTTTAGTTTCCGGAGTTACCAGAATGAGAACTGAAATGAAATGAATGTTTGATTTATTTAAGATTTTATATAATTTTACCTACCTGTAGAACATAATGCAATAAAAGAAATTAGAAAGCCAAAAAAAAAGAAAGAAAGAAAGAGAGAGAGAGAGGGGTATTACTCCAGGATTTTCTTGAAGAAATTATATCCATTTTTCCACAAGTCATCCTTTTTACCATTATTACCATTGGTTACATCATTTGCTGAGTTGGAGTTACTGCTGAGAATGACATCCCCATTTTCTGTTGTATTTATGTATTCTATACTTTCATGACTAGAATCTGGTTCTTTACTATTTGGAGTCATATGAGAATCGTTAGCGGTGAATGAGGATACATTGAAAGAGTTGAAATCCAAATAATCGGATATATTTGAATCTGATGATTTATTTGAAATTGAACTTTCGATATTATTATAAATTTTGGAATCGATTAAGGATTCCGTTTTGATGGAAAATGGATTTAATGTATAAGGTTTCATACTTGGTAAATTATCATTGTTTGTATTTGCCAATTTGACAATCTCCAACATGTTAGAATGGAAGGAAGATTTTATGGATTCTAATCTTATCGTTTGGGTTTCAGATATGAAATTGTACAACTTCTTCATTTCCCTTTGTAATATTAGGATATCTTCATTTTCAGTATCAATTTCATCATTATAGTTATTGAATCTGTAAATTTCTCTTTTGTTATTGCCATTTTCATCATTAGTATTATTATTATTATTATCATCATCATCGAATCCATCATTATCCAACACATCCAGATCAATTATCCAAGATTCCCAAGGTTTTGTGTTTTCTGTAATTCCGGAGTAATTATTATAGAATCTGATTGCAAAGATAATTTTTGTGTATACGTCTGCAATCGAATTATTTGATTTATTATTATTATGCTGATTTGATTTTAACTTTTTCTTGTAATGTTTCCTGTCAAAATACGATTTTTTCAAGAGTTGAATCTTGCAAGCAATCCAACTCTGTGGAGATGAATTCAATAGATCATCTAGATTTGAATTTAAATTTGTGTCCATATTTATGTCATTAGTATTATTATTAGTAGTATTAGTAGTATTAGTTGTATTAGAGTTTTCTATTTTTGGGTATATTATATTTTGGAAAGAAGATTGCGAAGGAGTCAAAGAGCCTAGTAAACGAACAAAGAGGATGGTATTTAATAATCCCGTTAGATAATCACCCAAAAGGTTGTCCGATATTATCCCCTTTATCTTAAATGGAATTCCACTAAGTGATTGAGCATTGCCATTATTGCGGTTATTAGTCGTTAAATGATTTGAAATTGATAGCTGTGTGGATGGTTGGATAGGGGAATGGCGTTGCGATTGTGCACGTGATTTTATTTTCCTGTGCATTTGGTTATTCATGCTATAGTTATATAATTTGAATGATGAAATGCGTTAACAGGTAAGTAAGGAAGAGAAGTTAGAGGATATGTGTAGTGCGTAAGGTGTAAAGGAGAAGGCGTTACAGGGGGTCAAGAGCCAAGCCGACCAGACATGATCTATATATTTATGTATATATATTTATATATAGTATCGTACAATCAGGAAGATTCGGGCAGTTCGTTCGTTGTTAGCGCGTGTTGTGAGTTGCGATCGCCTAGTGAGGTGTTTTAGATTTCAGAGAGCTACGTAGTTAATAATATGTATAAATTAGTTAAAAAAATATATAGCAAAGACTAGTGGGATAAGAGAAGAGGGAAAAGAGGCTATGTTTGGGGAGCGGTGGAGGTTACGTTTGGTTCAGGAGACAGGTCCATGTCCATGTCGTGGTCTTTAGGATTGTTTAGTTTCTCTAAGGTATTTCTAATAATCTGAACCGAAGATGAGAGATCCTTTTTCATTATGTTCAAGTATAGATCTGAATCATGGACCCAGGATTCTATTGATTTGAATTTCTTTGTAGCCCTTTCACCATCCATTCGAAAGGCGGATTCTTGCCAAATTGAACGTTTGATATCCAATTTATCGAAATCGGATAAGATTTCTGTGATTTCATCTGTATATAATTTATAGATGTATTCAAAAGCAAATGACAATGCTTCCCAATTATATTTGGGGATTTTTTTCAGAAAGATTTTGTTGTTATTATTATTATTATTATTATTATTATTATTATTATTATTATCGAAATGTAGATCTTTGAGCTGATTATGAAATCTGATGAAATCTGCCATATTTGGATCATTTGTCAATTCTTCATCATAATTGTCAGGTAAGGAGTTGATTAGCTGATCCAGGAGAGATTGTGATCGATTGATATTGGAAGTTGTTTCAGTGTTTGTATTGATTGTGTCCAATGAATGATGAATTGATTCAGAGGGAAGGGGGGATAGTTGTGGTTGTTGAACATCATCACCGAAAGTTGCAGCAGCTGAGTTCAAACAGGGAGAAGTTGAAGAGGGGGTTTCGGACATCGTTGTAGTGATGAGCCGTTATATATATATATATATATATATATGTGTGTGTGTGTGTGTTTGGAAGGTAAGCATAACCGATAAAAGAAAGGGAAAGAAACAGATGAGCCTCAGCAGCCGATTGTCTTGCTTAAACTATTTTTGTATTTTTGTATTTTTGTATTTTGTATTTCTGTACGCTGTAATTCGCTTATTGAAATCATGAATATGGGAGTTAGGAGTTGTGGCGGGTGATTTGGCGTTCGGACTCCAGAAATCGAACAACGTTGTTGAGTCTGGAGAGCTGGAACTGCTGGAGATGGATCTGACGATGGGAGGAGAGAAGTGGTGAGGAAGAGGAGGAGGGATGCAGTTCAGCTGTTTCAGCTGTTTCAGCAGTTTCGGTGGTGCTGGCTGCGGTGTTGAGTTTGCGGCGCCTGCAGTTGTCTCTCCTCAGCAGTGGGGAGAGGGGTGTATCTGGGTGTCTCTTGACGCCATGGGCGTTTTTCTTTGGGGAGGGGGTATGCATTGGTGGATGAAGGGAATGGGGGGAATGTAGGAATGGGGACAAGAACAAAAAGAGAAGGAAGACCGAAACCGTCAAAACGGTCAAAACGGTCAAAAGCGTAAACACAACACCGCGCCCGTCGCGGAAGAAAAAGGAGAACCCGAAAAACCCGCAACGCAAAAAACGGAAAAAAACGTGGGAAAAAAAAAGCGCTGGCCTTTTCCCTGTTCCCTCTCTCTCTTTTTGCCTCTTCTCTCCAATCTTCAGTGCCTCTTTTCTACTGGCCTCCTTTCTTGATCTGTGTAACCCTTTTTTTCTCTCTTTTCTTCCCTCTCTTAACCAAAAAACAGTAACGATGTCTAACACTGAAAGAACTTTTATTGCAGTCAAGCCAGATGGTGTCCAAAGAGGTATCTTCCCAGAAGTCCTCAGAAGATTTTCCAACAAGGGTTTCAAATTAGTCGGTATTAAGTTAACCTTCGCCAAGGAAGACTTATTAAGAAAGCACTATGAAGACTTACAATCCAAGCCTTTCTTCCCATCTTTATTATCTTACATGATGTCCGGTCCTGTCTTAGCTATGGTTTGGGAAGGTAAGGATGTTGTCAAACAAGGTAGAGTTTTATTAGGTGCTACCAACCCATTACAATCTGCTCCAGGTACTATCAGAGGTGACTTTGCCTTAGACATGGGTAGAAACATCATCCACGGTTCCGATTCCGTTGAATCCGCAAACAAGGAAATTGGTTTATGGTTCACCAACGAAGAATTAGTTGATTACAAGGCTGAAATGTACGGTTGGATCTACGAATAAATGTGTATTTCCCTCTATATTTATTATATTTATTATATTTATTATATATATTTATTTGTCTTTCTTATATAAACATACCTTTTAACGGAAGAATGAAATGACGAACCAATACAGGTTCCTTAACAACTGAATACCCACACTCACTGGTAAATAGTAACGAAAAGTCGTCGAAACTCGATACCCGAAAATTTTCCACTCTCTCGCTAATTCTGTTCGCAAAACGGAAAACCTGAGGCGTCGCCCAACTGTTGCTTTTCCCTCCTAACCTTTTTGACGTGTTTGAGACAATCTCCACCATTTTACCTCTCTACAATACTTCTGTATATTCTGATAGATCACACTACACCCCTCTACCACCCCACCTTATCTTTATCATAACAATGTCTTCTCCATCCGTTGATAACATTGACGCAGCCAAAGTGCCCCAATTTTTTTGTCGTCAGCCAAAGTCGGTCGAACTCATACAGGCCGAACCAATCTTTAAAAATTTACCAAATTTCCACATCCCAGAGTCAACTAAGGATACTAGATGTGCCCAATATGTCTCCAATGGTAAAGCCTTCCTTTATACTTTACCAGATGCAATCCAAATAGTCGATACGATTACTGGTGCCCTATTGTTTAAAATTGAAATATCTGATGTTTTCGAAATTAACGTATCTCCAAATGGTAATTTCGTTACAACCTGGTCAAAATTAACTAAGGATGAAAATGATTCCTCAATTTATTTGAAAAATGTCAATATAATATATTTAGATTTATTCAATAAAAATTATAAAATTTTACATTCTTTCTTAAATAAGACTCAAAATGGTTGGATTCCTCAATTTACATCGGATGAATCAATTGTTTCATTCTATAAAAATCCTTATTCTCTTAATTTCTTCAAATTATCCCAAAATTCAATAGATTTCAATAAACCTTTATATACTTTGGATGTTAAAGAATTCGGTAAAATTGAAGATTTCCAAATATCCCCAGGTAAAAATCCAGCCGTTGCAATTTTCACACCTGCAGAAAAGGGTAACCCCGCATTTATTAAAGTTTATTCTTTACCAAATGTTAAAACTCCAGTATCTCAAAAGCAATTTTTCAAAGGTGAATCTTGTACTTTTAAATGGAATGCATTAGGTACTTCATTATTAGCATTAGTTTCAACTGATGTTGATTCAACCAATAAATCCTATTATGGTGAAACTCAATTATATTTGTTGGATATTTCAGGATCCTTCGATCAAAAAATTCATTTACCAAAGGAGGGCCCAATTCATGAAATTACATGGTCTCCAACTTCAAGAGAATTTGCAGTTATTTATGGTTATATGCCTGCAGTTACATCATTTTTTGATTCTAGGGGTAATTCAATCCATTCACTACCAAATGCATCAAGAAATACCATTCTATATTCCCCTCATGCTAAGTATATTTTAGTTGCAGGATTTGGTAATTTGCCTGGTGATATTGATATCTTAGATAGACAAAATAAGTTTTCCAAAGTTGTATCATTTCAGGCATCAAATACATCCGTTTGTAAATGGTCACCAGATGGTAGATTCATATTAACTGCAACTACAAGTCCAAGATTAAGAGTTGATAATGGTGTTAAGATTTGGTATTTTAATGGATCATTGGTTTATTTTAAGCCATATCAAGAATTGAATTCGATTGATTGGAGATTTCAACCATTGAGTGATTTCCCACCAATCACCGTTTCTAAAGCCGATAAATTGGATTGTCAACCGGATCAAAGTGCAATTGATTATCTCAACAAACAACCAAAGAAGAATTCTGCAAATGGTGGTAGAATGGGTGCTTACAGACCTCCACATGCTAGAAATGGTACATCAGCATCTGGTAGTGGAAGATCATTGGCGGATTTACAAGCCCAAAGATCAAGTGGTGGTACATTGAATCGTTCTTCAGTTCCAGGTTATTCTCCAACTACTACTACTACTACTACTAGTGCATCTGCTGTTGCCAACAGTGCATCTGAGAGTAAATCTGCACAAAAGAATAGAAGAAAGAGAGCCAATAAAAAGAACGAAGAGAATGTTTCATCCAATTCACCATCTCCAGCTCCACCATCTAATACTACTACTACTACTAATAATAATAATTCTGAATCATTGGTTATTGGAGGTGTTTTCTCAATTGAGGAGAAGAAAATTAGAAACTTACTGAAAAAGCTACGAGCAATTGAAGCGTTGAAGTTGAAACAGGCCAATTTCGAACATCTTGAAGACACCCAAATCTTGAAGATCCAGACCGAGGACTCCGTACGTAAGGAGCTCGAAAGTCTGGGTTGGAAAGGTGACGATTATAGGTAGTAATCTCTATAATCTCCAAATATAATTTCCATATATACTCTCTTTAGCATCAGTTTATATATACATATAGTTTCTTGTTTACAGATATATTATCATTAGTATTATTAGCAGTGGAAAGTGGAACCAAAGGCAAAAGCCACGACCGACCGACCGACCGACCGACCGACGCGTCGGCTACTCTCCTCTTCCCAGCTTCCCAGCTTCTCAGCCAATGAAAAGCTTTCTCGCTAGGTTGCACTCCCCGCTGAGCACTGAGCGCTGAGCGTTTGCGTTCGTCGAGTGCGAGGGCAACGTCCAGTGAAGTGGCCTTGAAGACACTGCTCACATGAAATGCCATTGGCACCACGTAGTTAACTTAGTCGGCAAGACATCTGTTCCATCCATACATCAGAAAACATCACTCACAATGTACAGAATCGGTGCTCAACAAGTTGCTCGTGCTTCACGTGCTCAAGCAAGGTATGTATCGTCAAAGAAACTGACACACGTGGAAGAATATGTGAAGAAAGAAAGAAAGAAACAAACAAACAATTGACTGTTATTTCGCAAAATTTGTCTTTCAACGATACCTCATGTGTACCCCAAATGCCACTGGATTATAGTCGATTACAAAAGACGGTTTTACTAACATTTTTAATTGTATTTATTATTTAATGAAAAAAAATAATTTATTACTTGTTGCTTCTTCCGTTTTACTTTTTTTTATCATTACAGAAACTATGCTACTCTTAGAGAAATTGAAATGAGATTAAAATCCATTAA
Organism: Pichia thaimueangensis; assembly: GCA_030569635.1. Taxonomy (NCBI): domain Eukaryota; kingdom Fungi; phylum Ascomycota; class Pichiomycetes; order Pichiales; family Pichiaceae; genus Pichia; species Pichia thaimueangensis. The sequence goes on along the minus strand of JAJMLM010000022.1, from coordinate 44,899 downwards.
AAACATTGAAAAGATCACTAAGACCATGAAGATTGTTGCATCCACTAGATTAGGTAAGGCCGAAAAGGCTATGACCTCTTCAAGAGTTTACCAAGAATCTGACCTTGATTTCTTTAAGACCGCTGAAACCACAGCAGCTGAAGGTTCTGACAAAACCCTGTTAATTGCAATCACATCCGATAAAGGTTTATGTGGTTCTATCCATTCTCAAATGGGTAAGAAGGTTAAGGCTGCAGTTTCTGAATATCCAACTGCTGATATTGTTACAATCGGTGATAAGACTAAAATTCAAGTCTTAAGAAGTAATCCAGAAAAATTAGTTTTATCATTCAACGGTGTTGGTAAGGAAACCCCATCTTTCAACGAAGCTTCCTTAATTGTTGATGAAATCAGTAAATTAGGTGATTACGATAAGATTGTTGTTTTATACAACAAGTTTGTTTCATCTGTTTCTTTTGAACCATCTGCTGCTTCAATGTTCTCACAACAATCCATTGATGCATCTGCTAAATTGTCAGTTTTCGATATCGAAGATGATGATACTACCGGTGTTTTGGCTAAAATTGCATTAACCAATGCTATCTTTGCAGGTATGGCTGAAGGTTACGCCTCTGAAATTTCTGCAAGAAGAAATGCGATGGATAACGCCTCCAAGAACGCAGGTGATATGATCAACAAGTACTCCATCTTGTATAACAGAACCAGACAAGCCGTCATTACCAACGAATTGGTTGATATTATTACTGGTGCCTCCTCCTTGGACTAGACGTGTCCCGGCTCGCCCACGGACATGCACATTTATTTATTTATCTATAACTATCTCTACATACTATTTATTAAATATATTACGACTCCAAACCCCCCAATAGTGATCTTCGGACTGCTCCATTCCTCATTTCCACCGACCTCGTGGTCTGCCCTCCCTCACAGTAATGACAACAAAACTCAATGTGTGTCACCCCACCCGGAGATTTCGCCCCCGGGGAAGGCGAGCCCTGTGCAGGGCGTTATATAAATATTAGCCTCCCGCCCGCCGTCAGGTGGCCACCATCCACTCCTCCCCGGTTTTCTTCTTCGATCACCACCTTCTTACTTTGTTCATACATTTACATACCACCATTATTTCAATCTTTTCATTTTTCAATTATTAATTATCCAATTCATACAAGCCAAATGTCCCTAGCAAATAAATTATCCGTCAAAGACCTTGCAATTGCAGGCAAGAGAGTCTTCATCAGAGTTGATTTCAACGTTCCATTAGATGGCGACAAAATCACCAACAACCAAAGAATTGTTGCCGCATTACCAACAATTGAATACGTTTTATCCCAAAAGCCAAAATACGTTGTTCTTGCATCCCATTTAGGTAGACCAAACGGTGAAGCCACTGCCAAATTCTCACTTAAACCAGTTGCAGCTGAATTGGAATCCTTATTAAAGCAAAAGGTGATTTTCTTAGACGATTGTGTCGGTGCTGATGTCGAAAAGGCATGTGCTGATGCTCCAGAAGGTTCTGTCATTTTGTTAGAAAACTTGAGATTCCATATCGAAGAAGAGGGTTCAAAGAAGACCCCTGAAGGTAAGGTCAAGGCTGATAAGGCAGCCGTTGAAGTCTTCAGACAAGGTTTAACTAAATTGGCAGACGTTTACGTCAATGATGCGTTTGGTACCGCTCATAGAGCACATTCATCAATGGTTGGTTTCGAATTACCAGAAAGAGCTGCAGGTTTCCTCATGGCTAAGGAATTGACCTATTTCTCAAAAGCTTTGGAAAACCCAACAAGACCTTTCCTTGCAATCCTTGGTGGTGCTAAAGTCAGTGATAAAATCCAATTGATTGATAACTTATTAGATAAAGTTGATATGTTGATCATTGGTGGTGGTATGGCATTCACTTTCAACAAGGTTATAAATGGTACCTCCATTGGTGAATCATTATTCGATAAAGATGGTGCTGAAATTGTTCCAAAATTAATGGAAAAGGCAAAGGCCAACAATGTTAAAGTTTTCTTACCTGTTGATTTTGTCACTGGTGACAAATTTGCAGCTGATGCAACCGTTGGTACCGCCACCATTGAATCCGGTATTGCCGATGGTTTGATGGGTTTGGATGTCGGTCCAAAGACTCAAGTAGAATTCACCGATGCAATTGCACAAGCAAAGACTATCGTTTGGAATGGTCCACCAGGTGTTTTCGAATTTGAGAACTTCTCAAAGGGTACCAAATCAATGTTAGATGCCTGTGTTAAATCTTGTGCAAATGGTAACATTGTTATCATTGGTGGTGGTGATACTGCTACCGTTGCTAAGAAATTTGGTGCAGCTGATAAATTATCCCACGTCTCAACCGGTGGTGGTGCATCATTGGAATTATTGGAAGGTAAGCAATTACCTGGTGTTGTTTTCTTATCTGACAAAAAATAATTCTAATATACCTTATTTATTTAACTAATTTAATTACAGTATTAAATATTATATCTTTTTTTAGTTCCTTTTTTTTTTAATTAAAACAATCATATTTTAATTGCTTCAATTCAAAATTCAAAATTCACAATTCAAAATTATAAAATTATAAAATTATACATCCTTCGTAGTCGACTTTAGATAATCTAAATGCTGTAAAACTTCCTCACATACTTCTCGAGTTTGTAAATCTTGATTTTTGAAATTATAAAACTCCAATTGTTCATCACACAATAACTTCTTCATAATATTCCACATCCTCAATTCAAAATCATATTTCGCATCATCAATGAATCCTTCACCAAACAATCTATTCCTTTCATCCTTTTCCTTATCATAGATAACATCATCATTCTTTAAACTCCATGGATCCAATTTTGGGAAATTCGCATGTACAAATAGAAAATCGGGCCTATCATCAACTTCCTCCGTTGTGTCCTTATACTTCTCCTCCAATTCATAATCCTGAAGTGGATTAGCTTGTCCCATAGCAGATCCGTGGAAATTCCCATTTCTGAATCTACCCAATGGTATAACATGTCTTTTGATTGTATGGAACTTCTCGTCTATTGCATGAGCGGCCGCCATAAATGTCTCCTTATCACCTTCACCGGCGGCACCCTGTGATAATAGCGGATAGTAATAATCTGGCCCATAAGTATTATAATATAATGATAAAATCAAAGTTCTGAAATGGGTTTTCTTAGAGATGAATAACTGTCCAGATTCGGTAGATGGATCAGGTAAGGTATTCTCCAATTGATGGAATAGGACAAGATCATCAGGTTGAACTTTTTTAACATATTGTCCATATTCATGGTATCCCATATCACGACGTTTATTTTCATCAATTTCGATTCCAATAATATCATAGAATGATGGGTGTGTTGTACGTTTCCAAAAATCAGGCCATAATAATAATCCATTACTGGTAAATGGTTCGCTTTCGAAAACTACCTCCGGATCCTTCAATGCAGTATTATCTGCATCTAATAGTAAAACATTCTCAAAACTTGATAATGATAATGCTAAACTCTTATATTGGTACCCTTTAAATTGATATTCTTCATAAACATCTTCACCAACAATGGTAGGTAAAAAGATACATTTGGCATTATATTCAGGGAAAATATTTTCACAAATATTTAATTCAAATTCTTCATATTTTGGAATTAAAACTTCAACGGGTAATTGACAATTATTTTCACGTAAATTAATAATTGAAAGTAATGTCAACCAAGAAAATTTATTGCCACCAACATAGACAATACCTTTGGAATCTTTTTCATAAATTGAATCCGGTAATTCATCTGGTAAATTTTTAACTAATTTTTCATGTTGTTTAGTTAATTCCTTTTGCGCATCTTCTTCAACTGTTAAATATTCTAACAATTTCTCCTTAGTATAATAAGGAGTCTCATCATTACTTGCAAATTGAACACCACATTTACCATTTGGATAATCATCTAAACGATTTGTTTCAGGTTTACAATCTGAAATTAATTTGAAAATCCTGCTGAATAATGAAGTACGTTTTGGTAAATTACCATCATCTTTTGATTGCTTTTGAAGGAATTCCATAATTGCCTTCTTATCATCATTCCAATCGGAATGTACTGAAGCATCCATTTCAGATGATATATCGATCATCTCAATTTTATGGAAATATTCGTTGGAACTGTCAGTTGATGCAGAGAATGGTTCGTTACCTTTTGTATGTGGGGTATAAGGATTATCTGAGAAATTTTCTGCATCTGCAGAATTATCCGTATAAATATCGGAATAAATGTCTTTGAGTTTGTCATCACCTTTATTACTTTCATATATATTTAAATCGCCATCCTCACCTTGTTCGATAGTTATTATCTCCGCTTTTGTAGCATCTTCACCTTCATAATCGTTGATATCTTCAACGGATGAAGTACCCTTTGGATTTGTGGCATGTGGAACTTCAATAGGTAAAGAATCATCGTCATCTTCAAGATCTGTATTAGAAGAATCACTAACATCACTATTCCCAATTATCCCATTTTTAAGACTGTCATATGAGGGTTGAATTTTCTCACTGTGGTATGTGAAAATGTAAAGAGAAATGACCAACAAGAGGGAAATTAACGTTGTTTTCAGTATGAGAGACTTTCTAAGCATCATTGTTGGGAAATGAGAAACGGGAGGGACTCTGGGCGACACATGAATAAACAAGTTGAAAGAAAAAAGCAACAACAACAAAACTAGTGACAACAACTCTGTGGCAGCCATATGAGCTTGAGCGACAAAAAGTGCTTAAGCCATATGTTATTGCGGAATAAGGTGATTAAAAGCAATCCAAACTGGAATTACAAGGATTCATATTAGTTGTTAATTTTTTCACTTAAGGGATGAATTTTCCATATGTTGACTGTATACAGTCTTTTTCCAATCCATGTTTTCACTTAAGTGTTTATATTATTTTGTAGTGTTTCTTTTTATAGCGTCGTTTACTTAAAAACAATTTACTTAGTGAACATTGTCAGAATATTCAATAAGATCGTTAGTTATATTATTAATCAATAAATTACAATTGTTCATACGTTATAGGTTTGAAGTAAAATATTCTCAAAGTAAGTATACATTCTTTACCCATAGAAGCACTCGGTATGAAACAAAGGTGATAATATAGTAGAGAATCGGATTCGCTATATATTACTATGTATCGGGGTGCATGGGAATTTCCAACACGAGGTTTTCCCATAGAAGCCTTCCCAAAGAAGCGACAGTTAACGCGTCTTCCTGGCACACCCTTTGCACCACACACTGGCAAGCTTACTGCTCAGAGCAGCCCCAACACGACGGATACCAACTTCTCCCTCCAACTCCTTCTGGATAATAGTGGCACATTCTTTCGGATTTCGTTTATGACATCTGTTGAATGTCAGGATCAAGTTTCTTGGAGTTTTGTAATGACTTTGGATTGCACTTGCCTTTTCCAAACTGACACCTTTCGTAGTCATCAAAAACTTAACAAAGACATCCTTAACCCTAAGCATCGATGTCTTCCCCATAATTTCGTTAAATGTATTATAACTATAGACAACCTCTTTATCATTACTAAATTGTTCTCTCATATTCTCCAATGTTTGTCGATATTCTTCCTGTGTTGTTAAACTTCGAGGCTCTAACACCAACAATGTCTGATTTGAATATAATTTGTTAATCAAATTGGTTATTTCATTAATCAAATTAATGGTTTGATCTGGATCTTTCGTTCTCATCGTATGAAATCCACTATATGTTGTGTTCATCGAAATACAGGTCTTTATGGAATCGGCATATTTAGAAATATCAGATCCCATTTGTTCCTCAACAATATAGAAAATGGTTTTCATTGCAGTTCTTTCCAGTCTAGTCTTTTGTTCCCTAAACCTACCATCTAAGATCGATCCCGCCAAATCATCCAATCGTTTCCTTTCAAATATGAAATTTAATGTGGTTTCTTGTTTGGTACGTCTGTTGATTGCAATCCATGTACCATCTCCAACGGGTAATGCCCTAACTTCAATATTGACCCCCATATTTTTCAATGCATTACTAAAATGGTTTCTTTCTTCTTTGGAGAAAACTTCTCTATTATCTAACAAAAACTTGATATCATATGTGCCTCTTTTCCATATTTGATATTCTGATCTACTATTATTATTATTATTATTGGTCTCAGTAGTAAGACTTTTAGCAGCAACATTCGTAGTAGTCGCAGTAGAAGTAGTAATAGCCAAAGGCGATGAAGGTATCGCAGATAATTTCATACTCTGTCTTTTTTGCTTTATATCATTTAAAACACCCCCACGAAAAGGACTCGAAGATAATATACTGGAGTCATCTCCAAGTTTTCTTTTTGGCACAAGTGGTGAACTACTTTCCAAGGGATTTTTAGATACTTGCATACTATGATTGATGGAATTTTGATTTTTATGAAGGGGGGTAAATTCAGAAGTATGAGGTGTTATCGATTTCCTTGGCTGAATTATACCCTCTGTTTGATTATACATTTCTTTCAACACTTTAGCAACTTTCTTACCAGAATCTGTCAAGGAATAGTACTTGGGTGTTCCTTCTGCTATGACATATTCTCTTTTAATCAATGTATTAACACTACTCCATGCCGAATGAAAATTCCCCGTTGCAGCATTAGTTTGAAATGAGGATGTACAAAGTGGCATTGCGTATTTAATAACTTCTGCTTTAGTCAGTCCACTTTCATGCGTATCATTGATATACAATGCCATCAAAATCCCATAACCACCTGACTTAATTTCAGGAATATATTGTTTCTTTGATTTAGGGACAGTCTTTTTCGTTTTCTTCTTCTTTTTACCACTAGTTTCATCATCAGATTCATCATTCGAATTGGAATTTTCATCTTGTTTCTTTCTTTTCCTAGAGTTAGCCAGAGTTTCCTTTGCCTTCTTTCTATTTTCCTTTTCAATTCTTTTTAATTCCTCCTGTTGTTCCTTCTCAATTTCTTCAGTACTTAACTGTGGATATTCATAACCATATTCTTCACAATACGCCTTCAATTTAGATGAAACAAAATCAATTGTCTTATCTCCAAAGAATTTCACATGTTTTAATTCATTGGGATGTTTAATTGGTGTTGGGTACTGCCTTAAACTTTTTATGGCATTAAAATAGGTCTGAGCAATTTTGGCCTTTTGCTGAACTTTGACCGAATGCTCAGTTTGCATCCATCCTAAAACCAAATGTCTTAAATCTTCTGGTAATTCCATAAATTATATCGTGGATAGTAGTTGTAGCTTGTGCATATATAGATTACATACAAAATTATTACTACGTTGAGTGAGTGAAAAGGGAAATAAAAACATCAACAAAAAAATCATGCTCAGAAAATTCGACGCGTATGGTAGAGTTACCGATTTCTCTTTTACTGTGTGCATTTTATTTTTTATTTTCATTATTTACATATCATTAGTTTAATCATTAGAAAAATTAAAAAGTTAAGAATATATGGAGAGAAAATTATTATCAAAGAAAGAGCAACTATCTCCTTATAGGATTAATAGTTGCCTTTTCTGGTTCATCGGAAGATTTTTGAGCTGCGGCCCAGGGATCATTATCTAATGGTTGTTGATGATCAGGTTTCAATTTATTATTTGATTTATGTTTGATATCCTTATGAAATAATGATTCATTTAAATCATAACCTGATCTTTGAAGAAGTCTAGCGGCCTTTTGAGCTTTCTCTTCTCTAACCGATTCTAATTTGGAAAGTTCCTTCTGTAAATTTGACTCTATTTTTTCTTGCTTTAATTGAGAATTCATCATTTGTTCCGAATCTCTGAAATTTGCCATTATTTGTAATTTCTTGATTCTTTCTTCATCATTTAAAATATCGAATATGGAAGGTGGAGATTTACGAGCAAATTTTAACCATTGCGCCCATTGAATTGGCACTTTATCAAAATAATTGAACAACATACTTTCAGGTTGATAAGGTTGGACCAACCGACGAGGTCTGATAGTTGGATTTTTCTTATCGAGATAAAACTCCCAATATGTATTAGCATCTAAATCATAACCTACGAAAAATTTCTTTCTGAGTGGTATACCTTTCAAAGATCTCCACTTGTAATAGAGTTGTTTCCAAACGGGTACTTTTTTGTAAAACTGTTTTAATTTATCTGCTGCACCTGACATCTAGTGTCTGTATTGATCTGTTCTGCCTGGTTATTCGATATATTGGGTTACCCTCGAAAGACACCGGCTTCAACTCCTTGCAGTTAACATCTGACACCTGACGCCAATTTGCTCCTCTAAGACTCTAAGACTCTAAGCAAGAACGAATCGGCAAATACCCCGTCTTTTCCCGGCCGACGCGTCGCTTCCAGGTCTAGAATCTAGAACCCGTTTTACACGCTGTACTTTGCAAGCAGTCCTTAATCCTTAATACCGTCTGCCCACTGTGTCGACTCCATTTGGTACACCCTTCACCATCTTTAATCTTGAGTTCCAACAGCTGCAAATAAACACTATCAACCTGTTCTCTACAATCTGCTGTTTGAAGAAAACCAGGTAGCTGGAATAGAAAACGGAAAACGGAAATGGAAAACAGATTACGTACAGCATCTTCCCTGTTCCGGCATTTTTCCTGCAACAATAAGAAAGAGGAAAAAGAAAAGAGGCTTAAACTCTTCTGCGCATATAATAAACCTCCTATTGTCGGTCGTTGTTCTGTTGCCATGTGTGCCAGCTGTCTTTGTTAAGCTGCAACAACCGTTGATTTCTAAGAATTCACAGTGAATAATATATAATACGTTGAAATGGGTTGGCTAAAAGTTGATCACAGATCATCACCAACACGGATGGTTGTTGATATTATGCCCCCTAGTTTACCACTAGTTGTCTAAAATTTTACGCTACTGACCCCTTCATTTATTACACCCCCTGCCACTCTCTACTTCACTTTTTCTGCTTTAGATATTTAATACCCTAGATCGTCATCCACTGTTCAACCAACAAACATTTCATCGATTGTTGCATTAAAAAAAGCATTTATCATCACTTTAATTTGCATTCATACATTTCCCCCGCTGATTCTGCGTTAGATTTTTTTCATTTGGTTCTTTTAAAGATTCATTGTTCAACAACGCTCATCCTAAATAAATCTTTCACTATTTTTTTTGGTTTTCTTCATTTTTATTTTTTTATTGTTTATTTTCATTTTAACCTAGCATAACAGAAAAGCAAATGTGGATATCCTTCTTTAAGTTCTTTATATTACCACTAGTTTTCTACGCAAATGTGGTAATTTCAATTGAAAATCCATTAACAATAGAATCTTTAAAATTAACAAATTCAACCTTGTATACCCTTTGCCGAAATTCAGATTTGTACGATTTATTAGAGACAATTGTTAATTATGAAGCAAGATTTAATAATAAATTCCATTATGATTGGGTCTTTTTGAATGATCAAGAATTTGACGATAATTTCAAATTGTTGGTTTCAAAAGCAGTCTCAGGTAATGCACATTTTGGATTAATACCAGAATATATGTGGACAATACCTAAAACTGCCGATCATAAAAAAATTCAAGAAAATATTAACAATGTTCTCAATGATCCCGATGGTCCATATCCATATTCAGATTCAATTAGTTATAGAAAGATGTGTAGATTTGAATCTGGTTTCTTCTACTGGCATTCATTATTGATGAATTATGATTATTTTTGGAGAATTGAACCTGGTACTAAATTGGATTGTGATATTAATTATGATATTTTCAAATATATGATTGATAATAATCATCAATATGGATTCACAATATCATTATTGGAATACCCTAAAACTATACCTTCCTTATTTACCTCGTTATTAAAAATTTTGCAAAATCAAGATAAATTGGGATTATTGACCTCCGATGAAAATGATTCTAATTTCATAATTGATTATGGTACAAATACCTATAATTTGTGTCATTTTTGGACAAATTTTGAAATTGGGAATTTAAATATTTTCAGATCCAATGAGTACAATGATTTATTTGAAGCATTGGACGAGTTCAATGGTTTTTTTTACGAACGTTGGGGTGACGCACCAATTAGAACATTGATTTTATCACTTATTTTAAAATATCCTCAAATTAAAAGGTTTGAAACTTTAGGTTATGTCCATGATCCATATTCTCAATGTCCACAAGATATTTCATTACGTGCCGAAAATCGGTGTTCTTGTGATTCAAAAACGGACATAACTAATAAATGGTTTAGTTGTTCTTGGTATTTTGATGGGATTAATAAAAGGCGTGGTGACATCAAGAAAATAATTCCAACAAAACCAATTGGCCCTTATAGTTTTTAAAAGCAAAAACGAACAAAAAACATTACATTTAATATTTGTTACCTTTGTATGTAAGTTAAAACACTTTTTACAGTTTTTAATGTATTGTATTCATCTATTATATATATATATATAGCATATCCAGCATTGTTTTATAATTCCTAGCTACTTAGTTAATTTGATCTTAATTTATGTAGACGTAATTGTGGAAACAAAGGCTAAGATAGTCATTTTTCTATGTTAAGATTTTAGGTAAAATCGCGTCGTACAAAAGTTTCGCTATGGTTATCATGAATCCTGAATTCAATCGGTGATAAGTTTTCTTTTACACATTTTTATTAATTTGTTCCAAAGCCAGATCATATAATGTCAAAACGACAACGATCAATTTTTGATTATCTATCTACCAAAATAAAAGATGATGTCTCTAAGGTGAAAGCAGTAGAAGATCAGATACAACAGGTGGAGGAAATGTTTTGCCCCATTTGCAATTTTGACCTAACCAAATTTACACTAGATGCCAGGTCTGTTCATGTCAATAGGTGCATTGATCCTCCCGTTGGGAAAGAACAACCAAAATCACCCGAAAAGAGAAAATTGCTTACGAAAAGAAGAAAGCTTGTCAAAGTTGAAACATTTGAAGATTCCACTGATATATTCCGGGAAACCAACAATGAGATAAAAATCGAGGAAACTACATTAATCAAAGAGGAAACAGATATATCGTACACGGAGACAAATAAATTGACGCCGGATAATCCATCTATATCAGAACCGTCAAAACCAAGAAAAAAGCGAAGTTGTAAACCTAAACCACCTATATCTGAGGAGAAAATTCTAATATTTCCCAAAAGAAACGAGGAAGAACGTGATAATATTCTGGCAGTTGATGCATTTTGTTATTCACCGGATGTACTGATTAGAAAATATCTTTTAACACATTTCCATTCTGATCATTATGGTGGATTATGTAAATCATGGGATAACGGCGATTTAATTATTTGTACACCGATTACATCCAGATTGGTTATCTTAAAATTCAATTATCCGAGGGAGAATCTTTTTATACTTGAAGAATATGAGAAACCATATAGAATACCGGACACAGATATGGAAATAACGTCATTTGATGCTAACCATTGCCCTGGTGCTGGGATATTTGTTATTGAATGTAATGGTTTGAAATATTTACATTGTGGAGATTTTCGAGCAAATAAAACAGTGATTTCGAAACTAAATGAAAGTTTTCCATGTGGATTTGATCGATGTTATTTAGATACTACATATTTTGATCCAACGTATACTTTCCCCAAACAGGATGATGTTGTACGGATAGCTAGTTCATGGATCAAAAAAAAATGCGAGATCCATAAATCGAAACAACAAAGAGTTGTTGATTTCTTTACAAAAAACGGGGGACAAACTCAGGAATTTTTGGTAGTTGTTGGAACGTACTCAATTGGTAAGGAAAGATTGGCATTAGGCATAACAAAGGCTTTGGAAACCAAGATTTTATGTACAAAGGAAAAATACAAGATTTTGAAACAGTATGGTTGGAGAGAGCTTGAGGAGAGATTAGAGGTTGATGATGGATTAAATTGTGGTGTCCATCTAGTTCCAATGTCAAAGACACGAAAGGATATGATGGTGGAATATTTGAAACAGTATTCCTCCAAATATAAGGCGATTCTGGTTGTTATCCCCACGGGGTGGACGTTTGGATATGGTAAAAAAGGAGAAAGTAAGGAAAATGAGAATGGTAATAATGAAAATCTCGATGAAGAAGTCATTGAGGAATCTTTTGAACGTGGGTTCAATGTTGGTAGCAGGAAGGGGGATTTGGTGACTGTACGTAAGATACAGGTGCCCTACAGTGAGCACTCGTCGTATTCGGAGTTGGTGGAGTTCATCGAGCGGGTGCCCGTAGAGAGGTGGGTGCCCACCGTCGGTGTTAAAAGCGGCGCCAAGCAGATGCGTCGTATCGCCGAAATATTGTGTTCTGCGTCGACCGACGCGGAAGGTGCGTCGGCGCGTCGATGGGTGCAGCCTGAGGACTGAAAATTTTTATTGGGAATTTCTGGATTCTGGAATTTCTGACGTGTAGTATCTGACATCTGACGGCGCTGCCAGGGCGCTAGCCCTATACACTCGAGGAGATGTATATCGACGTACACACGGTGTGAGTACGGTTTCTTTTCCCTCTTGTCTTGTGCTTCTTTGGGACCTGTAACATTCAGAGCAAGTGGCTGGCAAACACCAAAGGAAAATATCAACACTCATCCCAACTTTTACCCTTGGCGGTTTTTTTCCATTTATTTAAATATTCCCTGCAACCCCCTTCTCCTCATCAGATCTAGACTAAATCAAATACGCTAATTCTTTTCCCTACCTTTTCTCTCTTTTTTTTAACTATAGATCTTTAAGACCCATAAACATATTACACTCTTATTAACGATGGATATCAGTTTACTCTTAGAAAACGCAATTTTAAATCCAAACCCAAATGATAGACAAAAGGCTGAATCCGATTTGAATAAATTGGCGGATGAAAATTGGGTTCAATACCTTGTCCTTTTAATTCAAGTTTTAGGTGATGAATCTAAAAAGACAGAAATTCGAATGTTAGCTGGTTTAAATATCAAAAATCAGTTGACCTCTAAAGATATTTCCAAAAAACATCAACAATCAGAAAGATGGGTTCAACTTGATGAACAAACAAAATTGAATATTAAAAAAATCGCCCTTGATACGTTACTCTCAAGTGATGAAAGAGTTGCAAATCAAGCAGCTTCCTTGGTTGCTGCAATTGCTGATATTGAATTACCAAGATCAGAATGGACTGATTTGATTGATATAATCGTTGAAAATACAAAACCTGAAAAACCAGTTCATGTTAAAAGAGCTTCATTATTGACAATTGGTTACATTTGTGAATCTGCTGATCCAACTAATGATGTTGTTACCCGTTATTCAAATGGTATTTTAATTGCAATTGTTCAAGGTGCTCAATCCTCCGAAGAATCGTTACCTGTCAGAAGAACTGCAATCAATGCATTGATTAATTCCTTGGAATTCATTGAGGCAAATTTTCAAAGAGAAGGTGAAAGAAATTATATCATGCAAGTAGTTTGTGAATCCTCCGCTTCACCTGATCCTGAATTACAAGCTTTGGCCTTTGGTGCTTTGGCTAAAATCATGAGTTTATATTATGAATATATGGGTGTTTATATGGAAAGAGCATTATATGCCTTAACTGTTCAAGGAATGCAAAGTGGTGATGATCGTGTGGCTTGTATGGCTGTTGAATTTTGGAGTACAGTATGTGAAGTTGAATTGGACATCCAACTTAATAAAGCTGCAAATGAAAATCCAAATTCAAATGAAGATGTTTGTTTTAATTTTGCATTGATTGCCATTGGTGACGTTTTACCTGTCTTATTATCCTTATTAACAAAACAAAATGATGATTTTGAAGATGATGATTGGACTGTTTCAATGGCAGCTGCCGCTTGTTTACAATTATTTGCTCAAGATACTACAAATTACGTTGTTCAACCTACTTTACAATTTGTTGAACAAAATATCTCATCTCCAAATTGGAGAAATAGAGAAGCTGCAGTTATGGCATTTGGTTCCATTTTAGATGGGCCTGATAGAGATCAATTGAAAGTTTTGATTGGCCAAGCTTTACCCCCAATTTTTTCTTTAATTAAGGATGAAACTTTACAAGTTAAAGATACCGTCTCGTGGTGTTTAGGTAGAATCGCAGAATTGGTTGTTGATGCAATTGATGTTAATACAATGTTACCAGAAATTATGAAGGCATTAGTTGAAGGTTTAAGTGATCATCCAAAAATTGCCACCAACTGTTGTTGGACTATAATCAATTTAACTGAACAGCTATGTTCTGATCATACTTCAAATCCATCAACTGTTTTATCACCTTATTTTCCAACAGTCGTACCTGCTCTATTGGAAGTCTCCTCAAAAACTGATAATGAACATTCTTCAAGAACTTCCGCCTATGAAGCCTTATCAACTTTTGTTTCATTCAGTGCAGCCAATGATATCCAATTAGTTTCTTCAATTGCTCAAGAAAGTATGAAAAGATTAGAAGTAACCATTGAAATGCAATCAAACTTTCAAAATGGTTCATTGTCTATCAATGGTGAAGGAAAGGCATTAATGGAAGAACTTCAATCAAATATTTTATCATTATTAACAAATATTATTAGAAGAATTGGCCATGACATTGTCAGTTATTCTGATGAATTAATGACAAAATTTTTAAATTTATTACAAATTCAAACTTCAGATTCAATTATTGAAGAAGATATTTTTATGGCAATTTCTGCAATTGCATCAGCAATTGGTAAATCATTTGAACAATATATGCCTGCATTTTTACCATTCTTGACTAAAGCCTTAGAAAACATTGATTCCACAGTATGTAATTCTGCTATTGGCTTGGTTGTTGATATTTCTCATTCTTTGGGAGATTCATTCATTCCTTATTGTCAAGGTTTCATGTCTATTTTAGGTAACATCATTTCCAATGTTAACTCTCGTCGTGAATTAAAACCATTAATTTTATCCTGTTTTGGTGATATTGCATCCTCTATTGGTAATGAATTCATACAGTATTTAAATGTCGTTATGGGAGTTTGTTTGAGTGCACAATGTGTTGAACCAACTGATGATTCATTTGAAACAGAAGAATTTATCTTGAATTTGCAAGAATCTGTTTTAGATGCCTATGTTGGTATTGTTGCAGGCTTACATGATAATCCTGAACCAATAGCCAACTATTTACCACAAATCTTCAACTTTTTAACAATGATTTATGCAAATTCTGAATTATGTAATAATGACCATGTTTATCGTGCAACTGCAGGTTTATTAGGTGATATTGCACAAATATTCCATGGAACATCATTACAATATTATAAACAAGATTGGATTACTAGTTTCCTTAAGAAGGCAAAGAATAATCCTAATTTATATTCACAGAGCTCCATAGATACAGCTAGATGGGCAAGAGAACAACAAAAGGCAATGTTATTAACTTTATGATTCAATTTCATTTCAATTTTCAATTTTCACTTTTAAACCTTTTTAATTTATTCATTCTGTTATTTTTCCCATTCATTTATTATTTGTGATGCATTTTTTTAGAAAACATTTTTAGGGGGTCTTGTTTTCTCTTCTTGTTTTATACTTTACATTGTTTTTTTAAGAAAACAACATCTTTTGTACCTTTTTTAAAAAAATATCTTATTTAATTTCTTATAATTTCCCTATTTTTCCTTTCTTTTCTACTTTCTCCTTTTCTCACTTTTCTAAATTTTTACCTGTTTTTAATTTCCTTGATGCCCCCCTTTTTAAATTGTACTTTGTCTTTTCAATTTTATTCAAACTTTCACCCTTTTTTTACTTTCATTCTCCTTTTACCTTTTTAACTTTATAAATTTTTTTGCATATAAAATCTTATTTATTTATTACTTATCTTATATTGTTTATCTTTTCCACATCTGTTACAATTCTATTTTTAAATTTAAATTTAACGTTTTGTTAGTAATAAATGTATAACAGTTTTGCAAGATGTAGACTGTAAACTCACAGCTTCACTTCAGTTAACAAGCACCACAACGCCTTCTTATTTTTCTGCTTTCTTTGAAGTTCTGTCTGGGAAATACCAGCTTACCTATTTGAACAAAACCATATAGAAGCATTGAAATAAACAATTTTACCTTATATGAAACAATAAACATTATTTTTAGATGCCAAATTTGAATAATGTAGCATAGCCTGCGTCAAACATCGGCTATTTAATAGAAACCGATCGTATTCAACAGATGGAATCGATACAAAAATACCAGGACTTGAACAGAATCATTAAGGCTTAATAAATAACTCAGGCTTTAGTTAAATAGTTGGCAAACAATCAAAAATCTACAGTAGGAGTACTTTGCCAGCAAAAATGATGGAATTTTAATCTGAAACCTTTATACCTGAAACCTGAAACTCCGAAATGCCGAAGCGATCGAGCTGCTCCAACAAAACACTGCCGTTATCAAATCGAACGTTAATTATCCGCTGCAGCTTGATCGTACTCTACATAAATGTGTATACAATCTTTTTTAGAAACAATAATTAGCCAGTTAATGGGATTACATTATTACCAACAATGTCAGCATTTGCAGATAAATCTTTCCAATCACATGAATATGCACTACATAGACCATCTTATTCTCTTGATTTCTTTAAATATATTTCCAAATTTGCCGATTTAACGACTATAGAGAGATACGAATTATCCATTGTTGATATTGGAACAGGTCCGGGAACATGCATAATTACCATGATACCTTATATAGTTGATTTGTTGAAGAATGTTAGATTGAAAGTCAACAAAGTCAAATTATACATTACGGATGTTTCCACAACTATGATCAAAGAAGCTGAAGCAAATATTATAAATAAACTTGGTAAATATCAACCAGATATTATGAATTTGTTTGATGTTCACTATTCTGTTATTGGTGGCGAACAGTTACTGGAGATTATTGATCCATCCTCAATTGATATTGTCCTTGCTGCGGAATGTGTTCATTGGACAGATGATACTAAATTGTTAAAATGTATCAATACAATTTTGAAACCTAAAATCGGTGTATTTGCGTATTGGGGATATGTTGACCCAGTATTTGTGGACACAGAGTTTAAATACAACGCTGAATTAATTCAACTAGCAAATACATTTTATAACGATTTTGTTTATGAAGGAGAGGGTAAGTTGGGTTCATATTGGCAACAGCCTGGTAGAAAGATATTACGTGGATTGTGTAGGGATATTAATAATAAGGTATTTGAAAATATAGCAAGTTGGAAAGATGTAATCACCGTTTATAGAGATCCACTGATCGGGCAAATTGATGTTTTGGATAGATTAGTCAACAAAGATGTTGAATTTAAAATTAACAATGAAGTATTGAAAATGATTCAAAAAACGACGGTTAATCGGTACTTACAATACGTTGATACATGGAGTTCATCTCATAAATGGAATTCTTTACATAGTGAAGATCAAAGAGTAAGCAAATTATTTTTTGAAGGATTACATGAACAAACCGGATGGAAATTAGATGATGAAATCGAAATTGAAATGAAAACATTTTATACATTAACAAAGAAATCTTGATAGTTTAATATTTAGTAATAGTTTACACTTTTTAAAATTTTTTTATGTAACAATTAAACTTGTATAGATATTATTATATACGAATATAAAATATTTATTTGATTTATTCAGCTTTACCACCTTTTCTGACAATTAATGCCTTTCTGTCCTTATCTAAATGTAATTTGGTAATGACAACCTTGGATGGGTGAATGTTTAATGGAACTGAAGCACCATTAGATTTTTCTTTGGTTAATTTTTCAAGTTGGATTGCAAATTTTAATCTGTAAACAGAGGAGATGGTACCTTCTTGACCTTTCTTTGAACCTCTGACAATTAAAACTTGATCTTCCTTTCTAACTGGAATGGATCTAACACCATATTGTTCTCTTAATTCTTTAGAAAGTGGAGCAGACATCATAACTCTTCTAACAGATGATGGAGCATTGAAGTAAGCCTTTCTAGACTTGGATCTAGAAGATGAAACGTCTGTAATAAAATAAAAAAATTATGCAATAAGTATCAAATAAATGTTAGTATTTATGATCCATGGTATAAAATAAAGTAAGCCTAGCGTTATTTAAAACTATAATTAAAAGATAAAAATAAATGGATATTCTTTCCAGTAAAAGGAACTTCTTATTTATTTTTTCTTATTTAATTGATTAATGGAAATTTCAAAGATATAAGATGCTGATTGTCCCAGCTGTTCAATTTTTCAGAATTATTTCTGTATTCTTTAACTATTTAATCACATCTTATTATTATTTAAAGGAAGTGGTTAAAAATTTTGTGATTTTAATAGTTTGATGTTATAAAGGTCTGATATTAACCATTTCAAATGTGAGGAGTGTGTATTTCATTATTTTTTGCATTTTTTAAACTTCATTTTTAATCACATATTCTTCTAATAACGCTGTTGATTTCATATAATCTGTACGTACCCTTTGAAACTTTAGCCATTATGTGTGTTGATCTCTAGTTTGGTGATATCAAAAGGGAAGTAAAATTAAAGACGTAGGGGGTAATTTCAATTTTAATTTCGGTTAATGCATTTCTATCTACGAAGTGAAAATATTGAGCATTACTATGGATTGTGCATAGTGTGAGAGAATCGGGTATTACGCAGGGCAAGCAAGCGGGAGCGACAGGGAGGAGAGACTGCGAATCTGTTCAGCGGGAGAAAGGCTGGCAAACACGCACAAAAGAATAGATGTGAGGTGCAAGGGGTGAGAAATTTAAGCCCTGTGCGTGTGCACGTGATCACAATTGGCTTATAATAAGCAACAAAGATAAATTGCCGAATGTCAGATGCTAAATTTGTATGGGGTACAATATTTTGGCAAGATATCATAAACCTTTATAGGATATTTTAAAAATGATACTTTTCCTGTACAGTTAGAAAAGAATGTAAAAGATCAATACAGTTAATCATAGTACATAAAAGAACAAACAGGCAACAGGCAACAGGCTAAACAGAAAAAAAGTCATCCATCAACCCATCAACCATGACATGTTTTGAAAATAATTTCCCAATTGGGACAAAATCCCGTAATTGTGGCGGGAAGGAGAAGGAAGATAAAAAACGGGTTGATCTCATGGCGAGTCGAAAGAAGATGGTTTCTGCATTTCATGTTGTCCTCTCCAATCTTGAACGGGCGGAGGGCACAGGTTTGGTTTTCGGAGTTGACCCAAGATCCTATGTAGAGAGCATACCTTTCTTAGCTCCCTTCGAGCAGCTCTTTCTTTGGGCCGATTTTCACCCTGATGGGACAACCAGAACCAAGAAACTGTAAAAAACCGGGATTCTTACCTCACTTGTAGCGATTATCTTATCTTTTCAGAATTTCTGTTGTGTTTATAAACTGTTTCAAAAGATACATATACAGAATGAGTGAAAATTTAGAATTGAAATAAGTATCCTTTATATTTTAAATAACTCAGAATCAATGAAAGAAAACATAAATGACAAGACGGAGGTGTACAAGAAGTATCTTTTGGAAGATGCGTCCCTACAATCGGCAAAGAACCGATTTTTAAATCGGACTTTCAGAGTAAAACATAATCAGATTTATCAAGATTGCAAATATGAATGCCACAACTGGCTTGATAAAAATTTTAGATGGATAAACAAACAATAAAGGAAACTTACTTATCAGCTGGATTTCAGAGTAACATTTCTTGCTTCTCTAATGTTTGCAGGTTTAGAATTGAATAGGGTGAGTATATTACAAGCAGTCTCCGATAATATGCTCGATGATTTGGAAATGACTACAGGTAACTATAATACCGGCCACGCTATCTTTTATGTTTTCTTTTTATTTTCAGAATTACCTTCACAATTAATATCTAAAAAATTAGGACTTGATATCTGAATCCCAATTCAAAAGATGTTGTGGTTTTTTGTTTCACTTTGTCAGTTCAAGCTTAAGAATAAACAAAGCTTTTATTTCTATAGAGCATTACTTGGTCTTTTTCAAGATGGCTTTATTCCGGATTTGGTTTTATGGCTTTCATATTTTTATACACACGCAGTATTACCCACTTAATTGGCATTTTTTTGGAGTGCTTTCTATACTACTAATATTCTCATTTCTCTAGTTGCCTACGGTATATTTTTTGCACATGAATAGAGCTTTTGAATATTATGGCTGGCAATGGCTATTTTTAATTGAAGGCTTTTTCACTTTGGCTATTGATATTTCAGTGGTTTTTTGATGGTACACTCTCCTGTTCAAACAAAAAGAAAATGAGAACCAAAAGGGTTGTTTACGGAGGAGGAAGAAAAGATTATTGTCAATAAAATTTTAAGAGATGAACCAACAAAGGAATATATAAATAATAGACAAAAGCTAAATTTGAAAATGTTTTTTGATTTAATGATAAGTTGGCGTTTATGGCCTTTATATATTTTATGGGAGTCTTTCATGTTTTTCCCGGAGGGACCGATACTAATTATATAAACTTATTGGTTAAACAGATTAGATTTAGTATGTTCGACACAAATTTTTTGTGTATTCCATATAGTGTTATTAAAATTATTAATATGTTTTTAAGAACCTATATCAGCAAAAAAGCAGAAAGCATGTTCATGGTTGCATTAATACAAACAATATGGATAGTGCCCCTAATGGGTGTGTTGAAATTTTGGAAGCACAGTTTAGTGAACCAATGGGGGAACATACGCAGTTTTGACTCTTTTGTTTGGATTACCCTATGTTTGCATCATGATGGTGTCTACATGTTCACGTAACTTTCACGGTGTGAGATATAGAACAGTTTTTGCATCCATGTATAACATGTGCATACAGGCTGCTAGTATCATAGCAGCCAACATTTATCGGACAGACGACCAGCCTTATTATCATCGAGGAAATGCTGCTTTGTTTGGTATTGTCATTGCAGTTTCCCCTGCTTTTATTGCTACGATGAAGTTTTATGTATAATAGAACCAACTAAGAAAAAAAAATATGGAACTCTATTTCAGAATATGACAGAGACAATTACATTGAAAATAGCACGGCTAAATGATCCAGCCGATTAAACTTTAGAGTTGCATACTAAATTACTGGATATATATCTTATTAATTTTAACTTATAGTATACAAATTAACCCTTTCTTATTTTTTTAAACCTTGTTTTAAGATTTGAAATGTTTTTTTCTTCAAAAGAATCTTTTTTTATATATACAGTATTTAATATTTTCTTTTCTATACTTTGTCAATAAATTTAGAACTTACACGGATTTATCAATTTAGCAATCCAGCAATCCAACAATTCAGCAATCAAACAGCCTCTCGGGGCTATTGCCGATAGCGGAGAAACTGCAGCCAATAGCCAATAATCAACAACCCGTCACCCACAATTGCAGGCGACGCGTCAAACGTGAAACGCCAAATTGCAAATTGCGAATGGAAACTGCGGGCAAAAGAAAATGTGTGAGACGCGTAAACAACATTAGTAATGTTCCCGGTTTTACGTTCACGCTGCGTTTTGCGTTTTGCGTTGGGTATGGGGTGCGTTTCGTGTCTGCTTTTTATAGTCGTTGCTGTCTGCTCTTTTGCCCTTTCCTCTTCTCGTGTCTGTTTTCTTTTATCTAGTTGCCCTAGTTTTAGATCTTTTCTCATCCCTTTCTTCTTCATCATCATCTTCTTTCTTTCTTTCTTTCCCCCCTTTCTTATTTCAAACAACAATCCAACACAATGAACGTTATTAAAAGAGACGGTCGTGCAGTTCCTGTGCAGTTTGACAAGATTTCTTCAAGATTAGAAAAATTAGCTTACGGTTTAGATACTAAACATGTTCATCCAAGTGCCATTACCCAAAAGATCATTTCTGGTGTTTATGATGGTGTTACCACTGTTGAATTGGATAATTTAGCTGCTGAAACTGCTGCCTATATGACCACCATCCATCCAGATTATGCCGTCCTAGCTGCTAGAGTTGCCATTTCCAATTTACAAAAGCAAACTACGAAAAAATTTTCTGAAGTTGTTGATAAATTATACAAATATATCAATCCAAAAAACAACAAACATTCTCCAATGATTTCAAAGGAAACTTGGGAAACCGTTCAAAAACATGCTCACGTTTTAGACAATGCTATCCATTACGATAGAGATTTCAGTTATAATTATTTCGGTTTTAAGACCCTGGAAAGATCTTATTTATTAAGATTAAATGGTAAAATTGCTGAAAGACCTCAACATTTAATTATGAGAGTTGCTGTTGGTATCCATGGTGAAGATATTGAAAGTGCTATTGAAACTTATAATTTGATGTCAAAAAGATATTTCACCCACGCTTCTCCAACATTGTTTAATGCCGGTACTCCAAGAAATCAAATGTCTTCATGTTTCTTAGTTGCAATGCAAGATGATTCCATTGAAGGTATCTATGATACTTTAAAACAATGTGCCCTTATTTCCAAATCCGCTGGTGGAATTGGTTTACATATCCATAACATTAGAGCAACTGGTTCATATATTGCAGGTACTAACGGTACATCCAATGGTATCATTCCAATGGTTAGAGTTTTCAACAATACTGCAAGATATGTTGATCAAGGTGGTAATAAGAGACCTGGTGCATTTGCACTTTACATTGAACCATGGCATGCAGATATTTTTGATTTTATTGATATCAGAAAAAATCATGGTAAGGAAGAAATTAGGGCAAGAGATTTATTTCCAGCATTATGGATTCCTGATTTATTTATGAAAAGAGTTGAACAAAATAAAGATTGGACTCTTTTTTCACCAAGTGAAGCTCCAGGTTTAAGTGATGTTTATGGTGATGAGTTTGAAGAATTATATACCAAATATGAAAATGAAGGTAGAGGTAGAAAATCAATTAAAGCTCAAAAATTATGGTATTCAATTTTAGAAGCTCAAACTGAAACTGGTACTCCATTCATGCTTTATAAGGATGCATGTAATAAGAAATCTAACCAACAAAATTTGGGTATGATTAAATCATCTAATTTATGTTGTGAAATTGTTGAATATTCGTCACCTGAGGAAGTTGCAGTCTGTAATTTAGCATCTGTTGCATTACCAGCGTTTGTTGAATCCGATGAAACTACCTCTTGGTATAACTTTGAAAAATTACATGAAGTTGCCAAAGTTATTTCAAAGAATTTAAATAAAATTATCGATGTCAACTATTATCCAGTTCCTGAAGCTAGAAGATCCAATTTCAGAAATAGACCAATTGCCGTTGGTGTTCAAGGGTTAGCTGATACTTTCATGATGTTAAGATTACCATTTGATTCTGTCGATGCTAAGGAATTGAATATTCAAATTTTTGAAACTATTTACCATGCAGCACTTGAAGCTTCAATTGAATTGGCAATTAGAGATGGTGTCTATGAAACATATGAAGGATCTCCAGCATCTCAAGGTTTATTACAATTTGATTTATGGGGTAAGAAACCAACCGATTTATGGGATTGGGATTCATTAAAGGAGAAAATTAAGCAACATGGTTTAAGAAATTCTCTATTACTTGCTCCAATGCCAACTGCTTCAACATCTCAAATTTTAGGTTACAATGAATGTTTTGAACCTTATACTTCTAATATTTATTCAAGAAGAGTCTTAGCTGGTGAATTCCAAATTGTTAATCCATATATGTTAAGAGATTTGGTTAATATGGGACTATGGTCTGATGCAATGAAGAACCATATTATTTCCGACAATGGATCAATTCAAAACTTACCAAATATTCCACAAGATATCAAGGATTTATATAAGACTGTTTGGGAAATTCCTCAAAAGGCGATTATTGATATGGCGGCAGATAGAGGTGCATATATCGATCAATCACAATCTATGAATATCCATTTGAAGAATCCAACAATGGGTAAATTAACCTCGATGCATTTCTATGGTTGGAAGAAGGGATTAAAGACCGGTATGTATTATCTCAGAACACAAGCGGCAGCGGCTGCTATTCAATTTACAGTTGATCATAATTCTGCATCAAGTGCTGGTACAACTGAGGCAATGTTACATAAAATCAACATTAAGAAATATGTTCCAAGAAAATTATCTAAAGTTGAAGATGTTGAAGTTGCAGTTCCAACTAAATCTGTTAAATTAGAACAAGAATTCAACAAATTGAGATTGAATAACGATCTACCTCCAATTCCAAAGGATGATGAATCAGAGGCGGTAAGTTCCAGAACCGATTCATCAAATGATGATATTGTTGTTGTTGATAAAAAGGAAACCACAGTTACAACCGTCTCAACAGGAACAACTACAACTACCACTATTAAAGAACAAGAAGAAGTTGATATCTTTAACTCTAAAGTGATTGCTTGTGCTATTGATAACCCAGAAGCATGTACGATGTGTTCAGGTTAATGCATTTATCGGTTTCTTCCTCTTTTTGTTTATTTTTTATCTTGGTTGTTTATTCCCATTTTAATTTAATGTTACAGGATTTTATTTTATATAGTACTTACTTTTTACCCCCCCCCTCCTCCATTTTACCCTTTACTTAGTAAATTTTGTTATTTTCATTTTTACACTATGCTTTTCATCTTTGTCTAAACTTTTATTATACTTAATACTAACTATTAGAACGTGTAGGTAGAAGTCAGAAATAAAGTGGAGAGGTTTTGGGCTTTACGGTGATCTAACGCGCGGCCCTATTTCTGGCATTAATTCGTGGGTGTTGAGCTTTGTGATTTGTGCGGTGAGTGCGGTGAGTGTGGTGGCGAGTTGTTTTTTGTGTTCAGTTTGGCTGGGATGGCCTGGTCTGGGACGGTGGGAACAATAGGCGGTCCGGGGAGGGGTACAGAAGGTCCAGTAAGAGAACAGAGAAGATCACAACAAATAATGGTATGTATATAGAGGAGGAGGAGGAAAACCAAATAGCATTGACAGATGGAGATGACGAAGGGGTGGAGATCAAAGATTACAAGACGAATCTAAAAATAAACATAATTAATACTAACATCCTAATTAATATTTTTTTTTAATTTAAAATAGTCTGATAAATTAACCCCTGAACAAATCGAAGAATTCAAAGAAGCATTCTCCATATTTGATAAGAATGGAGATGGTAAAATTAGTCCTAGTGAATTAGGTACCGTTATGAGAGCCCTTGGACAAAATCCTACACAACAAGAATTGAATGATTTAGTCAATGAAATCGATGCCAATGGTAATTCTATGATTGAATTTTCCGAATTTTTGACAATGATGGCAAGACAAATTAAGGAACAAGATGTTGAAGCTGAAATTTTGGAAGCTTTCAAAGTTTTCGATTCCGATGGTGATGGTAAGATCTCACAAGCTGAATTGGTTAGAGTTTTAACAACGATTGGGGAAAAATTAACCGATGCTGAGGCAAAGCAAATGTTAGAAGCTGCAGATACTGATTCCGATGGTCAAATTGATATTGAAGAATTTGCAAGAGTATTAAAGGGTAAATAAAGATCAAGAGATGTTTTTGTTCTTTCCCTTCTATAATTTCTTTATACCAAATGGATAATTCTATATGCTATCTTTAAATTATATTATATTATTAAAAATTATAATAATTATTATAAATGATATTTATAGTTTATAAAATTTATAAAGTGGTACCAAGTTTTTCGCCATGACTGTTGAAGACTTGATCAGGTTCACCAGAAGCGTGGTGTACTGGTAAACCGAAATTATTCAAATGCGATTCATTATATCTTGAAGACTTAACTTCATGTTCCCAAGTCCAAAGGAAATAAGTTGAAGGGAAGATTAAATCAATTGCTGTTTTGAAAATTTTTAAAGATTCTATTTTATCAAGAATATTAAATGGAGGTATTGTAATTAAACTAAAGATATTTTTGAAAATCAAGACCCCACAAATGATTGAAATCAAATGACCCAAAAATGAAGAACTTGGAATTAGCATGGTTGAAATTACTAAATAAAATAAAGGAATGAAGATGGTTGGTATATTATAGGAATTGTATAAATTCGTTGTTGGATATTTGATTGATTTATAACAGGAATCAACAGTCAAAAATGTGAAAACCCAACCTGAAGAACCTAAAATGTGGTTGTCTAAGATTGAATCGTCTGCCAAACTTAAATATACGAAAATGAAATTAATGACTGTATATGCGATACCAGTTACTGCACCTAATGTATTCAAAATGATTGCAGTATGAAGAGAACCATGAGATGCCTCAAATTCGGATAATGGGTAATATAATACAATTAAGTTGAAAAATAAATGGAATATGGAGATATGAACCAAGGGGAAGGTATTTAAACTGCTTGGATCATAATTGAGAATGATATTATTTGGGGCAAAGGACCACGATTCAATTAATGAGGGGTTGAAAAATGAGAACAAATAAGTCAAAGCCATAAATCCACAGACACCAGTACTAATGATGGGGAACGGTGGTTGTGGCAGTTTTGATGCCATCAATTTGAAGTATTGTTGGTAAATGGTTGGATGGATGCTTGAGCTGGACATGGTGCTTTGTTGCTCAATGGTGATGATCTGGGGAAAGAATAGGTAGATACGTAATCAAGGATCCAGGATCAAGGATCAAAGAAATCAAAGAGATCAACAACCAAATAAAAAACAAGAGATGCAAAGCCTATGAATAGCCGTCAGTGCACACTATACGCACTAGCTAATGTTTTATAGTTATTAGTTGTCAGTTGAAGCGGGCGACGCGGGCCATGGTCTCTGCCGTTTCGGCGGTGTCGCCGAGCGTCGTCTTCACGGCGACGAGTTGGAGAAGGGTAGTGATGGGTTTGTTGTTGGAGTTGGTGATGGAGTTGGTGATGGAGTTGTCGACGGAAGCAAGGACGGCAGCCGTGGCAGCAACCCGTTCGGCAACCAGCCCTCGGACGAGAGACACGTCCGAGGCCAGTCTCCCTTCAAGAACCTCCCCCAGCTGAGGAGGAATCTCCCTTCTGGACCGACATGTCTCCTCCACGGCATCCTCAAACTCCTGATATGTAGCACGTAGCTTATCGTTGAGGGCAAAGTCATATGGCTCGATCTTGTCATATTCATCAATTTCTTCTTCATCTGACTCCTGCGTGTTCCCAACGTTCTCGTCTAGGATGCATGCTGAACGGAGCTGCTCCATAAGTGTATTCAAGAACCCTCCCTGGATGTCATCTACCAGCATGTCCTTCAATTCCTGCACGTCCACTTCATCGTCCTCTAGATCGTAGTCGTTCAGCTGAGCCAACCTTTCGTCCAGCCTTCTCTGTAAATGGTTTTGCAGGGAAGTTTTGATCCCGGCAAGTTGCGATCCAGAGACGTGGACACGTGTGCCCTCTCCTGGTCTGGTGTCCATTGCCGTTGTTGTAGAATATCTAGTCTGTATATACTCTACCGAGTATGCCCCCTCGTGAAAAACCACACCAAACATCCCCCGAAACCACCAAACACCACACAAAACACACCCAAAACACAAAAGGGAGAACCCAAACAAACCGCGCCGATCGGCCCAGATGGCTGCCTCGTTTTTTGTTGAAGATACAGAAAGTGTAGATTACTGCTATATACGCTATACCTCACTACAACCACGATGACTCTGCCTTAGAGGAGAGGTACCAGAGGGAACCATTACAAAAACGACTATATATATACACACACAATGTCAGAAGCATTGATATCATCAACATCAGAATATACCCCTGCATTTGCTCCATTCTTTGGGTTTGCAGGATGTGCCTTTGCAATGATTTTCTCTTGCTTAGGTGCAGCCATTGGTACTGCCAAATCCGGTATTGGTATTTCGGGTATCGGTACGTTCAAGCCTGAATTGATCATGAGATCCCTCATTCCAGTCGTCATGAGTGGTATTCTATCTGTGTATGGTTTAGTTGTTGCAGTTTTAATCGCAGGTGGAATGTCAAATGATGGTGAATATACCTTATTTAATGGGTTCATGCATTTAAGTTGTGGTTTAAGTGTCGGTCTTGCATGTCTTGCAAGTGGTTATTCAATAGGTATAGTAGGTGATGAAGGTGTCAGACAATTCATGCATCAACCAAGGTTATTTGTTGGTATTGTGCTTATATTAATTTTCGCCGAAGTTTTAGGTTTATATGGTATGATTATTGGCTTAATTTTAAATACTAAAGGTAGTGCCTAATTGATCAGATAATTATGTATATGTTTAATTATTTAATATTTTACTTGATATATATAAATATATGTAGTTGATGTATATATATCATTAAAATAATATAAAAATATAATAAATTAACAGACCAAACAAAAAGAGAAAACAAATATACAAAAGGAAATTTTAATAATAGAGTTTCTATATTTTATTACATATATCAATTATTATGGATCAGTATCCATTTTTTCATCACCGTTATCATTATTGTTACTACTGAATGTAACTTTACCTTCATCATCGATATAATTCGATTCATTTTCTTGTAAAAATGCAACACTTCTAGAAGAATCCAAAAATAATAAATAACTTCTCTTAATATCATCAATTTCAACAATTTCACTTCTTCTTTTCTTACAAATTAAATAACTAACACTGATTAAATTGGATGCATAACGTAATGAAGTCTCCATACCAATCTTAGTTAATAATTTTAATGCATCAGAATTGATTTCAACTTCTTCCTCATTACATCTAATACTTAAAATTTTTTGAATTTCATCTTCATTATAATTCTCAGTTTGAATAATAATACTTCTATCCAATAAATCCAATGGCAAACCATGGGGAGATTTATAATTGGTACCTCTAGTTTTAGAAATACCTCTATTAGTTGCCATTATAACAATCGGAGAAAATTCATCCTCTAATAATCTATTAATAAATGAAAAACATTCGATATCTAACATATGAACTTCATCAATAAATAAAACACCAGGTATTATTTCAGCCTTACCTTCCTCTTTCCATTCTGCAACTTTTAAGTTAATTTGATCTCTAACTTCGCTTCTAATTTCACCCGTATCACCACTAAATAATGCCAAAAATCCTTGTTGTCTTGAATTAATAACATCAATTTCATGCAATGAAACAGTATGTAAGACTTCCTTTCTGACTTGTAATTCACCTTCAGGACATGAAACAAATTTGGTATCTGCACCCATTGCATCATAATCTCTTGCCCTTGTATAGGATCTTCCCAATTTGGTAATTTTACCATTGGCCTTATCAATTGAAATAACATCACCTGCAATAATTTTCTCCTTTGTTAATTCATCAATCATCTTATTACCTAATTCGTAAATGGTTTCCATATCGGTTGTTCTAATTGTAATTTTACCCTGTTTATGACCACCAGTTAATGATCTATCAATTTGAATTTCAACAACTTCACCTTCAATGACCTCTGTTTCTTCCTTGATTCTAATACCAATACTTTTACGAAAACTTTGTGTCAAACTTTCAGTTTTACTCAATTCCTTACTGTAAATTTCACTTGCAGTAATCGCAGTAAATGGTACATCATCACCTAAATTTTGTGATAAACCCATTGCTAATGCAGTTTTACCAGTTGATGGAGGACCAGCAATTAAAATCGCTCGACCCGCAATCTTCCCCTGTTGAATCATTTTAAGTATGACACCACATGCCTTACGAGCCTTTAATTGACCAACCATACCTTGGGATGTTTCCTTTGGTTGTAAATGATCATCAAGACCTAAACCTGTGATATGAGAATGTGATGCAATCAATGCAAGGTTGTTAGTTGATGTGCTGTTATTATTATCTGTGGAGGTTGCAATGGACATGATTGACAGAGTTAAATGAAGAAGATAATTTTTGAACTGCTCGATAGAAGGGCTAAATGAAAATATTGGTAAAGAAGTTATGTCGTGGTTCTTTAGTTAGTGTCAGTTTTCAGTTTTCAGTTTCCAATTTTGAAAATTGGGAATAGAAAATAGCAGAAGCTTTTTGCGCTCTTCTAGGCGGCAAATCGACGCGACGACAAGCGTGGGTTTCAAGTCATTCCATTCCATTCTGTTGTAGACGTCATGTAGAGAACTTATCAGTTGTTGATTTCCGGGGCGGAAGGAAAGTACCCTATGGACGAATAGAAGGAAACAAGATAGTCAAAGCAAATACTATGTTTTCAGAATTACTCACATGTTGCTTCCCATGTTTGCTCAACGCAACACCGACAATAACCATCAATTCTACATCTTTTAAATTATTGAACGTCCTAGGTGAAGGTTCTTATTCGATTGTCTATTTAGTACAATCGAATTCGATTCGCAACAAGCAGCTCTATGCATTGAAGAGGATTAGAACAATTTCAACACCATCTACTCAAAGGGCATTGAATGAAATATCTTACTATGGACAATTTAAATCGCCATATATTATCAACGTATTAGATTCATCATCAATTCAAGAATTCGATGGTTCAAGATCCATCTATATATTACTACCATATTATGCGAATGGTTCATTACAAGATTTAATTAATTCTGCAATTTTAGATGAGAATTTGAAGTTATCCGAATATGAAATTTTACGAATATTTAGCTCTATATGCAGGGGTGTTTTAACATTACATAATTACCATTTACCAAGAAATAATTCAATCACCAGTATTTCCACTACTAATCTTATAGATCTGAATGATATTGATAATGATAATGACTCTAATTTTACAGAACTCTCGGAGACAATACCATATGCACATTTTGATCTCAAACCTGAGAACATATTCATGTCTAATGACGGTACCCCGATCATTGGAGATTTAGGATCATGTTCACCTGCGAGGATACACATCAATTCTAGAGCACAGGCTATTTCCTTTCAAGAACTAATAGAGGAGAACTCCACTCCTGAATACCGGGCACCCGAGCTCTTCAACATCAAACAGGGTGACTCATTTGACGAACGGGTGGACGTATGGAGTCTCGGGTGTATTCTCTATACTATGCTTTATGGTGTGAACCCATTTGTGAGGGAGGTGAAGCTCCGGGGGGCCAACTTAAAGCTTGCCGTGCAGGGCGGCCGGTGGTCCTTCCCCGACGCCGGAGATCACCCGGCCATTTATTCGAATGCAACACGGAATCTTGTCGCGCAGGCGCTGGTGACGTGCCCCGCCGACCGCCCACGCGTCGATCGGCTCCTTGCGGCAATAGATCTGTCATCCCTATAGAAGAAAAAGATAACAATGCAACATTTATAGTTGCTAGTTTCTTACAATACGTGTCGTCTTCTCTTCTGTGTGTGTAACACATCCTTTGTTGAAAATGTAAAGATATAAAGAGACAATAAAGATGTCCAACGAGAACAACAGCAACAAACCTCCAATGCAATCCTACCAATTTGCCTCCTCTTCCATCGAGGGTTGGAATGACTGTCCAATCTTACCAAGATCTTCTGCATCTGCATCTGCAGCCTCTTTAAACAATAAAAACACAAACTACGAAAATAGAACACCATCTAATCTCCCACCCAAAAGAACCGCCTCCGTAAGGAAAAATAGACGTCCTCTTTATGTCAATCATATAGATTATCAAAACCCGGGTAATTCATCGTCACCTTCAATCTCATCCTTATCATCATCTGGCCGTACCGTTCCATTAACAAGTTCGGTCCCAGTAAATACCAACATCCCACCACCTCGTCGTTTATCACCAACAAAACCAACGAAAAACATATTGACTACTATAACCATACAGGAGGATGATTTACACAATGTGGAAATTCAAATTAATGAAATAAAAATGGCAAGGTCAAATCTTGATATTGAGCAACATCAATATCACGTGGGGAAAATCTTTGAAAATTCCATATTAAAGTCGAATAACAATGTATCTTTTTTAACGGAATTTTTTACCATATGGAACTCTAATAATAAAGATATCAATAATGCCGACGTAGTTAACATACTTTACGAATTTACCCGTTCTAACAATGATATTGCATGGTTACTCTCTTTGAAGAAACTAATGGCAAACATTTCCGAATAATACCTACAATATTTTTTTTTGTTTTTTCTTTTCTTTCTTATACATTCTCTCTATATACAATTCCTAATTTAATAATTCTAATACATTTAATGACCTAACTAATTCTTATACTCTTTTTCTAAAAATTCCTTTGCCGAATTAATCTTCATTGCCAAAAATTTGCTACCTCCTTTATCTGGGTGGTTATGCATCATCATCATCTTATGTCTCTTCCTAATATCCTCCCATGATATTTTATTAACAAATGCCTCTCTACGATCGAATCCTAATATCTCCAATGCCTCATAGCGATTCATTTTATTGCTGAAACCACCGAAATGCATGTGTCCATCTAATTCTTCAAATTTCCTCCAATAGGGGGTATCCTTTGGCCAAATCTTTCTCCCACTATTGCCCATAGTGGATGCTCCATTAATACATATTCCGTTTAATTTGGCGATATCTATCGGTTTCAATTTGTTGCATTTAGATACTGTATTGATAGTGGCCTTGGCTGTTAATGCAGCTATTGTCACTCCGACTCCAATAATGATAGGTAACACCATATTTTCCTATTCTTATTCTTACTTTTTAAATGTAAATGTAAATACTAAATATAGTTGAAAAAAGGAAAGATAATCGATCATACCAATCCCCGGATAAATAATAAATCCCCTCTTTACGAAAAAGGTAAGTACGCAATTCGTTTCGCAACATGAAAATTGAGAATTTCCAATTTTCAATTTTCAATTTCCAGAATTTTCATTTCTCGATTTGGCTTTTATTGTAGCCACGTTCACTGTTTACTTTTAAGATTCATCTTATAAAACTGCTGAAATCCCCGAATTTTTAATTATCAAAAAACCCCTTTCTTTCTCTCTCTCTCTCTATATATATATATATATATAAAATGCACAAATTTATCATCTTATTGAGTTGTGTTGCGGGGATTTACTCCTCATTCATATATTGGTCTTATCTACAAGAAAAATTGACATCTTCCAATTATTCAAACGATCCGACAAATTCTGCATTTTTCCATTTCCCACTAGTGATAAATATCATTCAATGTATATTCTGTATTTTCACCGGTTCTATCTATCTTTATTTGAAAACGATCGAGAAAAACACAAATATTCAATTTTTCCCACAATTATCTAAAAAGGCCGTCACCACATTATATGCGATCTCCATCTCACAATCGATCTCAGCACCATTAAGTTACATGTCCTTGGACCATGTCGATTACGTCCTCTATCTGCTTGCCAAGAGTTGTAAATTGGTCCCCGTGATGCTAGTCCATTATATCGCATTCAATACAATCTATCCAAGGTATAAATATCTCGTTGCATTGATAGTTACATTAGGTGTGACAATTTTCACCATTGGTGGTATGAAATCGAGTAAGAAGAATCTAAGTCCTGGTGAAGATGGTAATATCACCTTAGGTTTGTTGATGTTATGTGGCTCGTTATTATTAGATGGTTTCATGAATTCTGCACAGGATATACTTTTCAAAGACAACGGTAAGAAGATAACGGGGGCACATTTGATGACATATTTGAATTTTTTCACTATGTGCAATCTATTGTTATATATGGTTCTTTTCACGAATCAATTAACTGATGTTTATCAATTTATCAGTGTTAATGGATTCTGCGCTTTATCCGATTTAATCAAATTTTGCCTCTGTGGATCAATTGGACAGATTTTCATATTTATAACGCTGGAAAAATTCAGTTCGGTTGTATTGGTGACAGTGACAGTTACTAGGAAGATGTTGAGTATGGCATTGAGTGTTATCCTTTTCGGGCATGTGTTGAATTGGAAACAATGGTTTGGTGTGATATTGGTGTTTGTTGGTGTTGGATTGGAAAGTTTTGTTAAAATCTTGTTGCAGAAGACACTAAAATCAGGGGTGGAAGTAAAAGTGGAAGTGGAGAAGAAAAATGAGTAGTTAGTTTAAGGTAATAATATTTATTAAAGTAAGTAGTACATAGAAAAAATTGTATAAATACATAGTAGAAAGAAAGAAAGAAAGAAAGGAAGGAAGGGAAGAAAGAAAAAGTATAGTATATATATATATAATCATGCAAAATACGAATATCATTATTTGATTAATATTTATCTATAAGCCAATTGTAATAGACATTTGGCTGCACCGATCGATGAAGGTGTCGATAAAAGCCTAGTTGGTGAAGACATCAATTGAGTTTCATCGTCATCTTTCAAAATTGAATTTTGTTTACCATTAGTTGCTTTTTTCTTACTATCGTTAATAGAGAATGATATTTTTTTCTTTGATAGTGGAGTTGTGAAATCTGTGGAAACCGATTTGGTGGTAGATTCATTGTTCAATTTTGAGGTATTTGTAGATGATGCCTTTTTCATAGTTTTTCGTACGGGAGTTGACATTAGGATTGAATTGTTTTGAAGAATTGTCAAATCTGGGTCTGTTCTCTCAATTTGATCAACGGAATGACGTCTACGTACTAAGGGAGTGCTTGTTGATTCATTTTGTAGGATTGTTGTATCACTATGGTTGTTACTATGTTTGTGGATGGTATTTACTGCACTTATTTCCTTTTCATCGATAGTAGTATCGTTATTATATTGCAGAGATTGTTGGGATAGGTGGAAAATGTTGTTGTCGGAATTAGTATTTGCATTTTGAGATTGAGTTTGATTGGTGAATGCTAATAATTTAGGTAATGGTGGCAATTTGACGCGTTTTCTATCAATTGAGGAAATTGCAAATTTGGATGGGGAAGTTACACTTACACTTGAGAAATTCAAATTGTTGTGTAAGTGGTTGAAATGAAGAAGATTAGGAGGTGCCGATGATGGGACTGAAGAGGATGAAGATGAGGAAGATGAGGAAGATGAAGAGGAAGAATTTGCATATTCTTGATTCGATCTTTTCAAATTTGCACATATTCCCTTTTTAGTTACGATATCATCCATTTTGGTTTTTTTCAAATTTTTCAATCTTGAATTTTTCTTTGTTAATTTTTCAGATGAAGATTTTGTCAATGAAGAAGATGAAGAAGATGAAGAAGATGAAGAAGAAGCTTTACTTTTTTGTAAATTGAAAATAGAGGATGAATGAGAGGGTAATTTCAAATCGTTTAATAAGGTTTCTGTTTGATCTGTTTTAACCTTGAAATAAGCCAGTTGTAATTTCATCTTTAACAATCTTGCCCTTTTCAATTTAAGAGATACTCCATCATTATTATCATCATTATCACCTAAATGTCTTTTTTTGAAATTTTGAATTTTCTGATAATGATTGTTACTGAAATCATCAAGTTTTGGTCTAATTGGAGTTGACTGATGATGATAATGAGATTTCATTAATGGATGAGAAGAGGAGGGATCATTGGTAATGTTATTGGAGATGTTGATTTGGTTGTTTGAGATGACACCGAGTGCTGTTCTTGAGGTTGAATGGTTTAATGACATTGTGGTTGGTATTGCTTTTATGCTTATGCTTTTTTTGGTTTATTATTAATATTATTATTATTATTTTTTTTTATTGATAAGAAATGCAAAAATCAATTATACAGTAAAAGGCAAAAAAATGGGAGTAAAATGTAAATATATATATATATATATATATATATATGTCGAAAGAACAAATAAAGAACGGAAAGGCAAGATTAGGGATGAAATGAATGTAATAGATATTCTCTATATGTAATATATATAACTTATAATTGAAACTTTGAAAAAAATAAAATTGGAAGTTTTGATGTTATTAATAATTTGATGTTTCAAAACGACTCTTCAAAAGTTGATTGATGATTGTTGTAAGTAAATAGAGTAATAAAATTTATAATTTCTAAGTTTTGTGTTTATATATTTAGAAGATTGAAGGAAAGGTAAATTGTGTTTAGTTTATAGTTAGAGTATAGGAGGAAGGATCTTAGCAAAATAAATAGGAAACATAGGAAGGCGGCAGTAACACGTGTAACTGTAACTGCCGCCTGGGTGCCAATGGCCAGAAAGTGTATAGTGTGGAAAAACGGGTAAACAGAGACAACGTTTCGCGGGGGCCATTGACCGAAAAGGTAAACAAGGAACCGTTAATGCGCAACACTTAATACTTAATGCAGTAAACACAAACTTTATATATACGTATAAATACGTATAAATACATATAAATACATATAAATACATATAAATACACGCAGAGATCATAGACAGCGCGCCTTTTCCTAGCAACCGCAGCCTGGCAACCGCACCTTGGCAACGCCTCCCGGGGTCTGGCGTCGTGTGAAAACAACAACAATAACAACAACAATAACAACACGATTGAAAAAAAAAAGGGTTGAAAAAAAAAGCTCAGGCAAACGCGTCGATGGCGCGCGCCACGTCGCGGAGCACAGTCTCATAATGGTCGGCAATGTCGTCACCGCGCCCGGCGGCAACGCGGAGGAGGAGCTCGTTCAAGAGCGACGAGCCCAAAATGTCAACGTGTTCCGCCGTCTTCGACCCGCCCCGGATGTCAAAGAGGTCCGGCTCATGCTTGATCTCTACAATCGTCACGGGAGATTGTCCCGGATTGTACACACTACCCTCCTCTTTCCATTTATGACACATTATATGTGTCATCAATGAAACTGTACCGTCACCATCATTCATGAGAACACTCTCCTTGTTCTCCATATCAATCGAAACATTCAACTTACTCATATTCTTATCCTCCTCTTCCCTGTAATAATATGCCCTCTCCGTAGGATTCCCCACTCCGTAGAAACAGTATACCTTCATATCAGGTGCATTCGGTAATGGAACCTCCAATGGATTCGACCACTTGTTGAAATATTTCTCATTCTCATACAATTCCTTCTTATTTTGAGCATACCCAAATGAATAATGTTCCAACGTCCGATTGGTGAACCAATCGGGGCCTTGTCCCATCAAAAATTCAATACTATCCTCAATAGTTAGATTCTTTCTACTAAATTCGCCAATTTCTTCACTGAATCTGATGAAATTACCCAATGAATCTTCATTGGTTCTATTACATGCAATTGTACCATTGACACCTAAACAATCATCCGGTGCAGATTCCATATCCCCCCAAATCAAGGACCCTCCCTTTGGTAACATACTCGGAACTCCGAAAAAACTCTTCACCATATCCGATCTTTCCCTTCTGGAGAAAAATTTCTCCAATCCATAAACTGCCAATGCATTCAATTGAATAGTATCCTTCATTTCTCCCGATAATAACGCCGTAATAGCCTTCGGGGTACCTAAGATAGAACCTGAAATATCAACATATGCTTCAATATTATCATTAACCCATGATTTACCCCCATTACCGAAATGAATCCCTTCAGCTTCAACCCATTTGAGGAAATAAAAGATAATTTGAGATCCCATAGAATGCCCAATCAATACCGTCTTTTGATTATTCAATTTATTGGTTATCTCGATCTGATTCTTCAATTTCGTAAAATATCCATCTCTTCTTTCCAAATCCAAATATGCCAATCTCCAATCATATGCCGCACTGTACATATTGTCAGGACCATATCCGAGTACCGCCAAATTCTCCAAAACTTTATTCCAAATCCAATATCCGGTAATGAAAAAATCAGCAGCTTCAAACCCTTGTGCCGCCCTTAATTTAATCCCTGGTGGATCTAATCCAGTCTCAGGATCTAACATAATATGTTTCAACCAACAAGTCTTATCAATCAACATCGTACGCAACATGAAAAACGACCCCCATAATCTTTTACGGAAATATGAATTACTTGGACAATCTTCCGTACCTTCTAACCCCCAACTTTCAATACCTGTACTTATAACACCTGGGACCATAATAACATTATGATGTGACGTTAATCCTTCCTTCTTCATAGCCTTACCAACGGAGAATGCTCCACTTTCTTGCTTTTCCTCATCTTTACGATATTGAATCGTTTTCTGTAATCCTTCGGGTAAAAAATTCGTCCAATCCATCGAATCTGATGTCAATTTATCCAAATTTAATGAATCCAATTTCAAATATTCATCCAATTGAGGTAATAAATCATTTGTAATATTCTCCCTATTGGTATAAACAGTCATTAAAACACCCAATAGAATACCAATGAATAGTACAAATCTTCTCTTTTCCCAAAAATGTTCACCGACACTTTTAAAACGTGCCATCTCTGACTTTTTTTTCCAATATTTATTCTCCTTTTTTAATTGAGATTCAATTTTAGTATCCAATTGTTGGATTTCAGATTCAAGATCATGAATTTTCTCAATTGCTACTTCCTTATTTTTGATCATTTCAGAAATGGCAGATTCGGTTGCAGATTCGTTTGCAGATTCTTCCTCTGCTCCCTCAACATCTTTACCTTCGATTTCAACAACGGGAATAGACGTACCCTTTTCAACGACATTGGAACCGGTGTTGTCAGTTTCGGTCGTGATGACCTTTTTATTCGTTCTCCTTCTGGCAGTCTGCTTTCTCTTAGGAGACATTGCTG
The DNA here is from genome assembly GCA_030569635.1 of Pichia thaimueangensis. Lineage (NCBI taxonomy): Eukaryota > Fungi > Ascomycota > Pichiomycetes > Pichiales > Pichiaceae > Pichia > Pichia thaimueangensis. The sequence goes on along the minus strand of JAJMLM010000022.1, from coordinate 6,505 downwards.
GATGCAGTTTAGATATGTGGATTAAAGAAGGACAATTGAAAACAAGCCGAAACTTAAATGGAGCTGAATTGCCGAGAAAGATATAAGGCCATGTCAATAGCCATCCCCATAGGCATTGGATTTTGGAGCCAGCAATTCTGGAAACAGCAAAAGTAATATTTCCTCTTTTGGGTGCTGCGCGGAAACTACTGCGATTTTTTTCATTTTCAACGTGAGAGACATGAGAGACATATGAGACATATGAGACGGTCGGCGGGAAGGCAAATGACACGGGAGACGGATAAGGCATCATCAATCTGATCTCTATCTTTTACATCCCACTACCTACTTCACGGAGTAGAAAATCAGAATTAATTTTTTATCTTTCACATATACACATACATCCAAATGACTTCCCAGTACCTTAGATCAACATTCTCCTCTTTGAGGGAATACCTGACCCCAATCAATCACAAGTCCACCTTTGCCACTACGGGAGAGATCACACCGGAAGAGTTTGTCCAAGCGGGCGATTATCTAGTTTACAGATTCCCAACATGGCAATGGTCTCCAGCTGAAAAATCTAAATCAAAAGATTTCCTACCTCACGATAAACAATTCTTGGTCACAAGACATGTTCCATGCTATGTACGTGCTGCAGATTATGAATTTATAGGTGAAGATGCTAATTGTAATCAATCAAAGAATCAAGAGATTAAAATAGGCGACGAAGATGAAGAATGGGAAGCACCAGCTGCTCCATCTTCACCAGTGATATCTACATCGGAAGCTGAAAATGTCGATGAAACTAGTATAAAGGAGGTTTCTGATGATGAAGATATTCAGGATATCGATGAATTAATCGATGAAAATGCTGAAGATGTCGAATTTGTTGATAATAAAATAATCAACCAATCCGGTAAAAAATCTGACGATGGACCATCCAAAAAGAGAAGTTACGATTTATACATTACATATTCAACCTCATATCGTGTTCCAAAGATGTATTTAGTTGGGTTTGATTCAAATTCTGTACCTTTATCCCCAGAACAAATGTTTGAGGATATCGCAAGCGATTACAGACACAAAACCGTTACGATCGAAAAGGCCCCATTTTTAAGCAATACTACCTCTGTCTCAATTCATCCATGTAAACATGCAAATGTTATGAAGGTGTTAATGAAGAGAGCGGCAATTTCAGCGAGAGAAAGATCACGAGAGAATGATTCTAAAAAAATGATGAAAAAAATATCCAAATTGGGATTAAAGGATGAGCAGGAAGATAATGAGGATTGGGAAGATTTAAAACAGCCTGAGGATGGTGATGATGATGAAACAGAATATGAAGATTATGGTATTAGAGTGGATCAATATTTGATTGTGTTTTTAAAATTCATTTCAAGTGTTATACCAGGTATCGAACATGACTATACCATGGAAGCTCTGTGATGAAACTACTATTTTCTTCAAAAAAAAAATAGTTTGTCTCTCTTTATTATGTCCACCTCCTTTTTTTCCTGTCTTTATGCGTTTCTATCTATGGGTACCTGGTATACAAGTTATATAATCTTTCAAATAATCAATTAACATATTTTACTAAAATCTAATATTCGATAACTTTGTTCCATATTCTAACACTTTTATCGGTATTACCAGTAATCAACCTATCCCCACTTTGGTCGAACGTGGAACATAAAATACCATTTTCACTATCCAAGGATCCAGGTACTGGTACTTGTACATCATTTTGAAACATTTGGCCAGACCCCCAATCCCAAAATGCAAATTTCCCATTATCACAACCGGCAAACATAATCCCATCATTTTCATTATTACACATCGTATTAATGATCAAATTACCCTCCTCGATAACATCATGATCATTCCAAAATTGCAAATCCTGTAAATATTCACATCCTGGTAATTTGAACTTTCTAATTCCATCACTCGATGACGATATAATCTCATCCCTTTGGCCATCCAACACGAACGAACGCACACTCTTAGAATGGAACGTTAGTGTCTTATCACATTTGCCAGTTTTTAAGTCCCACGTTTTGACAGTAGAATCCAACGAACTACTCACAATCTGTGGCTCCTTACCCTGACAGCAAACTTTACTTATACTACTCCTATGGCCAGTCATGACATGAATTGGAGTTCTCGTTCGAATATCCCATACCCTTATCGATGAATCTCTACCACCAGTCACTATTATGTCCAACTCCGGATGAATGTCAATGGCATAGACTGCACTTAAATGTCCATGATAATCTCTTACAACGACATTTTTCTCCAAATCCCAACATTTGACAGTCTTATCCTCCGAACATGAAAATAAATACGGATGTCGTGGTGATATCACCATATCTCTGACTGCCATTATATGTCCCGATAACGTTAATTGTAAATTACCACTCGCTAAATCCCAAATCTTCATAGTCCTATCGGCGGATCCGGTAATAAAGAATGAATTGAATGGATCCATCGTGACAGATGTAACCTGTCCCACATGTCCTAACAACAATTTGTATAATTTCCAAGGACTATGTTCTTTCCGTTTTGTTATATTATTTGAAATTTGCGGAACAATCATTGGATTTGCAAATGCATTTTCATCAGATCGAATACTCATATCGGTAGTAAAGGCGTTGTTGTTGTTGGTATTGTTAGATTTATCGTCGAATAGGGTCAACGCATTGGATTGCCTTAAATTCGGTAATCCTAAATCATCGATTTCTGCAGCTTTCGTGATTCTCAATTTGTCAAGAATGGACTTTTTATTCATCTCAGTGTTGAATTGTTTCGGTAGTATATTAAGATACGATGGGAAATATGCACTTGTTATGGAAGTTGTGTATAATGGATCGACAAGATTTTCCGTATAATCTGTACCTGAATCGGGGAAATATAGTTTGACATCCTCCTGTAGTTTTTTATAAGTATCACTCATTTGATGATTGGATATGCGGTTGTTTTCTGGCGTCTTTCAAAAGAGGTGTAAAGTATAATGTGTAAAGTGCAAAATAGATATAATTACACGATTTCGAAAGGCTGGAGAAATTGAACAGCCGAGATTTTTTTTTTTCAATTTTTTTTTTATTTTTCAAAATTTTGATTTTAACCTTCCCTTTTTTTCTCTATTTTTCTTACTAATCACATGTTTATCTTCTTTGGAGACATTATTGTCTTAACCAAACAACAACAATACCCATTAAAAACAAGTATAGAATGTCCAATTTTGAGGAACAAGAAAAATATCCAACTCAACCAGTTGAAGAAGATGTTGTTATCGCTGAGCAAGAAATCGGAGAAATTGTCGATGATGACAATTTAGATCAGGAAGAACCAATGGAAGAAGATTATAATGAACAAGATATTGCAGAATATGGACAAGTCGAAGAAGGAAAATTAGAAAATGATGACTTTATGGATGGGAATGGTATCACTATTAATGCCGACGGTAATATCGAAATTGACATGAGTAATAATTCCCAGAGTTATTTTGAGGATCACACAGACTCCATTTTCACAGTCTCCACGCATCCAACTTTGCCAATTGCATGTACAGGTGGTGGTGATAATGTTGGATATTTATGGACGACACATAGTTCACCTGCAAAGACAGTGACTAAATTAGTCGGATATGGGGAGAGTGTCATTGCAAGTGGTTTCACCTTTGATGGATCATATTTAGTTACGGGAGATATGACTGGTAAAATAATAGTTTTCAAATCTAGTAAAAGAGGACAGTTATGGGAGAAATTTGATAGAATTTTAGAGGATGTTGAGGAAGTGATGTGGATTAAAACGCATCCAAAGCAAAATGTATTTGCATTTGGTGGTATTGATGGATCCGTCTCTGTTTATTCTATCGAACCAACTTTAGAATTGATTTTTTCAGGATATTCACATTCAACAGAGTGTACCAATGGACTTTTCTATCAAATTGATAATATGGATGAATTGAAATTGATCAGTATCAGTGAAGATGGTAGTATAATTGGATGGAATTGTTATACCCAACAACAGGAATTTAAATTTGACTCGAGTAATTTAAAAGGTTTAACACCGCCATGGGTAACTATTGCCATTGATGTCAATAATAAGGTTCTTGCTGTTGGATCAAGAGATTCACAGGTTGCCATTATTAATACTGAAACTGGATCATTATTGACGATGTTTACGGCATTGGAATTACAAGAGGGTAAGGATATTTTTGATTGTTCAATTGAGGCCATTGCATGGTGTGATGTTTTAAACTTGATTGTTTTAGGATTTGTCTCTGGGGATGTTATCATCTTTGATTCGAATACTTGGAAAGTCAGGAAAACGTTAAAATGTGATGATGCGGTTACCAAGATTCAATTCTTAAATAAGAGTCCAGTCTTTTTGGTTTCTTCAATGGATGGTAAGGTTTACAAATGGGATGTTAGAACGGGAGAGTTATTACATAGCTGTGTTGGACATCATATGGGTGTATTAGATTTCAGTATCGATTGTTCCGGGGAGAGATTAGTTACAGCTGGAGATGATGGTGTTTCATTAGTATTTAAATTTTAAAAATTAAAAATTAAAGTGTTTATTTACATAATTATATATTTATATTCTTTGAGTTTAATTTTTCTGTTAATAATTTATCGATTGTATGATTAATATAAGATTGTAAGGGGGAATTTGTGTTTGAAGAATCCAATTGATTTTGTAATGCCAATTCCACCTGTTTTGCAATCAATTTACCAGTTAAATCCACCTCTATATTGACCCAATCACCGATCTTCTTTAATGGCATGATAACTTTCGATTGAGTATATGCAACCATCATAATTTTAAAAGTTTTCAAATTGTAATCGACATCGATAACCGTCAAACTTGTACCATCGATAGAGATGAAACCTTTATTGACGATATAATCTATGAATTCTTCATCTCTTAATTTGAAAGTGAAAATGATGGAATTTGTTTCATTTTTTCTTGATAAAATTTGTGCAATTGTATCAACATGACCCTGAACTAAATGACCACCGAATCTTACATCACCTGATATGGCCCTCTCTAAATTAACCTTATCACCAGTTTGCAAAGAACCGAGATTTGTCTTTTTAAGTGTTTCTTGTGATATACCAACTTTAAAAGTATCATTATCGAATTCAGTTACTGTTAAACAGGTACCGTTGATGGCGATGGAATCACCCAAATGGCAATCTGTTAAAATTGGTGCTGCATCCTTGATGATTAATGAGACTCCATTACCGCCACTTTCGGATGTATCCAATGTGGTGTACTCTTGGACGGTACCAATAAGTTCAACTATACCTGTGAACATTCTGTGTGTGTGTGTGTGTGTGTGTGTGTGTGTGTGTGTGTAAGTGTACGAGTGTAGTTAACAGGGTAATGGGGCAAGAAGAAGAGCAAGAGGAAAGTTAACGGAAGAATAATAGATAATGGTATTAGTCATCAATCATCAATTATCAATCATCAGTCATCAGTGATGATCCATGATAAAGAAATCTACAATTAATTATTAGAAAATAAGTTCACTACTGAGTGTGCTGTATCACAAGCGTGGTACCTATTCTAAGGGTGTGTCAATGATAAGATATCGTCTTACAAGAGGGTGTGTAAAGTGTCCTCTGCATGGAAAAGAGAGAAACCCTCTTTCCATTTTCGGGTATCTTTGTTTCTTTTCCCCGTGCTCAAAAGTCGAAAATGTTAATCAAAATTTTCACGCTCGTCTTCCTTTTTTTCTTTTCTCTCTCCATAATTTGATTGTCATCAACCTTCCTCTTCTTTCCTACACCTCTTCCATAGGCCCTACCACAGTTATCACCATAGATGGAATATAAAATTAGATATATATATATATATATATATTTATAGACCAGCAGATAGCAGATGCAGCACGGACAGCCGTCTGTGTGCAGTCTGTGCAGCCAGGGAAATATCACCATGCCCACCGGCCCCTCGTGGGCACCTACGTGGTGGACCACTGGTAAACGATTCCCTCAGAGAGACCTCCCCTTCTTACAGAGACAGACAGCAGCATCGTCACTTATTGACGAATCCCTTCAAACTGCCGTCCGTTTTTGAAGAACGGGAACATCCAATATCCCCAACCGTCGATCGACCGTCGCCCAGCGTCGATCGACCGTCGACCGCAGGACAGTGATTATCTGCGGGATGGCATGATCACACACCTTCAGATAATGGCCACTGCACCCGGACACGGCACCCAGTTAATTGCTCTCCTATATAGAGATAGATGTCCCGTCCTACCACCTTTTTGCTTTCTTCCTTTCCCAGCTCTTGTTGTTCCCCTTCTACTGCAGTAGTTCAACTTAACAACACCTTATTAACAATATCCTCCCCCTTTTTCAACTAAAATGGCCCAATCCCCTATCAAAGTCGCAGTCTTGGGTGCCGCAGGTGGTATCGGCCAACCATTATCACTGTTGTTAAAATTAAACCCTAAAATCACAGAATTATCCCTGTATGATGTCGTCAATGTTCCAGGTGTTGCATCTGA